>CM034534.1:9543414-9562491 GCA_020002185.1 Paraescarpia echinospica | reverse complement strand
CTCACAGACCTGTTCAATTAAATATCATATTGACTTCTCTGGGAAGCATTCAGCCACGTTGCAGTTACTGCATCAAGACTATTCGTACACAAATATCCACCACAATCTATGTAGAGCTGCTGTTTCAGTATTCACGAAACAAACATGTCCCATGTCAAAGTGTTCGAGAAAAACTCACGCATATCACACCAAAACGGTATTTTTAAGTGCACTCATTCGGCGGACGGATCCTTAATATGATCTTACCCCAAATAGATGTCCTGCATACTAGAAATCTTCACGAAGGCTAGACTGATATCAAGCAACACACACATCTAGATTAACCACAAAGGGGAATGTATGTTACCCTCACATCTCCGTCACGTAAGTTACAAGAAAATCGTACGTAAGTTATGGGTGTGAAAACTCATTCCCATTTGATGTTTTATGTTGTCTAATGCAGTAGTACATTCAGTATCCACGAAACAAACATGTCCCTTGTCAAAGTGTTCGAGAACAATTTACGTATATCACACCAAAACGTTATTTTTAAGTGAACTCTTTCGGCGGACGGATCCTTAATATGGTCTTACCCCAAATAGATGTCCTGCATGCTACAAATCTTCACGAAGGCTAGACTGATATCAAGCAACACACGCAACTAGATTAACCACAAAGGGGAATGTATGTTACCCTGTCATCTCCGTCACGTAAGTTACAAGAAAATAGTTCGTAAGTTATGGGTGTGAAAACTCATCCCCATTTGATGTTTTATCTTGTCTAATGCAGTAGTACATTCTGTATTCAAGAGACAAACATGTCCAATGTCAAGGTGTTCGAGAAAAACTCACGCATATCACATCAAAACGGTATTTTCAAGTGCACTCTTTCGGCGGACGGATCCTTAATATGGTCTTTCCCTCAATAGATGTCATGCATGCTACAAATCGTCAAGAATGCTAAACTGATATCAAGCTACACACACATCTAGATTAACCACAAATGGGAATGTATGTTACCCTTTCATCTCCGTCTCGTAAGTTACAAGAAAATAGTAAGTAAGTTATGGATGTGAAAACTCATTCCCATTTGATGTTTTATCTTGTCTAATGCAGTAGTACATTAAGTATTTACGAAACAAACATGTCCCATGTCAAAGTGTTCGAGAAAAACTCACGCATATCACACCAAACCGGTATTTTCAAGTGCACTCTTTCGGCGGACGGATCCTTAATATGGTCTTTCCCCAAATAGATGTCCTGCATGCTGCAAATCGTCAAGAATGCTAAACTGATATCAAGCTACACACACATCTAGATTAACAACAAATGGGAATGTATGTTACCCTTTCATCTCCGTCACGTAAGTTACAAGAAAATAGTACGTAAGTTATGGGTGTGAAAACTCATTCCCATTTGTTGTTTTATATTGACTAATGCAGTAGTACATTCATTATTCACGAAACAAACATGTCCCATGTCAAAATGTTCGAAAAAAACTCACGCATATCACACAAAAACGGTATTTTCAAGTGTACTCATTCGGCGGACGGATCCTTAATATGGTCTTACCCCAAATAGATGTCTTGCATACTAAAAATCTTCACGAAGGCTAAACTGATATCAAGCTACACACACATCTAGATTAACAACAAATGGGAATGTATGTTACCCTTTCATCTCCGTCACGTAAGTTACAAAAAAATAGTACGAAAGTTATGGGTGTGAAAACTCATTCCCATTTGATGTTTTATATTGACTAATGCAGTAGTACATTCAGTTTTTACGAAACAAACATGTCCCATGTCAAAGTGTTCGAGAAAAACTCACGCATATCACACCAAAACGGTATTTTTAAGTGCACTCATTCGGCGGACGGATCCTTAATATGATCTTACCCCAAATAGATGTCCTGCATACTAGAAATCTTCACGAAGGCTAGACTGATATCAAGCAACACACACACAACTAGATTAACCACAAATAAGAATGTATGTTACCCTTTCATCTCCGTCACGTAAGTTACAAGAAAATAGTACGTAAGTTATGGGTGTGAAAACTCAATCCCTTTTGATGTTTTATCTTGTCTAATTCAGTATTCACGAGACAAACATGTCCCACGTCAAAGTGTTTGAGAAAAACTCACGCATATCACACCAAAACGGTATTTTCAAGTGCACTCTTTCGGCGGACGGATCCTTAATATGGTCTTTCCCCAAATAGATGTCCTGCATACTACAAATCTTCAAGAAGGCTAGACAGATATCATGCAACACACACGTCTAGATTAACCACAAACAGGAATGTATGTTACCCTTTCATCTCCGTCACGTAAGTTACAAGAAAATAGTACGTAAGTTATGGGTGTGAAAACTTATTCCCATTTGATGTTTTATCTTGTCTAATGCAGTAGTACATTCAGTATTCACGAAACAAGCATGTCCCACGTCAAAGTGTTTGAGAAAAACTCACGCATATCACACCAAAACGGTATTTTCAAGTGCACTCTTTCGGCGGACGGATCCTTAATATGGTCTTACCTCAAATAGACGTCCTGCATACTACAAATCTTCACGAAGGCTAGACTGATATCAAACAACACACACATCTAGATTAATCACAAAGGAGAATGTATGTTACCCTTTCATCTCCGTGACGTAAGTTACAAGAAAATAGTACGTAAGTTATGGGTGTGAAAACTTATTCCCATTTGATGTTTTATCTTGTCTAATGCAGTAGTACATTCGGTATTCACGAAACAAACATGTCCCATATCAAAGTGTTCGAGAAAAACTCACGCATATCACACCAAAACGGTATTTTCAAGTGCACTCTTTCGGCGGACGGATCCTTAATATGGTCTTTCCCCAAATAGATGTCCTTCATGCTGCAACTCGTCAAGAATGCTATACTGATAACAAGCTCACACACATCTAGATTAACAACAAATGGGATATATGTTACCCTTTCATCTCCGTCACGTAAGTTACAAGAAAATAGTACGTAAGTTATGGGTGTGAAAACTCATTCCCATTTGATGTTTTATATTGAATAATGCAGTAGTACATTCAGTATTCACGAAACAAACATGTCCCATGTCAAAGTGTTCGAGAAAAACTCACGCATATCACACCAAAACGGTATTTTTAAGTGCACTCATTCGTCGGACGGATCCTTAATATGATCTTACCCCAAATAGATGTCCTGCATACTAGAAATCTTCACGAAGGCTAGACTGATATCAAGCAACACACACATCTAGATTAACCACAAAGGGGAATGTATGTTACCCTTTCATCTCCGTCACGTAAGTTACAAAAAAACAGTACGTAAGTTATGGGTGTGAAAACTCATTCCCATTTGATGTTTTATCCTGTCTAATGCAGTAGTACATTCAGTATTCACGAGACAAACATGTCCCACGTCAAAGTGTTTGAGAAAAACTCACGCATATCACACGGAAATGGTATTTTCAAGTGCACTCTTCCGGCGGACGGATCGTTAATATGGTCTTACCCCAAATAGATGTCCTGCATACTACAAATCTTCACGAAGGCTAGACTGATATCCAGCAACACACACAACTAGATTAACCACAAATAGGAATGTATGTTACCCTTTCATCTCCGTCACGTAAGTTACAAGAAAATAGTACGTAAGTTATGGGTGTGAAAACTCAATCCCATTTGATGTTTTATCTTGTCTAATTCAGTATTCACGAGACAAACATGTCCCACGTCAAAGTGTTTGAGAAAAACTGACGCATATCACACCAAAACAGTATTTTCAAGTGCACTCTTTCGGCGGACGGATCCTTAATATGGTCTTACCCCAAATAGATGTCCTGCATGCTACAAATCTTCACGAAGGCTAGACTGATATCATGCAACACACACATCTAGATTAACCACAAAGAGGAATGTATGTTACCCTTTCATCTCCGTCACGTAAGTTACAAGAAAATCGTACGTAAGTTATGGGTGTGAAAACTCATTCCCATTTGATGTTTTATGTTGTCTAATGCAGTAGTACATTCAGTATCCACGAAACAAACATGTCCCATGTCAAAGTGTTCGAGAAAAATTTACGTATATCACACCAAAACGTTATTTTTAAGTGAACTCTTTCGGCGGACGGATCCTTAATATGGTCTTACCCCAAATAGATGTCCTGCGTGCTACAAATCTTCACGAAGGCTAGACTGATATCAAGCAACACACGCAACTAGATTAATCACAAAGGGGAATGTATGTTACCCTGTCATCTCCGTCACGTAAGTTACAAGAAAATAGTTCGTAAGTTATGGGTGTGAAAACTCATCCCCATTTGATGTTTTATCTTGTCTAATGCAGTAGTACATTCTGTATTCAAGAGACAAACATGTCCAATGTCAAGGTGTTCGAGAAAAACTCACGCATATATCATCAAAACGGTATTTTCAAGTGCACTCTTTCGGCGGACGGATCCTTAATATGGTCTTTCCCCCAATAGATGTCATGCATGCTGCAAATCGTCAAGAACGCTAAACTGATATCAAGCTACACACACATCTAGATTAACCACAAATGGGAATGTATGTTACCCTTTCATCTCCGTCTCGTAAGTTACAAGAAAATAGTAAGTAAGTTATGGATGTGAAAACTCATTCCCATTTGATGTTTTATCTTGTCTAATGCAGTAGTACATTCAGTATTTACGAAACAAACATGTCCCATGTCAAAGTGTTCGAGAAAAACTCACGCATATCACACCAAAACGGTATTTACAAGTGCACTCTTTCGGCGGACGGATCCTTAATATGGTCTTTCCCCAAATAGACGTCCTGCATGCTGCAAATCGTCAAGAATGCTAAACTGATATCAAGCTACACACACATCTAGATTAACAACAAATGGGAATGTATGTTACCCTTTCATCTCCGTCACGTAAGTTACAAGAAAATAGTACGTAAGTTATGGGTGTGAAGACTCATTCCCATTTGATGTTTTATATTGACTAATGCAGTAGTACATTCAGTATTCACGAAACAAACATGTCCCATGTCAAAATGTTCGAGAAAAACTCACGCATATCACACCAAAACGGTATTATCAAGTGTACTCATTCGGCGGACGGATCCTTAATATGGTCTTACCCCAAATAGATGTCCTGCATACTAAAAATCTTCACGAAGGCTAGACTGATATCAAGCAACACACACATCTAGATTAATCACAAAGGGGAATGTATGTTACCCTTTCATATCCATCACGTAAGTTACAAGAAAACAGTACGTAAGTTATGGGTGTGAAAACTCATTCCCATTTGATGTGTTATCTTGTCTAATGCAGTAGTACATTCAGTATTCACGAGACAAACATGTCCCACGTCAAAATGTTTGAGAAAAACTCACGCATATCACACCAAAACGGTATTTTCAAGTGCACTCTTTCGGCGGACGGATGCTTAATATGGTCTTACCCCAAATAGATGTCCTGCATACTACAAATCTTTACGAAGGCTAGACTGATATCATGAAACACACACATCTAGATTAACCACAAAGGGGAATGTATGTTACCCTTTCATCTCCGTCACGTAAGTTACAAGAAAATAGTACGTAAGTTATGGGTGTGAAAATTTATTCCCATTTGATGTTTTATCTTGTCTAATGCAGTAGTACATTCGGTATTCACGAAACAAACATGTCCCATATCAAAGTGTTCGAGAAAAACTCACGCATATCACACCAAAACGGTATTTTCAAGTGCACTCTTTTGGCGGACGGATCCTTAATATGGTCTTTCCCCAAATAGATGTCCTGCATGCTGCAAATCGTCAAGAATGCTAACCTGATATCAAGCTCACATACATCTAGATTAACAACAAATGGGATGTATGTTACCCTTTCATCTCCGTCACGTAAGTTACAAGAAAATAGTACGTAAGTTATGGGTGTGAAAACTCATTCCCATTTGATGTTTTATATTGACTAATGCAGTAGTACATTCAGTATTCACGAAACAAACATGTCCCATGTCAAAGTGTTCGAGAAAAACTCACGCATATCACACAAAAACGGTATTTTCAAGTGCACTCTTTCGGCGGACGGATCCTTAATATGGTCTTACCCCAAATAGATGTCCTGCATGCTACAAACCTTCACGAAGGCTAGACTGATATCATGCAACACACACAACTAGACTAACCACAAAGGGGAATGTATGTTACCCTTTCATCTCCGTCACGTAAGTTACAAGAATATAGTAAGTAAGTTATAGGTGTGAAAACTCATTCCCATTTGATGTTTTATCTTGTCTAATGCAGTAGCACATTCAGTATTCACGAAACAAACATGTCCCATGTCAAAGTGTTTGAGAAAAACTCACGCATATCACACCAAAACGGTATTTTCAAGTGCACTCTTTTGGCGGACGGATCCTTAATATGATCTTACCCCAAATAGATGTCCTGCATACTACAAATCTTCACGAAGGCTAGACTGATATCAAGCAACACACACATCTAGATTAACCACAAAGGGGAATGTATGTTACCCTTACATCTCCGTCACGTAAGTTACAAGAAAATCGTACGTAAGTTATGGGTGTGAAAACTCATTCCCATTTGATGTTTTATGTTGTCTAATGCAGTAGTACATTCAGTATCCACGAAACAAACATGTCCCA
The DNA here is from genome assembly GCA_020002185.1 of Paraescarpia echinospica. NCBI lineage: Eukaryota > Metazoa > Annelida > Polychaeta > Sabellida > Siboglinidae > Paraescarpia > Paraescarpia echinospica. Next base: position 9,555,845 of record CM034534.1, on the reverse strand, counting down.
TGTCAAAGTGTTCGAGAAAAACTCACGTATATCACATCAAAACGGTATTTTCAAGTGAACTCTTTCGGCGGACGGATCCTTAATATGGCTAGACTGATATCAAGCAACGCACGCAACTAGATTAACCACAAAGGGGAATGTATGTTACCCTTTCATCTCCGTCACGTAAGTTACAAGAAAATAGTTCGTAAGTTATAGGTGTGAAAACTCATTCCCATTTGATGTTTTATCTTGTCTAATGCAGTAGTTCATTCAGTATTCACGAAACAAACATGTCCCATGTCAAAGTGTTCCAGAGAAACTCACGCATATCACACCAAAACGGTATTTTCAAGTGCACTCTTTCGGCGGACGGATACTTAATATGGCCTTTCCCCCAATAGATGTCCTGCATGCTGCGAATCGTCAAGAATGCTAAACTGATATCAAGCTACACACACATCTAGATTAACCACAAATGGGAATGTATGTTACCCTTTCATCTCCGTCTCGTAAGTTAAAAGAAAATAGTAAGTAAGTTATCGATGTGAAAATTCATTCCCATTTCATGTTTTATATTGACTAATGCAGTAGTACATTCAGTATTCACGAAACAAACATGTCCCATGTCAAAGTGTTTGAGAAAAACTCACGCATATCACACCAAAACGGTATTTTCAAGTGCACTCTTTCGGCGGACGGATCCTTAATATGATCTTACCCCAAATAGATGTCCTGCATACTACAAATCTTCACGAAGGCTAGACTGATATCAAGCAACACACACATCTAGATTAACCACAAAGGGGAATGTATGTTACCCTTACATCTCCGTCACGTAAGTTACAAGAAAATCGTACGTAAGTTATGGGTGTGAAAACTCATTCCCATTTGATGTTTTATGTTGTCTAATTCAGTAGTACATTCAGTATCCACGAAACAAACATGTCCCATGTCAAAGTGTTCGAGAAAAACTCACGTATATCACACCAAAACGGTATTTTCAAGTGAACTCTTTCGGCGGACGGATCCGTAATATGGTCTTACCCCAAATAGATGTCCTGCATGCTACAAATATTCACGAAGTCTAGACTGATATTACGCAACACACGCAACTAGATTAACCACAAAGGGGAATGTATGTTACCCTTTCATCTCTGTCACGTAAGTTACACGAAAATAGTTCGTAAGTTATGGGTGTGAAAACTCATTCCCATTTCATGTTTTATCTTGTCTAATGCAGTAGTACATTCAGTATTCAAGAGAAAAACATGTCCCATGTCAAGGTGTTTGAGAAAAACTCACGCATATCACATCAAAACGGAATTTTCAAGTGCACTCTTTCAGCGGACGGATCCTTAATATGGTCTTTCCCCAAATAGATGTCCTGCATACTACAAATCTTCACGAAGGCTAGACTGATATCAAGCAACACACACATCTAGATTAACCACAAAGAGGAATATATGTTACCCTTTCATCTCCGTCACGTAAGTTACAAGAAAATAGAAAGTAAATTATGGGTGTGAAAACTCATTGCCATTTGATGTTTTATATTGACTAATGTAGTAGTACATTCAGTATTCACGAAACAAACATGTCCCATGTCAAAGTGTTCGAGAAAAACTCATGCATATCACACAAAAACGGTATTTTCAAGTGCACTCTTTCGGCGGACGGATCCTTAATATGGTCTTACCCCAAATAGATGTCCTGCATGCTACAAACCTTCACGAAGGCTAGACTGATATCATGCAACACAAACAACTAGACTAACCACAAAGGGGAATGTATGTTACCCTTTCATCTCCGTCACGTAAGTTACAAGAATATAGTAAGTAAGTTATAGGTTTGAAAACTCATTCCCATTTGATGTTTTATCTTGTCTAATGCAGTAGCACATTCAGTATTCACGAAACAAACATGTCCCATGTCAAAGTGTTTGAGAAAAACTCACGCATATCACACCAAAACGGTATTTTCAAGTGCACTCTTTCGGCGGACGGATCCTTAATATGATCTTACCCCAAATAGATGTCCTGCATGCTACAAATCTTCACGGAGGTTAGACTGATATCAAGCAACACACACAACTAGATTAACCACAAAGGGGAATGTATGTTACCCTTTCATCTCCGTCACGTAAGTTACAAGAAAATAGTACGTAAGTTATGGGTTTGAAAACTTATTCCCATTTGATGTTTTGTGTTGTCTAATGCAGTAGTACATTCAGTATTCACGAAACAAACATGTCCCATGTCAAAGTCTTCGAGAAAAATGACGCATATGACACCAAAACGGTATTTTCAAGTGCCCTCTTTCGGCGGACGGCTCCTTAATATGTTCTTACCCCAAATAGATGTCCTGCATGCTACAAATCTTCACGAAGGCTAGACTGATATCAAGCAACACACACAACTAGATTAACCACAAAGGGGAATGTATGTTACCCTTTCATCTCCGTCACGTAAGTTACAAGAATATAGTAAGTAAGTTATAGGTGTGAAAACTCATTCTCATTTGATGTTTATCTTGTCTAATGCAGTAGTACATTAAGTATTCAGGAGACAAACATGTCCCATGTCAAAGTGTTCGAGAAAAACTCACGCATATATGACACCAAAACGGTATTTTCAAATGCACTCTTTCGGCGGAAGGATCCTTAATATGGTCGTACCCCAAAACAGATGTCCTGCATGCTACAAATCTTCACGAAGGCTAGACTGATATTAAGCAACACACACAACTAGATTATCCACACAGGGGAATGTATGTTACCTTTTAATCTCCGTCACGTAAGTTACAAGAAAATAGTACGTAAGTTATGGGTGTGAAAACTCATTCTCATTTGATGTTTATCTTGTCTAATGCAGTAGTACATTAAGTATTCAGGAGACAAACATGTCCCATGTCAAAGTGATCGAGAAAAAATTACGCATATCACACCAAAACAGTATTTTCAAGTGCACTCTTTCGGCGGACGGATCCTTAATATGGTCTTACCCCAAATAGATGTCCTGCATGCTACAAATCTTCACGAAGGCTAGACTGATATCAAGCAGCACACACAACTAGATTAACCACAAAGGGAAAGTATGTTACCCTTTCATCTCCGTCACGTAAGTTACAAGAATATAGTAAGTAAGTTATAGGTGTGAAAACTCATTCTCATTTGATGTTTATCTTGTCTAATGCAGTAGTACATTAAGTATTCAGGAGACAAACATGTCCCATGTCAAAGTGTTCGAGAAAAACTCACGCATATATGACACCAAAACGGTATTTTCAAATGCACTCTTTCGGCGGAAGGATCCTTAATATGGTCGTACCCCAAAACAGATGTCCTGCATGCTACAAATCTTCACGAAGGCTAGACTGATATTAAGCAACACACACAACTAGATTATCCACACAGGGGAATGTATGTTACCTTTTAATCTCCGTCACGTAAGTTACAAGAAAATAGTACGTAAGTTATGGGTGTGAAAACTCATTCTCATTTGATGTTTATCTTGTCTAATGCAGTAGTACATTAAGTATTCAGGAGACAAACATGTCCCATGTCAAAGTGATCGAGAAAAAATGACGCATATCACACCAAAACAGTATTTTCAAGTGCACTCTTTCGGCGGACGGATCTTTAATATGGTCTTACCCCAAATAGATGTCCTGCATGCTACAAATCTTCACGAAGGCTAGACTGATATCAAGCATCACACACAACTAGATTAACCACAAAGGGAAAGTATGTTACCCTTTCATCTCCGTCACGTAAGTTACAAGAAAATCGTACGTAAGTTATGGGTGTGAAAACTCATTCCCATTTGATGTTTTATGTTGTCTAATGCAGTAGTACATTCAGTATCCACGAAACAAACATGTCCCATGTGAAAGTGTTCGAGAAAAACTCACGTATATATGACACCAAAACGGTATTTTCAAGTGAACTCTTTCGGCGGACGGATCCGTAATATGGTCTTACCCCAAATAGATGTCCTGCATGCTACAAATATTCACGAAGTCTAGACTGATATTACGCAACACACGCAACTAGATTAACCACAAAGGGGAATGTATGTTACCCTTTCATCTCTGTCACGTAAGTTACACGAAAATAGTTCGTAAGTTATGGGTGTGAAAACTCATTCCCATTTCATGTTTTATCTTGTCTAATGCAGTAGTACATTCAGTATTCAAGAGAAAAACATGTCCCATGTCAAGGTGTTTGAGAAAAACTCACGCATATCACATCAAAACGGAATTTTCAAGTGCACTCTTTCAGCGGACGGATCCTTAATATGGTCTTTCCCCAAATAGATGTCCTGCATACTACAAATCTTCACGAAGGCTGGACAGATATCATGCAACACACACTTCTAGATTAACCACAAAGAGGAATGTATGTTACCCTTTCATCTCCGTCACGTAAGTTACAAAAAAATAGTACGTAAGTTATGGGTGTCAAAACTTATTCCCATTTGATGTTTTATCTTGTCTAATGCAGTAGTACATTCAGTATTCACGAAACAAACATGTCCCATATCAAAGTGTTTGAGAAAAACTCAGGCATATCACACCAAAACGGTATTTTCAAGTGCACTCTTTCGACGGACGGATCCTTAATATGGTCTTTCCCCAAATAGATGTCCTGCATACTACAAATCTTCACGAAGGCTAGACTGATATCAAGCAACACACACATCTAGATTAACCACAAAGAGGAATGTATGTTACCCTTTCAACTCCGTCACGTAAGTTACAAGAAAATAGAAAGTAAGTTATGGGTGTGAAAACTCATTCCCATTTGATGTTTTATATTGACTAATGCAGTAGTACATTCAGTATTCACGAAACAAACATGTCCCATGTCAAAGTGTTCGAGAAAAACTCACGCATATCACACAAAAACGGTATTTTCAAGTGCACTCTTTCGGCGGATAATTAATTTGGTCTTACCCCAAATAGATGTCCTGCATGCTACAAACCTTCACGAAGGCTAGACTGATATCATGCAACACACACAACTAGACTAACCACAAAGGGGAATGTATGTTACCCTTTCATCTCCGTCACGTAAGTTACAAGAATATAGTAAGTAAGTTATAGGTGTGAAAACTCATTCCCATTTGATGTTTTATCTTGTCTAATGCAGTAGCACATTCAGTATTCACGAAACAAACATGTCCCATGTCAAAGTGTTTGAGAAAAACTCACGCATATCACACCAAAACGGTATCTTCAAGTGCACTCTTTCGGCGGACGGATCCTTAATATGGTCTTACCCCAAATAGATGTCCTGCATGCTACAAATCTTCACGAAGGTTAGACTGATATCAAGCAACACACACAACTAGATTAACCACAAAGGGGAATGTATGTTACCCTTTCATCTCCGTCACGTAAGTTACAAGAAAATAGTACGTAAGTTATGGGTTTGAAAACTTATTCCCATTTGATGTTTTGTGTTGTCTAATGCAGTAGTACATTCAGTATTCACGAAACAAACATGTCCCATGTCAGTCTTCGAGAAAAAATGACGCATATGACACCAAAACGGTATTTTCAAGTGCCCTCTTTCGGCGGACGGCTCCTTAATATGTTCTTACCCCAAATAGATGTCCTGCATGCTACAAATCTTCACGAAGGCTAGACTGATATCAAGCAACACACACAACTAGATTAACCACAAAGGGGAATGTATGTTACCCTTTCATCTCCGTCACGTAAGTTACAAGAATATAGTAAGTAAGTTATAGGTGTGAAAACTCATTCTCATTTGATGTTTATCTTGTCTAATGCAGTAGTACATTAAGTATTCAGGAGACAAACATGTCCCATGTCAAAGTGATCGAGAAAAAATGACGCATATCACACCAAAACAGTATTTTCAAGTGCACTCTTTCGGCGGACGGATCCTTAATATGGTCTTACCCCAAATAGATGTCCTGCATGCTACAAATCTTCACGAAGGCTAGACTGATATCAAGCAACACACACAACTAGATTAACCACAAAGGGGAATGTATGTTACCCTTTCATCTCCGTCACGTAAGTTACAAGAATATAGTAAGTAAGTTATAGGTGTGAAAACTCATTCTCATTTGATGTTTATCTTGTCTAATGCAGTAGTACATTAAGTATTCAGGAGACAAACATGTCCCATATCAAAGTGTTCGAGAAAAACTCACGCATATATGACACCAAAACGGTATTTTCAAATGCACTCTTTCGGCGGAAGGATCCTTAATATGGTCGTACCCCAAAACAGATGTCCTGCATGCTACAAATCTTCACGAAGGCTAGACTGATATTAAGCAACACACACAACTAGATTATCCACACAGGGGAATGTATGTTACCTTTTAATCTCCGTCACGTAAGTTACAAGAAAATAGTACGTAAGTTATGGGTGTGAAAACTCATTCTCATTTGATGTTTATCTTGTCTAATGCAGTAGTACATTAAGTATTCAGGAGACAAACATGTCCCATGTCAAAGTGATCAAGAAAAAATGACGCATATCACACCAAAACAGTATTTTCAAGTGCACTCTTTCGGCGGACGGATCCTTAATATGGTCTTACCCCAAATAGATGTCCTGCATGCTACAAATCTTCACGAAGGCTAGACTGATATCAAGCAGCACACACAACTAGATTAACCACAAAGGGAAAGTATGTTACCCTTTCATCTCCGTCACGTAAGTTACAAGAAAATCGTACGTAAGTTATGGGTGTGAAAACTCATTCCCATTTGATGTTTTATGTTGTCTAATGCAGTAGTACATTCAGTATCCACGAAACAAACATGTCCCATGTCAAAGTGTTCGAGAAAAACTCACGTATATATGACACCAAAACGGTATTTTCAAGTGAACTCTTTCGGCGGACGGATCCGTAATATGGTCTTACCCCAAATAGATGTCCTGCATGCTACAAATATTCACGAAGTCTAGACTGATATTACGCAACACACGCAACTAGATTAACCACAAAGGGGAATGTATGTTACCCTTTCATCTCTGTCACGTAAGTTACAAGAAAATAGTTCGTAAGTTATGGGTGTGAAAACTCATTCCCATTTCATGTTTTATCTTGTCTAATGCAGTAGTACATTCAGTATTCAAGAGACAAACATGTCCCATGTCAAGGTGTTTGAGAAAAACTCACGCATATCACATCAAAACGGAATTTTCAAGTGCACTCTTTCAGCGGACGGATCCTTAATATGGTCTTTCCCCAAATAGATGTCCTGCATACTACAAATCTTCACGAAGGCTGGACAGATATCATGCAACACACACATCTAGATTAACCACAAAGAGGAATGTATGTTACCCTTTCATCTCCGTCACGTAAGTTACAAAAAAATAGTACGTAAGTTATGGGTGTCAAAACTTATTCCCATTTGATGTTTTATCTTGTCTAATGCAGTAGTACATTCAGTATTCACGAAACAAACATGTCCCATATCAAAGTGTTTGAGAAAAACTCACGCATATCACACCAAAACGGTATTTTCAAGTGCACTCTTTCGACGGACGGATCCTTAATATGGTCTTTCCCCAAATAGATGTCCTGCATACTACAAATCTTCACGAAGGCTAGACTGATATCAAGCAACACACACATCTAGATTAACCACAAAGAGGAATGTATGTTACCCTTTCATCTCCGTCACGTAAGTTACAAGAAAATAGAAAGTAAGTTATGGGTGTGAAAACTCATTCCCATTTGATGTTTTATATTGACTAATGCAGTAGTACATTCAGTATTCACGAAACAAACATGTCCCATGTCAAAGTGTTCGAGAAAAACTCACGCATATCACACAAAAACGGTATTTTCAAGTGCACTCTTTCGGCGGACGGATCCTTAATTTGGTCTTACCCCAAATAGATGTCCTGCATGCTACAAACCTTCACGAAGGCTAGACTGATATCATGCAACACACACAACTAGACTAACCACAAAGGGGAATGTATGTTACCCTTTCATCTCCGTCACGTAAGTTACAAGAATATAGTAAGTAAGTTATAGGTGTGAAAACTCATTCCCATTTGATGTTTTATCTTGTCTAATGCAGTAGCACATTCAGTATTCACGAAACAAACATGTCCCATGTCAAAGTGTTTGAGAAAAACTCACGCATATCACACCAAAACGGTATTTTCAAGTGCACTCTTTCGGCGGACGGATCCTTAATATGATCTTACCCCAAATAGATGTCCTGCATGCTACAAATCTTCACGAAGGTTAGACTGATATCAAGCAACACACACAACTAGATTAACCACAAAGGGGAATGTATGTTACCCTTTCATCTCCGTCACGTAAGTTACAAGAAAATAGTACGTAAGTTATGGGTTTGAAAACTTATTCCCATTTGATGTTTTGTGTTGTCTAATGCAGTAGTACATTCAGTATTCACGAAACAAACATGTCCCATGTCAAAGTCTTCGAGAAAAAATGACGCATATGACACCAAAACGGTATTTTCAAGTGCCCTCTTTCGGCGGACGGCTCCTTAATATGTTCTTACCCCAAATAGATATCCTGCATGCTACAAATCTTCACGAAGGCTAGACTGATATCAAGCAACACACACAACTAGATTAACCACAAAGGGGAATGTATGTTACCCTTTCATCTCCGTCACGTAAGTTACAAGAATATAGTAAGTAAGTTATAGGTGTGAAAACTCATTCTCATTTGATGTTTATCTTGTCTAATGCAGTAGTACATTAAGTATTCAGGAGACAAACATGTCCCATGTCAAAGTGTTCGAGAAAAACTCACGCATATATGACACCAAAACGGTATTTTCAAATGCACTCTTTCGGCGGAAGGATCCTTAATATGGTCGTACCCCAAAACAGATGTCCTGCATGCTACAAATCTTCACGAAGGCTAGACTGATATTAAGCAACACACACAACTAGATTATCCACACAGGGCAATGTATGTTACCTTTTAATCTCCGTCACGTAAGTTACAAGAAAATAGTACGTAAGTTATGGGTGTGAAAACTCATTCTCATTTGATGTTTATCTTGTCTAATGCAGTAGTACATTAAGTATTCAGGAGACAAACATGTCCCATGTCAAAGTGATCGAGAAAAAATGACGCATATCACACCAAAACAGTATTTTCAAGTGCACTCTTTCGGCGGACGGATCCTTAATATGGTCTTACCCCAAATAGATGTCCTGCATGCTACAAATCTTCACGAAGGCTAGACTGATATCAAGCAGCACACACAACTAGATTAACCACAAAGGGAAAGTATGTTACCCTTTCATCTCCGTCACGTAAGTTACAAGAAAATCGTACGTAAGTTATGGGTGTGAAAACTCATTCCCATTTGATGTTTTATGTTGTCTAATGCAGTAGTACATTCAGTATCCACGAAACAAACATGTCCCATGTGAAAGTGTTCGAGAAAAACTCACGTATATATGACACCAAAACGGTATTTTCAAGTGAACTCTTTCGGCGGACGGATCCGTAATATGGTCTTACCCCAAATAGATGTCCTGCATGCTACAAATATTCACGAAGTCTAGACTGATATTACGCAACACACGCAACTAGATTAACCACAAAGGGGAATGTATGTTACCCTTTCATCTCTGTCACGTAAGTTACAAGAAAATAGTTCGTAAGTTATGGGTGTGAAAACTCATTCCCATTTCATGTTTTATCTTGTCTAATGCAGTAGTACATTCAGTATTCAAGAGACAAACATGTCCCATGTCAAGGTGTTTGAGAAAAACTCACGCATATCACATCAAAACGGAATTTTCAAGTGCACTTATTCGGCGGACGGATCCTCCTTAATATGGTCGTACCCAAATAGATGTCCTGCATATTACAAATCTTCACGAAGGCTAGACTGATATCATGCAACACACACATCTAGATTAACCACAAAGAGGAATGTATGTTACCCTTTCATCTCTGTCACGTAAGTTACAAGAAAATAGTACGTAAGTTATGGGTGTGAAAACTCATTCCCATTTGATGTTTTATATTGACTAATGCAGTAGTACATTCAGTATTCACGAAACAAACATGTCCCATGTCAAAGTGTTCGAGAAAAACTCACGCATATCACATAAAAACGGTATTTTCAAGTGCACTCTTTCGGCGGACGGATCCTTAATATGGTCTTACCCCAAATAGATGTCCTGCATGCTACAAACCTTCACGAAGGCTAGACTGATATCATGCAACACACACAACTAGACTAACCACAAAGGGGAATGTATGTTACCCTTTCATCTCCGTCACGTAAGTTACAAGAAAATAGTACGTAAGTTATGGGTGTGAAAACTCATTCCCATTTGATGTTTTATCTTGTCTAATGCAGTAGTACATTCAGTATTCACGAAACAAACATGTCCCATGTCAAAGTGTTCGAGAAAAACTCACGCATATCACACCAAAACGGTATTTTCAAAGTGCACTCTTTCGGCGGAGGATCCTTAATATGGTCTTACCCCAAATAGATGTCCTGCATGCTACAAATCTTCACGAAGGCTAGACTGATATCAAGCAACACACACAACTAGATTAACCACAAAGGGGAATGTATGTTACCCTTTCATCTCCGTCACGTAAGTTACAAGAAAATAGTACGTAAGTTATAGGTGTGAAAACTCATTCTCATTTGATGTTTATCTTGTCTAATGCAGTAGTACATTAAGTATTCAGGAGACAAACATGTCCCATGTCAAAGTGATCGAGAAAAAATGACGCATATCACACCAAAACAGTATTTTCAAGTGCACTCTTTCGGCGGACGGATCCTTAATATGGTCTTACCCCAAATAGATGTCCTGCATGCTACAAATCTTCACGAAGGCTAGACTGATATCAAGCAGCACACACAACTAGATTAACCACAAAGGGAAAGTATGTTACCCTTTCATCTCCGTCACGTAAGTTACAAGAAAATCGTACGTAAGTTATGGGTGTGAAAACTCATTCCCATTTGATGTTTTATGTTGTCTAATGCAGTAGTACATTCAGTATCCACGAAACAAACATGTCCCATGTGAAAGTGTTCGAGAAAAACTCACGTATATATGACACCAAAACGGTATTTTCAAGTGAACTCTTTCGGCGGACGGATCCGTAATATGGTCTTACCCCAAATAGATGTCCTGCATGCTACAAATATTCACGAAGTCTAGACTGATATTACGCAACACATGCAACTAGATTAACCACAAAGGGGAATGTATGTTACCCTTTCATGTCCGTCACGTAAGTTATAAGAAAATAGTTCGTAAGTTATGGGTGTGAAAACTCATTCCCATTTGATGTTTTATCTTGTCTAATGTAGTAGTACATTCAGTATTCAAGAGACAAACATGTCCCATGTCAAGGTGATCGAGAAAAACTCACGCATATCACATCAAAACGGAATTTTCAATTGCACTCATTCGGCGGACGGATCCTCCTTAATATGGTCGTACCCCAAATAGATGTCCTGCATATTACAAATCTTCACGAAGGCTAGACTGATATCATGCAACACACACATCTAGATTAACCACAAAGAGGAATGTATGTTACCCTTTCATCTCTGTCACGTAAGTTACAAGAAAATAGTACGTAAGTTTTGGGTGTGAAAACTCATTCCCATTTGATGTTTTATATTGACTAATGCAGTAGTACATTCAGTATTCACGAAACAAACATGTCCCATGTCAAAGTGTTCGAGAAAAACTCACGCATATCACACAAAAACGGTATTTTCAAGTGCACTCTTTCGGCGGACGGATCATTAATATGGTCTTACCCCAAATAGATGTCCTGCATGCTACAAACCTTCACGAAGGCTAGACTGATATCATGCAACACACACAACTAGACTAACCACAAAAGGGAATGTATGTTACCCTTTCATCTCCGTCACGTAAGTTACAAGAAAATAGTACGTAAGTTATGGGTTTGAAAACTTATTCCCATTTGATGTTTTGTGTTGTCTAATGCAGTAGTACATTCAGTATTCACGAAACAAACATGTCCCATGTCAGTCTTCGAGAAAAAATGACGCATATGACACCAAAACGGTATTTTCAAGTGCCCTCTTTCGGCGGACGGCTCCTTAATATGTTCTTACCCCAAATAGATGTCCTGCATGCTACAAATCTTCACGAAGGCTAAACTGATATCAAGCAACACACACAACTAGATTATCCACACAGGGGAATGTATGTTACCTTTTAATCTCCGTCACGTAAGTTACAAGAAAATAGTACGTAAGTTATGGGTGTGAAAACTCATTCTCATTTGATGTTTATCTTGTCTAATGCAGTAGTACATTAAGTATTCAGGAGACAAACATGTCCCATGTCAAAGTGATCGAGAAAAAATTACGCATATCACACCAAAACAGTATTTTCAAGTGCACTCTTTCGGCGGACGGATCCTTAATATGGT
>CM034534.1:9520736-9542414 GCA_020002185.1 Paraescarpia echinospica | reverse complement strand
GTAAGTTACAAGAATATAGTAAGTAAGTTATAGGTGTGAAAACTCATTCCCATTTGATGTTTTATCTTGTCTAATGCAGTAGCACATTCAGTATTCACGAAACAAACATGTCCCATGTCAAAGTGTTTGAGAAAAACTCACGCATATCACACCAAAACGGTATTTTCAAGTGCACTCTTTCGGCGGACGGATCCTTAATATGATCTTACCCCAAATAGATGTCCTGCATACTAGAAATCTTCACGAAGGCTAGACTGATATCAAGCAACACACACACAACTAGATTAACCACAAATATGAATGTATGTTACCCTTTCATCTCCGTCACGTAAGTTACAAGAAAATAGTACGTAAGTTATGGGTGTGAAAACTCATTCCCATTTGATGTTTTATCTTGTCTAATGCAGTAGTACATTCAGTATTCACGAAACAAACATGTCCCATATCAAAGTGTTCGAGAAAAACTCACGCATAGCGACGCAAAACGGTATTTTCAAAGATGCCTCTTTCGGCGGGGCTGGCTCCTTAATATGTTCTTACCCCAAATAGATGTCCTGCGTACTACAAATCTTCACGAAGGCTAGACTGATATCAAAACAACTTACACACAGCCTAGATTAACCACAAGGGAATGTATGTTCCCTTTCATCTCCGTCACGTAAGTTACAAGAATATAGTAAAGTAAGTTATGGGTGTGAAAACTCATTCTCTCATTTGATGTTTATCGTCTAATGCAGTAGTACATTAAGTATTCAGGGAGAAAAACATGTCCATGTCAAAGTGTTGAAAATCGCATATCACACCAAAACGAGGTATTTTCAAATGCACTCTTTCGGCGGAAGGATCCTTAATATGGTCGTACCCCAAAACAGATGTCCTGCATGCTACAAATCTTCACGAAGGCTAGACTGATATTAAGCAACACACACAACTAGATTATCCACACAGGGGAATGTATGTTACCTTTTAATCTCCGTCACGTAAGTTACAAGAAAATAGTACGTAAGTTATGGGTGTGAAAACTCATTCTCATTTGATGTTTATCTTGTCTAATGCAGTAGTACATTAAGTATTCAGGAGACAAACATGTCCCATGTCAAAGTGATCGAGAAAAAATGACGCATATCACACCAAAACAGTATTTTCAAGTGCACTCTTTCGGCGGACGGATCTTTAATATGGTCTTACCCCAAATAGATGTCCTGCATGCTACAAATCTTCACGAAGGCTAGACTGATATCAAGCATCACACACAACTAGATTAACCACAAAGGGAAAGTATGTTACCCTTTCATCTCCGTCACGTAAGTTACAAGAAAATCCTACGTAAGTTATGGGTGTGAAAACTCATTCCCATTTGATGTTTTATGTTGTCTAATGCAGTAGTACATTCAGTATCCACGAAACAAACATGTCCCATGTGAAAGTGTTCGAGAAAAACTCACGTATATATGACACCAAAGCGGTATTTTCAAGTGAACTCTTTCGGCGGACGGATCCGTAATATGGTCTTACCCCAAATAGATGTCCTGCATGCTACAAATATTCACGAAGTCTAGACTGATATTACGCAACACACGCAACTAGATTAACCACAAAGGGGAATGTATGTTACCCTTTCATCTCTGTCACGTAAGTTACAAGAAAATAGTTCGTAAGTTATGGGTGTGAAAACTCATTCCCATTTCATGTTTTATCTTGTCTAATGCAGTAGTACATTCAGTATTCAAGAGACAAACATGTCCCATGTCAAGGTGTTTGAGAAAAACTCACGCATATCACATCAAAACGGAATTTTCAAGTGCACTTATTCGGCGGACGGATCCTCCTTAATATGGTCGTACCCCAAATAGATGTCCTGCATATTACAAATCTTCACGAAGGCTAGACTGATATCATGCAACACACACATCTAGATTAACCACAAAGAGGAATGTATGTTACCCTTTCATCTCTGTCACGTAAGTTACAAGAATATAGTAAGTAAGTTATAGGTGTGAAAACTCATTCCCATTTGATGTTTTATCTTGTCTAATGCAGTAGCACATTCAGTATTCACGAAACAAACATGTCCCATGTCAAAGTGTTTGAGAAAAACTCACGCATATCACACCAAAACGGTATTTTCAAGTGCACTCTTTCGGCGGACGGATCCTTAATATGATCTTACCCCAAATAGATGTCCTGCATACTACAAATCTTCACGAAGGCTAGACTGATATCAAGCAACACACACAACTAGATTAACCACAAAGGGGAATGTATGTTACCCTTTCATCTCCGTCACGTAAGTTACAAGAATATAGTAAGTAAGTTATAGGTGTGAAAACTCATTCTCATTTGATGTTTATCTTGTCTAATGCAGTAGTACATTAAGTATTCAGGAGACAAACATGTCCCATGTCAAAGTGTTCGAGAAAAACTCACGCATATCACACCAAAACGGTATTTTCAAATGCACTCTTTCGGCGGAAGGATCCTTAATATGGTCGTACCCCAAAACAGATGTCCTGCATGCTACAAATCTTCACGAAGGCTAGACTGATATTAAGCAACACACACAACTAGATTATCCACACAGGGGAATGTATGTTACCTTTTAATCTCCGTCACGTAAGTTACAAGAAAATAGTACGTAAGTTATGGGTGTGAAAACTCATTCTCATTTGATGTTTATCTTGTCTAATGCAGTAGTACATTAAGTATTCAGGAGACAAACATGTCCCATGTCAAAGTGATCGAGAAAAAATGACGCATATCACACCAAAACAGTATTTTCAAGTGCACTCTTTCGGCGGACGGATCCTTAATATGGTCTTACCCCAAATAGATGTCCTGCATGCTACAAATCTTCACGAAGGCTAGACTGATATCAAGCAGCACACACAACTAGATTAACCACAAAGGGAAAGTATGTTACCCTTTCATCTCCGTCACGTAAGTTACAAGAAAATCGTACGTAAGTTATGGGTGTGAAAACTGCATTTCCCGTTTGATGTTTTATGTTGTCCACCAATGCGAGTAGTACATTCAGTATCCTGCAGAAACAAACTGTGTCCCCATGTGAAGTGTTCGAGAAAACTCACGTATATATGACACCAAGGCAGTGTTGTTTTCAAAGTGAACTCTTTCGGCGGACGGATCCGTATTATGGTCTTTTAGATAGTGTCGCAAGTAGCTTGCAAGTATTTAGAGTCTCATTAATGTCCCTACTTCTAACTAAATGCTCCCTAAAAGAGGAATGTTTTGTTACCCTTTCATCTCCGTCACGTAAGTTACAAGAAAATAGTACGTAAGTTATGGGTGTGAAAAGTCATTCCCATTTGATGTTCTATCTTGTCTAATGCAGTAGTACATTCAGTATTCACGAAACAAACATGTCCGTGTCAAAGTGTTCGAGAAAAACTCACGCATATGACACCAAAACGGTATTTTCAAGTGCACTCTTTCGGCGAACGGATCCTTAATATGGTCTCACCACAAATAGATGTCCTGCATGCTACAAATTTTCACGAAGGCTAGACTGACATCAAGCAACACACACAACTAGATTAACCACAAAGAGGAATGTATGTTACCCTTTCATCTCCGTCACGTAAGTTACAAGAAAATAGTACGTAAGTTATGGGTGTGAAAACTCATTCCCATTTGATGTTCTATCTTGTCTAATGCAGTAGTACATTCAGTATTCACGAAACAAACATGTCCTTGTCAAAATGTT
The DNA here is from genome assembly GCA_020002185.1 of Paraescarpia echinospica. Classification (NCBI taxonomy): domain Eukaryota; kingdom Metazoa; phylum Annelida; class Polychaeta; order Sabellida; family Siboglinidae; genus Paraescarpia; species Paraescarpia echinospica. Next base: position 9,538,693 of record CM034534.1, on the reverse strand, counting down.
CGAGAAAAACTCACGCATATCACACCAAAACGGTATTTTCAAGTGCACTCTCTCGGCGGACGGTTCCTTAATATGGTCTTACCCCAAATAGATGTGCTGCATGCTACAAATCTTCACGAAGGCTAGACTGTTATCAAGCAACAAACACAACTAGATTAACCACAAAGAGGAATATATATCACCCTTTCATCTCTGTCACGTAAGTTACAAGAAAATAGTACGTAAGTTATGGTTTTGAAAACTCATTCCCATTTGATGTTTTATCTTGTCTAATGCAGTAGTACATTCAGTATTCACGAAACAAACATGTCCATGTCAAAGTGTTCGAAATAAACTCACGCATAATCACACCAAAACGGTATTTTTAAGTAGAACTCTTTCGGCGGACGGATCCTTAATATGGCTAGACTGATATCAAGCAACACTTGCGCAACTAGATTAACCGCAAAGGGAATGTATGTTACCCTTTTCATCTCCGTCACGTAAGTTACAAAGAAAATAGTTCGTAAGTTATGGGTGTGAAAACTCATTCCATTTGATGTTTTATCTTGTCTAATGCAGTAGTTCATTCAGTATTCACAGAACAAGCATGTCCCATGTCAAAGTGTTCCAGAGAAACTCACGCATATCACACCAAAACGGTATTTTCAAGTGCACTCTTTCGACGGACGGATGCTTAATATGGCCTTTCCCCAATAGATGTCCTGCATGCTGCGAATCGTCAAAAGGATGCTAAACTGATATCAAGCTACACACATCTAGATTAACCACAAATGGGAATGTATGTTACCCTTTCATCTCCGTCTCGTAAGTTACAAGAAAATAGTACGTAAGTTATAGGTGTGAAAACTCATTCCCATTTGATGTTTTATCTTGTCTAATGCAGTAGTACATTCAGTATTCTCGAAACAAACGTGTCCCATCAGAAAGTGATCGAAAAAAATTCACGCATATCACACCAAAACGGTATTTTCAAGTGCACTCTTTCGGCGGACGGATCATTAATAAGGTCTTACCCCAAATAGATATCCTGCATGTTACAAATCTTTACGAAGGCTAGACTGATATCTAGCAGTACACACAACTAGATTAACCACAAATGGGAATATATGTTACCCTTTCATCTCCATCACTCAAGTTATAAGAAAATAGTACGTAAGTTATGGGTGTGAAAACTCAATCCCATTTGATGTTTTATCTTGTCTAATTCAGTATTCACGGGACAAACATGTCCCACGTCAAAGTGTTTGAGAAAAACTGACGCACATCACACCAAAACGGTATTTTCAAGTGCACTCTTTCGGCGGACGGATCCTTAATATGGTCTTACCCCAAATAGATGGCCTGCATACTACAAATCTTCACGAAGGCTAGACTGATATCAAGCAACACACACATCTAGATTAACCACAAAGGGGAATGTATGATACCCTTTCATCTCCGTCACGTAAGTTACAAGAAAATAGTACGTAAGTTATGGGTGTGAAAACTCATTCCCATTTGATGTTTTATATTGAATAATGCAGTAGTACATTCAGTATTCACGAAACAAACATGTCCCATGTCAAAGTGTTCGAGAAAAACTCACGCATATCACACCAAAACGGTATTTTTAAGTGCACTCATTCGTCGGACGGATCCTTAATATGATCTTACCCCAAATAGATGTCCTGCATACTAGAAATCTTCACGAAGGCTAGACTGATATCAAGCAACACACACATTTAGATTAACCACAAAGGGGAATGTATGTTACCCTTTCATCTCCGTCACGTAAGTTACAAAAAAACAGTACGTAAGTTATGGGTGTGAAAACTCATTCCCATTTGATGTTTTATCTTGTCTAATGCAGTAGTACATTCAGTATTCACGAGACAAACATGTCCCACGTCAAAGTGTTTGAGAAAAACTCACGCATATCACACAGAAACGGTATTTTCAAGTGCACTCTTCCGGCGGACGGATCGTTAATATGGTCTTACCCCAAATAGATGTCCTGCATACTACAAATCTTCACGAAGGCTAGACTGATATCCAGCAACACACACAACTAGATTAACCACAAATAGGAATGTATGTTACCCTTTCATCTCCGTCACGTAAGTTACAAGAAAATAGTACGTAAGTTATGGGTGTGAAAACTCAATCCCATTTGATGTTTTATCTTGTCTAATTCAGTAGTACATTCAGTATCCACGAAACAAACATGTCCCATGTCAAAGTGTTCGAGAAAAACTCACGTATATCACACCAAAACGGTATTTTCAAGTGAACTCTTTCGGCGGACGGATCCTTAATATGGCTAGACTGATATCAAGCAACGCACGCAACTAGATTAACCACAAAGGGGAATGTATGTTACCCTTTCATCTCCGTCACGTAAGTTACAAGAAAATAGTTCGTAAGTTATAGGTGTGAAAACTCATTCCCATTTGATGTTTTATCTTGTCTAATGCAGTAGTTCATTCAGTATTCACGAAACAAACATGTCCCATGTCAAAGTGTTCCAGAGAAACTCACGCATATCACACCAAAACGGTATTTTCAAGTGCACTCTTTCGGCGGACGGATACTTAATATGGCCTTTCCCCCAATAGATGTCCTGCATGCTGCGAATCGTCAAGGATGCTAAACTGATATCAAGCTACACACACATCTAGATTAACCACAAATGGGAATGTATGTTACCCTTTCATCTCCGTCTCGTAAGTTAAAAGAAAATAGTAAGTAAGTTATCGATGTGAAAATTCATTCCCATTTCATGTTTTATATTGACTAATGCAGTAGTACATTCAGTATTCACGAAACAAACATGTCCCATGTCAAAGTGTTCGAGAAGAACTCACGCATATCACACCAAAACGGTATTTTCAAGTGCACTCTTTCGGCGGACGGATCATTAATAAGGTCTTACCCCAAATAGATATCCTGCATGTTACAAATCTTTACGAAGGCTAGACTGATATCTAGCAGTACACACAACTAGATTAACCACAAATGTGAATATATGTTACCCTTTCATCTCCATCACTCAAGTTATAAGAAAATAGTACGTAAGTTATGGGTGTGAAAACTCAATCCCATTTGATGTTTTATCTTGTCTAATTCAGTATTCACGGGACAAACATGTCCCACGTCAAAGTGTTTGAGAAAAACTGACGCACATCACACCAAAACGGTATTTTCAAGTGCACTCTTTCGGCGGACGGATCCTTAATATGGTCTTACCCCAAATAGATGTCCTGCATACTACACATCTTCACGAAGGCTAGACTGATATCAAGCAACACACACATCTAGATTAACCACAAAGGGGAATGTATGTTACCCTTACATCTCCGTCACGTAAGTTACAAGAAAATCGTACGTAAGTTATGGGTGTGAAAACTCATTCCCATTTGATGTTTTATGTTGTCTAATGCAATAGTACATTCAGTATCCACGAAACAAACATGTCCCATGTCAAAGTGTTCGAGAAAAACTCACGTATATCACACCAAAACGGTATTTTCAAGTGAACTCTTTCGGCGGACGGATCCGTAATATGGTCTTACCCCAAATAGATGTCCTGCATGCTACAAATATTCACGAAGTCTAGACTGATATTACGCAACACACGCAACTAGATTAACCACAAAGGGGAATGTATGTTACCCTTTCATCTCTGTCACGTAAGTTACAAGAAAATAGTTCGTAAGTTATGGTTGTGAAAACTCATTCCCATTTCATGTTTTATCTTGTCTAATGCAGTAGTACATTCAGTATTCAAGAGACAAACATGTCCCATGTCAAGGTGTTTGAGAAAAACTCACGCATATCACATCAAAACGGAATTTTCAAGTGCACTTATTCGGCGGACGGATCCTCCTTAATATGGTCGTACCCCAAATAGATATCCTGCATATTACAAATCTTCACGAAGGCTAGACTGATATCATGCAACACACACATCTAGATTAACCACAAAGAGGAATGTATGTTACCCTTTCATCTCTGTCACGTAAGTTACAAGAAAATAGTACGTAAGTTATGGGTGTGAAAACTCAATCCCATTTGATGTTTTATATTGACTAATGCAGTAGTACATTCAGTATTCACGAAACAAACATGTCCCATGTCAAAGTGTTCGAGAAGAACTCACGCATATCACACCAAAACGGTATTTTCAAGTGCACTCTTTCAGCGGACGGATCCTTAATATGGTCTTTCCCCAAATAGATGTCCTGCATACTACAAATCTTCACGAAGGCTGGACAGATATCATGCATCACACACATCTAGATTAACCACAAAGAGGAATGTATGTTACCCTTTCATCTCCGTCACGTAAGTTACAAAAAAATAGTACGTAAGTTATCGATGTGAAAACTCATTCCCATTTCATGTTTTATATTGACTAATGCAGTAGTACATTCAGTATTCACGAAACAAACATGTCCCATGTCAAAGTGTTCGAGAAGAACTCACGCATATCACACCAAAACGGTATTTTCAAGTGCACTCTTTCGGCGGACGGATCATTAATAAGGTCTTACCCCAAATAGATATCCTGCATGTTACAAATCTTTACGAAGGCTAGACTGATATCTAGCAGTACACACAACTAGATTAACCACAAATGGGAATATATGTTACCCTTTCATCTCCATCACTCAAGTTATAAGAAAATAGTACGTAAGTTATGGGTGTGAAAACTCAATCCCATTTGATGTTTTCTCTTGTCTAATTCATTATTCACGAGACAAACATGTCCCACGTCAAAGTGTTTGAGAACAACTGACGCATATCACACCAAAACGGTATTTTCAAGTGCACTCTTTCAGCGGACGGATCCTTAATATGGTCTTTCCCCAAATAGATGTCCTGCATACTACAAATCTTCACGAAGGCTGGACAGATATCATGCAACACACACATCTAGATTAACCACAAAGAGGAATGTATGTTACACTTTCATCTCCGTCACGTAAGTTACAAAAAAATAGTACGTAAGTTATGGGTGTCAAAACTTATTCCCATTTGATGTTATATCTTGTCTAATGCAGTAGTACATTCAGTATTCACGAAACAAACATGTCCCATATCAAAGTGTTTGAGAAAAACTCACGCATATCACACCAAAACGGTATTTTCAAGTGCACTCTTTCGACGGACGGATCCTTAATATGGTCTTTCCCCAAATAGATGTCCTGCATACTACAAATCTTCACGAAGGCTAGACTGATATCAAGCAACACACACATCTAGATTAACCACAAAGAGGAATGTATGTTACCCTTTCATCTCCGTCACGTAAGTTACAAGAAAATAGAAAGTAAGTTATGGGTGTGAAAACTCATTCCCATTTGATGTTTTATATTGACTAATGCAGTAGTACATTCAGTATTCACGAAACAAACATGTCCCATGTCAAAGTGTTCGAGAAAAACTCACGCATATCACTCAAAAACGGTATTTTCAAGTGCACTCTTTCGGCGGACGGATCCTTAATATGGTCTTACCCCAAATAGATGTCCTGCATGCTACAAATCTTCACGAAGGCTAGACTGATATCATGCAACACACACAACTAGACTAACCACAAAGGGGAATGTATGTTACCCTTTCATCTCCGTCACGTAAGTTACAAGAATATAGTAAGTAAGTTATAGGTGTGAAAACTCATTCCCATTTGATGTTTTATCCTGTCTAATGCAGTAGCACATTCAGTATTCACGAAACAAACATGTCCCATGTCAAAGTGTTTGAGAAAAACTCACGCATATCACACCAAAACGGTATTTTCAAGTGCACTCTTTCGGCGGACGGATCCTTAATATGATCTTACCCCAAATAGATGTCCTGCATACTACAAATCTTCACGAAGCCTAGACTGATATCAAGCAACACACACATCTAGATTAACCACAAAGGGGAATGTATGTTACCCTTACATCTCCGTCACGTAAGTTACAAGAAAATCGTACGTAAGTTATGGGTGTGAAAACTCATTCCCATTTGATGTTTTATGTTTTCTAATGCAGTAGTACATTCAGTATCCACGAAACAAACATGTCCCATGTCAAAGTGTTCGAGAAAAACTCACGTATATCACATCAAAACGGTATTTTCAAGTGAACTCTTTCGGCGGACGGATCCTTAATATGGCTAGACTGATATCAAGCAACGCACGCAACTAGATTAACCACAAAGGGGAATGTATGTTACCCTTTCATCTCCGTCACGTAAGTTACAAGAAAATAGTTCGTAAGTTATGGGTGTGAAAACTCATTCCCATTTGATGTTTTATCTTGTCTAATGCAGTAGTTCATTCAGTATTCACGAAACAAACATGTCCCATGTCAAAGTGTTCCAGAGAAACTCACGCATATCACACCAAAACGGTATTTTCAAGTGCACTCTTTCGGCGGACGGATACTTAATATGGCCTTTCCCCCAATAGATGTCCTGCATGCTGCGAATCGTCAAGAATGCTAAACTGATATCAAGCTACACACACATCTAGATTAACCACAAATGGGAATGTATGTTACCCTTTCATCTCCGTCTCGTAAGTTAAAAGAAAATAGTAAGTAAGTTATCGATGTGAAAACTCATTCCCATTTCATGTTTTATATTGACTAATGCAGTAGTACATTCAGTATTCACGAAACAAACATGTCCCATGTCAAAGTGTTTGAGAAAAACTCACGCATATCACACCAAAACGGTATTTTCAAGTGCACTCTTTCGGCGGACGGATCCTTAATATGATCTTACCCCAAATAGATGTCCTGCATACTACAAATCTTCACGAAGGCTAGACTGATATCAAGCAACACACACATCTAGATTAACCACAAAGGGGAATGTATGTTACCCTTACATCTCCGTCACGTAAGTTACAAGAAAATCGTACGTAAGTTATGGGTGTGAAAACTCATTCCCATTTGATGTTTTATGTTGTCTAATGCAGTAGTACATTCAGTATCCACGAAACAAACATGTCCCATGTCAAAGTGTTCGAGAAAAACTCACGTATATCACACCAAAACGGTATTTTCAAGTGAACTCTTTCGGCGGACGGATCCTTAATATGGCTAGACTGATATCAAGCAACGCACGCAACTAGATTAACCACAAAGGGGAATGTATGTTACCCTTTCATCTCCGTCACGTAAGTTACAAGAAAATAGTTCGTAAGTTATGGGTGTGAAAACTCATTCCCATTTGATGTTTTATCTTGTCTAATGCAGTAGTTCATTCAGTATTCACGAAACAAACATGTCCCATGTCAAAGTGTTCCAGAGAAACTCACGCATATCACACCAAAACGGTATTTTCAAGTGCACTCTTTCGGCGGACGGATACTTAATATGGCCTTTCCCCCAATAGATGTCCTGCATGCTGCGAATCGTCAAGAATGCTAAACTGATATCAAGCTACACACACATCTAGATTAACCACAAATGGGAATGTATGTTACCCTTTCATCTCCGTCTCGTAAGTTAAAAGAAAATAGTAAGTAAGTTATCGATGTGAAAATTCATTCCCATTTCATGTTTTATATTGACTAATGCAGTAGTACATTCTGTATTCACGAAACAAACATGTCCCATGTCAAAGTGTTCGAGAAGAACTCACGCATATCACACCAAAACGGTATTTTCAAGTGCACTCTTTCGGCGGACGGATCATTAATAAGGTCTTACCCCAAATAGATATCCTGCATGTTACAAATCTTTACGAAGGCTAGACTGATATCTAGCAGTACACACAACTAGATTAACCACAAATGGGAATATATGTTACCCTTTCATCTCCATCACTCAAGTTATAAGAAAATAGTACGTAAGTTATGGGTGTGAAAACTCAATCCCATTTGATGTTTTATCTTGTCTAATTCAGTATTCACGGGACAAACATGTCCCACGTCAAAGTGTTTGAGAAAAACTGACGCACATCACACCAAAACGGTATTTTCAAGTGCACTCTTTCGGCGGACGGATCCTTAATATGGTCTTACCCCAAATAGATGTCCTGCATGCTACAAATCTTCACGAAGGCTAGACTGATATCAAGCAACACACACATCTAGATTAACCACAAAGGGGAATGTATGTTACCCTTACATCTCCGTCACGTAAGTTACAAGAAAATCGTACGTAAGTTATGGGTGTGAAAACTCATTCCCATTTGATGTTTTATGTTGTCTAATGCAGTAGTACATTCAGTATCCACGAAACAAACATGTCCCATGTCAAAGTGTTCGAGAAAAACTCACGTATATATGACACCAAAACGGTATTTTCAAGTGAACTCTTTCGGCGGACGGATCCGTAATATGGTCTTACCCCAAATAGATGTCCTGCATGCTACAAATATTCACGAAGTCTAGACTGATATTACGCAACACACGCAACTAGATTAACCACAAAGGGGAATGTATGTTACCCTTTCATCTCTGTCACGTAAGTTACACGAAAATAGTTCGTAAGTTATGGGTGTGAAAACTCATTCCCATTTCATGTTTTATCTTGTCTAATGCAGTAGTACATTCAGTATTCAAGAGACAAACATGTCCCATGTCAAGGTGTTTGAGAAAAACTCACGCATATCACATCAAAACGGAATTTTCAAGTGCACTCTTTCAGCGGACGGATCCTTAATATGGTCTTTCCCCAAATAGATGTCCTGCATACTACAAATCTTCACGAAGGCTGGACAGATATCATGCAACACACACATCTAGATTAACCACAAAGAGGAATGTATGTTACCCTTTCATCTCCGTCACGTAAGTTACAAAAAAATAGTACGTAAGTTATGGGTGTCAAAACTTATTCCCATTTGATGTTATATCTTGTCTAATGCAGTAGTACATTCAGTATTCACGAAACAAACATGTCCCATATCAAAGTGTTTGAGAAAAACTCACGCATATCACACCAAAACGGTATTTTCAAGTGCACTCTTTCGACGGACGGATCCTTAATATGGTCTTTCCCCAAATAGATGTCCTGCATACTACAAATCTTCACGAAGGCTAGACTGATATCAAGCAACACACACATCTAGATTAACCACAAAGAGGAATGTATGTTACCCTTTCATCTCCGTCACGTAAGTTACAAGAAAATAGAAAGTAAGTTATGGGTGTGAAAACTCATTCCCATTTGATGTTTTATATTGACTAATGCAGTAGTACATTCAGTATTCACGAAACAAACATGTCCCATGTCAAAGTGTTCGAGAAAAATTCACGCATATCACACAAAAACGGTATTTTCAAGTGCACTCTTTCGGCGGACGGATCCTTAATATGGTCTTACCCCAAATAGATGTCCTGCATGCTACAAACCTTCACGAAGACTAGACTGATATAATGCAACACACACAACTAGACTAACCACAAAGGGGAATGTATGTTACCCTTTCATCTCCGTCACGTAAGTTACAAGAATATAGTAAGTAAGTTATAGGTGTGAAAACTCATTCCCATTTGATGTTTTATCTTGTCTAATGCAGTAGCACATTCAGTATTCACGAAACAAACATGTCCCGTGTCAAAGTGTTTGAGAAAAACTCACGCATATCACACCAAAACGGTATTTTCAAGTGCACTCTTTCGGCGGACGGATCCTTAATATGATCTTACCCCAAATAGATGTCCTGCATGCTACAAATCTTCACGAAGGTTAGACTGATATCAAGCAACACACACAACTAGATTAACCACAAAGGGGAATGTATGTTACCCTTTCATCTCCGTCACGTAAGTTACAAGAAAATAGTACGTAAGTTATGGGTTTGAAAACTTATTCCCATTTGATGTTTTGTGTTGTCTAATGCAGTAGTACATTCAGTATTCACGAAACAAACATGTCCCATGTCAAAGTCTTCGAGAAAAAATGACGCATATGACACCAAAACGGTATTTTCAAGTGCCCTCTTTCGGCGGACGGATCCTTAATATGTTCTTACCCCATATAGATGTCCTGCATGCTACAAATCTTCACGAAGGCTAGACTGATATCAAGCAACACACACAACTAGATTAACCACAAAGGGGAATGTATGTTACCCTTTCATCTCCGTCACGTAAGTTACAAGAATATAGTAAGTAAGTTATAGGTGTGAAAACTCATTCTCATTTGATGTTTATCTTGTCTAAAGCAGTAGTACATTAAGTATTCAGGAGACAAACATGTCCCATGTCAAAGTGATCGAGAAAAAAAATGACGCATATCACACCAAAACAGTATTTTCAAGTGCACTCTTTCGGCGGACGGATCCTTAATATGGTCTTACCCCAAATAGATGTCCTGCATGCTACAAATCTTCACGAAGGCTAGACTGATATCAAGCAGCACACACAACTAGATTAATCACAAAGGGAAAGTATGTTACCCTTTCATCTCCGTCACGTAAGTTACAAGAAAATCGTACGTAAGTTATGGGTGTGAAAACTCATTCCCATTTGATGTTTTATGTTGTCTAATGCAGTAGTACATTCAGTATCCACGAAACAAACATGTCCCATGTCAAAGTGTTCGAGAAAAACTCACGTATATCACACCAAAACGGTATTTTCAAGTGAACTCTTTCGGCGGACGGATCCGTAATATGGTCTTACCCCAAATAGATGTCCTGCATGCTACAAATATTCACGAAGTCTAGACTGATATTACGCAACACACGCAACTAGATTAACCACAAAGGGGAATGTTTGTTACCCTTTCATCTCTGTCACGTAAGTTACAAGAAAATAGTTCGTAAGTTATGGGTGTGAAAACTCATTCCCATTTCATGTTTTATCTTGTCTAATGCAGTAGTACATTCAGTATTCAAGAGACAAACATGTCCCATGTCAAGGTGTTTGAGAAAAACTCACGCATATCACATCAAAACGGAATTTTCAAGTGCACTTATTCGGCGGACGGATCCTCCTTAATATGGTCGTACCCCAAATAGATGTCCTGCATATTACAAATCTTCACGAAGGCTAGACTGATATCATGCAACACACACATCTAGATTAACCACAAAGAGGAATGTATGTTACCCTTTCATCTCTGTCACGTAAGTTACAAGAAAATAGTACGTAAGTTATGGGTGTGAAAACTCAATCCCATTTGATGTTTTCTCTTGTCTAATTCATTATTGACGAGACAAACATGTCCCATATCAAAGTGTTTGAGAAAAACTCACGCATATCACACCAAAACGGTATTTTCAAGTGCACTCTTTCGACGGACGGATCCTTAATATGGTCTTTCCCCAAATAGATGTCCTGCATACTACAAATCTTCACGAAGGCTAGACTGATATCAAGCAACACACACATCTAGATTAACCACAAAGAGGAATGTTTGTTACCCTTTCATCTCCGTCACGTAAGTTACAAGAAAATAGAAAGTAAGGTATGGGTGTGAAAACTCATTCCCATTTGATGTTTTATATTGACTAATGCAGTAGTACATTCAGTATTCACGAAACAAACATGTCCCATGTCAAAGTGTTCTATAAACTCACGCATATCACACAAAAACGGTATTTTCAAGTGCACTCTTTCGGCGGACGGATCCTTAATATGGTCTTACCCCAAATAGATGTCCTGCATGCTACAAACCTTCACGAAGGCTAGACTGATATCATGCAACACACACAACTAGACTAACCACAAAGGGGAATGTATGTTACCCTTTCATCTCCGTCACGTAAGTTACAAGAATATAGTAAGTAAGTTATAGGTGTGAAAACTCATTCCCATTTGATGTTTTATCTTGTCTAATGCAGTAGCACATTCAGTATTCACGAAACAAACATGTCCCATGTCAAAGTGTTTGAGAAAAACTCACGCATATCACACCAAAACGGTATCTTCAAGTGCACTCTTTCGGCGGACGGATCCTTAATATGGTCTTACCCCAAATAGATGTCCTGCATGCTACAAATCTTCACGAAGGTTAGACTGATATCAAGCAACACACACAACTAGATTAACCACAAAGGGGAATGTATGTTACCCTTTCATCTCCGTCACGTAAGTTACAAGAAAATAGTACTTAAGTTATGGGTGTCAAAACTTATTCCCATTTGATGTTTTATCTTGTCTAATGCAGTAGTACATTCAGTATTCACGAAACAAACATGTCCCATATCAAAGTGTTTGAGAAAAACTCACGCATATCACACCAAAACGGTATTTTCAAGTGCACTCTTTCGACGGACGGATCCTTAACATGGTCTTTCCCCAAATAGATGTCCTGCATACTACAAATCTTCACGAAGGCTAGACTGATATCAAGCAACACACACATCTAGATTAACCACAAAGAGGAATGTATGTTACCCTTTCGTCTCCGTCACGTAAGTTACAAGAAAATAGAAAGTAAGTTATGGGTGTGAAAACTCATTCCCATTTGATGTTTTATATTGACTAATGCAGTAGTACATTCAGTATTCACGAAACAAACATGTCCCATGTCAAAGTGTTCGAGAAAAACTCACGTATATCACACCAAAACGGTATTTTCAAGTGAACTCTTTCGGCGGACGGATCCTTAATATGGCTAGACTGATATCAAGCAACGCACGCAACTAGATTAACCACAAAGGGGAATGTATGTTACCCTTTCATCTCCCTCACGTAAGTTACAAGAAAATAGTTCGTAAGTTATGGGTGTGAAAACTCATTCCCATTTGATGTTTTATCTTGTCTAATGCAGTAGTTCATTCAGTATTCTCGAAACAAACATGTCCCATGTCAAAGTGTTCCAGAGAAACTCACGCATATCACACCAAAACGGTATTTTCAAGTGCACTCTTTCGGCGGACGGATACTTAATATGGCCTTTCCCCCAATAGATGTCCTGCATGCTGCGAATCGTCAAGAATGCTAAACTGATATCAAGCTACACACACATCTAGATTAACCACAAATGGGAATGTATGTTACCCTTTCATCTCCGTCTCGTAAGTTAAAAGAAAATAGTAAGTAAGTTATCGATGTGAAAACTCATTCCCATTTCATGTTTTATATTGACTAATGCAGTAGTACATTCAGTATTCACGAAACAAACATGTCCCATGTCAAAGTGTTTGAGAAAAACTCACGCATATCACACCAAAACGGTATTTTCAAGTGCACTCTTTCGGCGGACGGATCCTTAATATGATCTTACCCCAAATAGATGTCCTGCATACTACAAATCTTCACGAAGGCTAGACTGATATCAAGCAACACACACATCTAGATTAACCACAAAGGGGAATGTATGTTACCCTTACATCTCCGTCACGTAAGTTACAAGAAAATCGTACGTAAGTTATGGGTGTGAAAACTCATTCCCATTTGATGTTTTATGTTGTCTAATGCAGTAGTACATTCAGTATCCACGAAACAAACATGTCCCATGTCAAAGTGTTCGAGAAAAACTCACGTATATCACACCAAAACGGTATTTTTAAGTGAACTCTTTCGGCGGACGGATCCTTAATATGGCTAGACTGATATCAAGCAACGCACGCAACTAGATTAACCACAAAGGGGAATGTATGTTACCCTTTCATCTCCGTCACGTAAGTTACAAGAAAATAGTTCGTAAGTTATGGGTGTGAAAACTCATTCCCATTTGATGTTTTATCTTGTCTAATGCAGTAGTTCATTCAGTATTCACGAAACAAACATGTCCCATGTCAAAGTGTTCCAGAGAAACTCACGCATATCACACCAAAACGGTATTTTCAAGTGCACTCTTTCGGCGGACGGATACTTAATATGGCCTTTCCCCCAATAGATGTCCTGCATGCTGCGAATCGTCAAGAATGCTAAACTGATATCAAGCTACACACACATCTAGATTAACCACAAATGGGAATGTATGTTACCCTTTCATCTCCGTCTCGTAAGTTAAAAGAAAATAGTAAGTAAGTTATCGATGTGAAAATTCATTCCCATTTCATGTTTTATATTGACTAATGCAGTAGTACATTCAGTATTCACGAAACAAACATGTCCCATGTCAAAGTGTTCGAGAAGAACTCACGCATATCACACCAAAACGGTATTTTCAAGTGCACTCTTTCGGCGGACGGATCATTAATAAGGTCTTACCCCAAATAGATATCCTGCATGTTACAAATCTTTACGAAGGCTAGACTGATATCTAGCAGTACACACAACTAGATTAACCACAAATGGGAATAAATGTTACCCTTTCATCTCCATCACTCAAGTTATAAGAAAATAGTACGTAAGTTATGGGTGTGAAAACTCAATCCCATTTGATGTTTTATCTTGTCTAATTCAGTATTCACGGGACAAACATGTCCCACGTCAAAGTGTTTGAGAAAAACTGACGCACATCACACCAAAACGGTATTTTCAAGTGCACTCTTTCGGCGGACGGATCCTTAATATGGTCTTACCCCAAATAGATGTCCTGCATACTACACATCTTCACGAAGGCTAGACTGATATCAAGCAACACACACATCTAGATTAACCACAAAGGGGAATGTATGTTACCCTTACATCTCCGTCACGTAAGTTACAAGAAAATCGTACGTAAGTTATGGGTGTGAAAACTCATTCCCATTTGATGTTTTATGTTGTCTAATGCAGTAGTACATTCAGTATCCACGAAACAAACATGTCCAATGTCAAAGTGTTCGAGAAAAACTCACGTATATCACACCAAAACGGTATTTTCAAGTGAACTCTTTCGGCGGACGGATCCGTAATATGGTCTTACCCCAAATAGATGTCCTGCATGCTACAAATATTCAAGAAGTCTAGACTGATATTACGCAACACACGCAACTAGATTAACCACAAAGGGGAATGTATGTTACCCTTTCATCTCTGTCACGTAAGTTACAAGAAAATAGTTCGTAAGTTATGGGTGTGAAAACTCATTCCCATTTCATGTTTTATCTTGTCTAATGCAGTAGTACATTCAGTATTCAAGAGACAAACATGTCCCATGTCAAGGTGTTTGAGAAAAACTCACGCATATCACATCAAAACGGAATTTTCAAGTGCACTCTTTCAGCGGACGGATCCTTAATATGGTCTTTCCCCAAATAGATGTCCTGCATACTACAAATCTTCACGAAGGCTAGACTGATATCAAGCAACACACACATCTAGATTAACCACAAAGAGGAATGTATGTTACCCTTTCATCTCCGTCACGTAAGTTACAAGAAAATAGAAAGTAAGTTATGGGTGTGAAAACTCATTCCCATTTGATGTTTTATATTGACTAATGCAGTAGTACATTCAGTATTCACGAAACAAACATGTCCCATGTCAAAGTGTTCGAGAAAAACTCACGCATATCACACAAAAACGGTATTTTCAAGTGCACTCTTTCGGCGGACGGATCCTTAATATGGTCTTACCCCAAATAGATGTCCTGCATGCTACAAACCTTCACGAAGGCTAGACTGATATCATGCAACACACACAACTAGACTAACCACAAAAGGGAATGTATGTTACCCTTTCATCTCCGTCACGTAAGTTACAAGAATATAGTAAGTAAGTTATAGGTGTGAAAACTCATTCCCATTTGATGTTTTATCTTGTCTAATGCAGTAGCACATTCAGTATTCACGAAACAAACATGTCCCATGTCAAAGTGTTTGAGAAAAACTCACGCATATCACACCAAAACGGTATCTTCAAGTGCACTCTTTCGGCGGACGGATCCTTAATATGGTCTTACCCCAAATAGATGTCCTGCATGCTACAAATCTTCACGAAGGTTAGACTGATATCAAGCAACACACACAACTAGATTAACCACAAAGGGGAATGTATGTTACCCTTTCATCTCCGTCACGTAAGTTACAAGAAAATAGTACGTAAGTTATGGGTTTGAAAACTTTTTCCCATTTGATGTTTTGTGTTGTCTAATGCAGTAGTACATTCAGTATTCACGAAACAAACATGTCCCATGTCAAAGTCTTCGAGAAAAAATGACGCATATGACACCAAAACGGTATTTTCAAGTGCCCTCTTTCGGCGGACGGCTCCTTAATATGTTCTTACCCCAAATAGATGTCCTGCATGCTACAAATCTTCACGAAGGCTAGTCTGATATCAAGCAACACACACAACTAGATTAACCACAAAGGGGAATGTATGTTACCCTTTCATCTCCGTCACGTAAGTTACAAGAATATAGTAAGTAAGTTATAGGTGTGAAAACTCATTCTCATTTGATGTTTATCTTGTCTAATGCAGTAGTACATTAAGTATTCAGGAGAAAAACATGTCCCATGTCAAAGTGTTCGAGAAAAACTCACGCATATCACACCAAAACGGTATTTTCAAATGCACTCTTTCGGCGGAAGGATCCATAATATGGTCGTACCCCAAAACAGATGTCCTGCATGCTACAAATCTTCACGAAGGCTAGACTGATATTAAGCAACACACACAACTAGATTATCCACACAGGGGAATGTATGTTACCTTTTAATCTCCGTCACGTAAGTTACAAGAAAATAGTACGTAAGTTATGGGTGTGAAAACTCATTCTCATTTGATGTTTATCTTGTCTAATGCAGTAGTACATTAAGTATTCAGGAGACAAACATGTCCCATGTCAAAGTGATCGAGAAAAAATGACGCATATCACACCAAAACAGTATTTTCAAGTGCACTCTTTCGGCGGACGGATCCTTAATATGGTCTTACCCCAAATAGATGTCCTGCATGCTACAAATCTTCACGAAGGCTAGACTGATATCAAGCAGCACACACAACTAGATTAATCACAAAGGGAAAGTATGTTACCCTTTCATCTCCGTCACGTAAGTTACAAGAAAATCGTACGTAAGTTATGGGTGTGAAAACTCATTCCCATTTGATGTTTTATGTTGTCTAATGCAGTAGTACATTCAGTATCCACGAAACAAACATGTCCCATGTGAAAGTGTTCGAGAAAAACTCACGTATATATGACACCAAAACGGTATTTTCAAGTGAACTCTTTCGGCGGACGGATCCGTAATATGGTCTTACCCCAAATAGATGTCCTGCATGCTACAAATATTCACGAAGTCTAGACTGATATTACGCAACACACGCAACTAGATTAACCACAAAGGGGAATGTATGTTACCCTTTCATCTCTGTCACGTAAGTTACAAGAAAATAGTTCGTAAGTTATGGGTGTGAAAACTCATTCCCATTTCATGTTTTATTTTGTCTAATGCAGTAGTACATTCAGTATTCAAGAGACAAACATGTCCCATGTCAAGGTGTTTGAGAAAAACTCACGCATATCACATCAAAACGGAATTTTCAAGTGCACTTATTCGGCGGACGGATCCTCCTTAATATGGTCGTACCCCAAATAGATGTCCTGCATATTACAAATCTTCACGAAGGCTAGACTGATATCATGCAACACACACATCTAGATTAACCACAAAGAGGAATGTATGTTACCCTTTCATCTCTGTCACGTAAGTTACAAGAAAATAGTACGTAAGTTATGGGTGTGAAAACTCATTCCCATTTGATGTTTTATATTGACTAATGCAGTGGTACATTCAGTATTCACGAAACAAACATGTCCCATGTCAAAGTGTTCGAGAAAAACTCACGCATATCACACAAAAACGGTATTTTCAAGTGCACTCTTTCGGCGGACGGATCCTTAATATGGTCTTACCCCAAATAGATGTCCTGCATGCTACAAACCTTCACGAAGGCTAGACTGATATCATGCAACACACACAACTAGACTAACCACAAAAGGGAATGTATGTTACCCTTTCATCTCCGTCACGTAAGTTACAAGAAAATAGTACGTAAGTTATGGGTTTGAAAACTTATTCCCATTTGATGTTTTGTGTTGTCTAATGCAGTAGTACATTCAGTATTCACGAAACAAACATGTCCCATGTCAGTCTTCGAGAAAAAATGACGCATATGACACCAAAACGGTATTTTC
>CM034534.1:9466879-9519736 GCA_020002185.1 Paraescarpia echinospica | reverse complement strand
ACAAGTATGTGCAACTAAAACATCCTCACGGGTATTTACGAAGAGAAAACTCATATTCTTCCTCCTTGAGACACACAATACAACCACGTGACTCTAAATATATGGGGTTAAATCTCATCTCAATCTTAAGCCTCCCACCTAAATATTTCGGTTCAGTCCCCCCAAGTCCGGTTCCGACGCATATGTATATAACTAAACTATATTAAGTTGTTTCTTTTATTCACGGACAGTAGACCCTATGTAAATTGTGACTGGGTTATTCACTATAGTTGAGCGCCATCTACGCTTGCATTTTGAATCATTTTTAGCATTGCATACACGCACATGGTCACTCGCACGCACACTCGCTCCCACATACAACCTTTCACAAACTTCTCATTAACACACTCGTCCATAGGATTTTTTTGGCTGGAAGACACCATCAGAAACAGTTTCATTGTGATGCAATTCGCATTGATGAAGTAGGTGAACTTAGATGTGACAAGAAAATGGTCATGCACAAGTCACATTCACGTATAATGAATATCTTGCAAATAATTAAATACATAGTTAGTTGATTGAATATGGAAAGAGGAAATATACCGAAAACAGTCCAGTTGCAAGCATAGGAACGAATGGTAGCTGCGTTGGCAGTAGGAGAAATATTCACCGACGCGTAAAGGTAAACAAAATTGGTTTCTAAACCAGCTTATACTGCATGAGCATTACTGATGATTCACAATTTCAATTTGCAAGTCCATTTTTTCATGTTTATTACCCATGTGTATTTCATGTGTCGACATAGTCAAGTACTTTTGAAACAGCATGTATTAGGCTTGTTAACAAATGTAAATGCGTAGTAATATATATCATTTCTAACTCCTTCCTCAGTTCGATTTTTGGCTTCTAAAGTTCACGGAAATGCAAACCTACAAAGCATTCGCTATGAAGTGTTTGATCGTTTGTGCAGATTTGTATTTCGTTTTGGTGTAATTGACAGAAAAACCTTAAAATTAATTACGACCATGTCGGTTCGAAATTAGTTATAGGACCTCAGTCGGAAAATACGATTTATTAAAGCACGTGGCGTTAGATCGAGGTCTGGAACATTTCTGACGAGACCTCGATCTAACGGCCGGTTTATTTACACATCTGTGCCAGTGAATCAACTAAAAGGAAAGCTAAAGCCTAATCTATAGCTAGAGGCAGTTGCTAAACATGGAGATGTATGTGGATGAATGTTTAAAGTCTACGGCGCAATAAACAAAAGTGATGCACATGTTTTTTGTATTTGGTTGCCGTCGTTGTGTCTGTCAAGGTTGATGATGACATGATGATGATGGTTTATTACAGAAACTATGACACAATACATTCGATATTTGATGCACATTTGATACATACACTGTTATAGTTTCTGTAATGAGAGTTTAAAGCCACGAGTGGCTGATGTTCCCTCTCAATACATGTAATACATATGTAATTCCATGGTGCACGTAAAATAATTTAATAAAAAGAAGAAGAAGAAGAAACAGATTGTGCAATTGAAGAAAGGAAATCAGCAACACAAATCACAGCAATACTATTGTCATGAATACACGCATTAGAATGCAACAATGAATGTTAGTTATATAAGTCACTAACATTATTTACTCACAAAAATCTCTTGACATTTAGACGTTGCCAGTGCATATATACAATCCACTGTATATTGTATATATCTCGACGTCTAATGGTTTTATATAATACGTTGGTTTTAGAAATCGGTACATGCAGTAGATCCACATGGCGTGTCCTATAATTATTGGTTAACGATTTGCCCTTAAATATAAAGAAAATACAATTGGTTTCTCATTCTACCATGAACACATTTTCTTTAGACGAACAATTTGTAATTAAACAGACTGAAGAAAGAAAGTTCATGTTAAATGTATGATTATTATAAAAATATTTTAAAAATCGTATTGTCAACGCGGATTTGAAATACCGCATGAACATGTTTGTATTGTTATCTGTGTCATGTTTACGAGTTAAAGTTCGCCACTTATGACATGTATTGCGTTTCAGCAATGACGCGTGGTGCAAGTCCCTGGAAGACTAGCTCAGTGGTTACTCCGCTACAACCTCAATCACGGGGTTTCCTGCACATCCTCTTCATGTGTCTGATGTCTTCCTTGTCGACTTCGACTTTGTAGTCTACAGTAGATATAGCGTTTTACACAAGCTAGTAAATTGTTATAACATACTTTGTATAACAGTACAAATGTTTCAATCAAACTTTGGGAAGACAACAACTATATTATCAATACCAATGTTTGTGTTTAAAAACATTGCTTAAATCGATGCTGTTTGTAGTACAATAACCTTGTCTAAAACTAAACAGAGGTTGTTTGCAAAAAGTTATTATAGTATCCTATGTTTAATAAGGTGAAGCTAATTTCCTACTTTACTGTTCATTTGTAAATATAATTTTCTCACCGTATACTAATTGTTCATAATGTACTCTCACTCCTATTTTGCATGTTTTAATGACATAGACAATAATCAGTTTATTTTACATACTGTAATGATGGTTTGCTTAATGGAACTGTTGTGACTCAGAAAAAGGTTCCTATCGCTCCGCTAGGGATCTTTGGGATGAATACAATTATTAAATATGTACGTCAAATATGCACGGTAAACTTAACATGCCTTATACGTATGTGTGCAAATTGTATAGCATTAATGTACATTAATTTAAATGCTACGTTACCATAAATCTCTGGCAAGAAATACAGCAGGTCTGGTTTTCCTCGGATGACATATATATATATATAATTGACGTGTGATATAATGTGTTTACGAAAGCAAAACGTGTGATGCTAATTACTGTTACCATGCATACCGCTGATACCGTACATACTTATGTGATAATGTAATTTCTCCGTATTTACAATGAATAAATAATGTAAACCAATACTCATTCAATATTTTTATTGTTGAGATGTATAATCTTGCTTTCTATGGGAACTTCCATAGACAACAACAACATGTTTTGCGACATATCATCAAGGTGGTCCCATCTGAACGATTGTCCTCCAAAAACACATTCGCCTTTCCTCGTCCCATTCTGATACACCTTAACAGCTATGTTACACGGATGTAACACAACTGAATTTTTTTAGACTAGAGAGCAATGTCGTTTTCTATATGATTCAGTACAAACGAGTATATCAAAATTGTAATTTACACCTGGAAGTGCCGATGCACTAAAGTGGGGGTTAAGTAGCACTTTCGGTTAATTGTATCTCTTGTCTGGCAAGTGGATTACATGATGTGTCAAAGTCGGTGCGTCTGTGGAGACGATAATCCCTGGGTCGGGAGCTATAGTTAGAACAGCACCACCTCCCAAAATTGCAGCATTGGACTAGAATGATGCTACTTATTTACATCGTCTGGTCGTAGTTGCGTCTGTGGTTAATTGTGTCTTTGATATGAATAGTCGACACAATTGTTTCTGAAGAAGCATAAGCATGAGCCAACTAAGATGGGCAGGACTTGTAGAGAAAATGGGAGAAGAACGGATGGCAAAGAGAGCAGATGCACGGAGACTGGAAGGAAAAGGAGGCGAAGAAGAACTAGACTGCGATGGGAAGACTATGGAAAAAGAGATTTTGAAGGATTGGGAGAAAGGTGGAAAACGAGAGCGAACGATCTGGTGGAGAGAGCTGTGCAGGATCAGCGAGAGAAATAAAAAAAAAATCAGACATCGAGATTCGGAATCGAGGCCAGTTTCACACCTGACAGACAGGGATATATGAGGAGTTTAAATTCATGTTTGTGGAGAGCCTCAATGTAGATATTTGGGGGGTGCAAATCGAGGTTTTTGAAGAGCCTGAAGATGGAGTTATTTTGGCGAGCCTCAATGGGTGTGCAAATTGTGATGTTGGAGAACCTTAATGTGGCTGTTTTGGCCAGCCTCAAGAGGGGGCGTGCAAATCGAGGTTTTGGAGAGCCTCAACCCACCAAATATTCACCATGTTCCGACACCAGTGTTTTGGGTTTGGCTTTGTTGTCTGGGCTTGAACACATTCGTGACCTTAGGCAACACACTGGATGCCTTTTATGTTCAACGCATGTGTCCATGGATGATGACTTTGAGTGTGCGTATACGGTTACACATCTAGTTATTGTGCACAAAAGATTATGTGATTGTACTTCTAAATATTATGATAGAAGCCTAATGCGATTGAGTTTAGATTAAGATAAATGGGGGCATGCGGGCAATCACTTTAGAGAATGTAATCTAGGTTCTCGCACCAAAACCGGAGACCAAAAATGAATTACTTCATAGCATGAGGTGTGTACCTCTTCTACCACTCCCCATTTAATTTTTGGTTTCATCTGAATATCCTTGATCGAAAATATAAACGATAATTTATGTACCTCCACACATGAAAAACAGGGATGTTGATGGCATTTTTCAGTTGAACATTAACCGTAGACTTTGAAGTAAACATTTCTTGAATATTTATTCATTAATGACATGATATATTTTCATAGGTGTACATATCATGTTCATTATGCCTTACATAAATAAAACAATATATATATATATAAATAACTATAATCAGTTAGACCCTACTAAACTTTGGTGTCTTTAGTTTATAATAAAATATCTAAATCGTAAACTAAAATAGTATTGTCTCTAATTATTTTACCAAACCTACATATAAAATGCACAAACCAGGTAGCGAATCGTTGTTCCTAGAGTGTTCCATTTTTGCTAAGGGATCATCTCGGAACGTCGATGTCCGATATCAAGCGAAATTATTTTTGTTTGGGGGACGGGGGTCTGAGGCAGTTTCATCTGGCGTCGGACATCGACCGACACTCTTAATTATACTGGTGTCATCATATTAATGTTTAAAAAGATCGTCTGAGGTGGGTGGGGGGGGGGGACTGAGGCAAGATGAAAGTAATTTCGTCTGATATCGGACATCGACGTTCTGAGATGACCCCTAAGTGAATCGAATTGTAGACGCACCGCGCGCACCGTGCATCGCCTAGTAGACCTACTACAAGTTAACTTACTGTGAATATCGGCTGTTTATTACGTGGTCCAATAGAGCTAGTAGCCTGATTTGAGCGGGCCTATTTATTGACACCGCGTTATTCGTACTTGTATTTCGGCGCAACGCTGCTTTTATGTGCTACTACGGAACCCAGATTAAGTCATTAAACATCACTGCATTTGTATCGAAGAACGTCTCACGGAATATGTGTCAGTTTTTTCCAGACATGGAAGTATTGGGGACCGAGGAGTAAATCAAGAAGCATAAATTATGAAAAGTTTATATTTTAATTTATATAAGGCATAAATAACATGTTTGCATTCTAAACAGATATTATGTCATTAATTAATAAATATAAACAAATAGGCTTCAAAACTGTTGGTTAATGCTAAACTGAGAAATACCTTAACCATCCCTGGTTCATCGTGTCTGCAGGCACACAAAATAGTGTTTATATTTGCGATCAGGGATATCCAGATGGAAACAATAATTATTTAACAACTAAAATATTGAATAGATACATATTTCATGTTATAAAGTAATCTATTTCAGTCCCTAGTATAGTTTTTGCGAAGAGGCTGCCTGCCTGGCACCCATTTTTGTTTGGCTAAATTCAATCCCAGTAGATGTCCTAGACAATATTTAGAAGTACAATCACATAATCTCTTGTGCACAATAACTAGATGTGTAACCGTATACGTACAGTCAGCGTCATCATCCATCATCACATGCTCTGAACACAAAACGAAATGTGTTTAATACAAATAAATAAAAATGGCTGCCTAAGTCTCGTTTTCGGCGTACGCATGCTCATTGCGGCACCTTTATAATGTATACCATCGCATCGCGCATCGCATCGCGCATCGCATCGCGCATCGCATCGCGCATCGCGTATCGCGTATCGCATCGCGCATCGCATCGCGCATCGCATCGCGCATCGCGTATTGCATCGCGCATCGCATCGCGTATCGCATCGCGCATCGCATCGCGCATCGCATCGCGCATCGCGTATCGTATCGCGCATCGCATCGCGCATCGCATCGCGCATCGCATCGCGCATCGCGTATCGCATCGCGCATCGCATCGCGCATCGCATCGCGTATCGCATCGCGCATCGCGCATCGCATCGCGCATCGCATCGCCCATCGCATCGCGCATCGTCCATCGCATCGCGCATCGCATCGCGCATCGTCCATCGCATCGCGCATCGTCCATCGCATCGCCCATCGCATCGCGCATCGCTCATCGCATCGCCCATCACATCGCGCATCGCGTCATCGCTCCATGGCGCTGCAGGTTGCCACACAAAAACGCGATGGCCCTTCTCGGCCATCATACAGAACGCAGGTATTTCTTGGAAAACACTGCGGTGCCACTTAAGTCAAGGACAAGGTCATCTGTCGTTGGGATGATGTGCCGTGTTTGCTGGATTGCTTGATTTGGAAGATGCATATCTACACAAATGCGGATTTCGCCAGGCCTTGTTGGTTTTGTGACAGCGAAAATCGGGCCAACTCAGGGCGTAGGGAACTCCACCTTCTCTATGATGTCCTCTCGTTCTATACGTTGAAGTTCCCGTTCGACTGTTTGCGTTAACGGAACGGAATTCTGCGATGAGGCTGAGCTACTGGCTGGACGCT
The DNA here is from genome assembly GCA_020002185.1 of Paraescarpia echinospica. Lineage (NCBI taxonomy): Eukaryota > Metazoa > Annelida > Polychaeta > Sabellida > Siboglinidae > Paraescarpia > Paraescarpia echinospica. The sequence goes on along the minus strand of CM034534.1, from coordinate 9,513,066 downwards.
TGGATCGATGTACAAGTGCACTGAATGACCTTTGAGTTTGCCGACTCCATTGAGCAAGCCTGGGAACTATTTTGTTATTGGGTTGACACAGTTGACAACTTGAGTGTTCGACATTTGTAGCAAACCAAGTTATTTTTCCGTCTGACCACTCATGAGATTGCCATGAATCCCTTTCACTATGATGATGGTTGATGGGAGCATTTCACCTGGCGTTTCTATCAAGCCAGTGAACTGCCCTAATGTGGGAATAACTGATCCTACGTAGCCGTGCATTTTGCTTTTACCTTTAGATACTTTCATGCCATTCTTCTTTGGACTATAAGTTGTCTCGTCAACAATATCTAAGCAAGATCCGCCATCTATGATCATGACGACATCTTTCCCATTGATTTTGACGATAGCTTTGGGCTGCGTGCCTTAGCTATAGTGTTGTGCTTAGAGAACACATAATCTGCGTCATGATCAGTGTCAGACGTGTTGCTTTCTACAACCTGATCTTGACCATGAGATTGCAAGGCCGACTGTATGACCGTTGTTTGACATGCCGATTTTGACTTCGATCGCTTGACGCACCATTGTCACAGGCATACCTGCATTCACATCTCTATGAGTATGACATTTTTACATTTAATTTTATTGTCATTCTTATTAAACTAAGCTTATTGTAATCTTAATATTTGTATACGGGGGCCTATCTACTTATCAAAATAAAAAATCAAGCTTACCTTCGCTCGTACAATGTGGTAACCATTTTTTACGAATACTGCCACATCGCTTAGCCAGCCTGACGTCAGCTGGTTGCACGCCCCTAGGCTCTCCCACGCCTTCATGTCTTCCATGGTGTAGAAGGACTTGTTAAAAATCAAGTAGTTCACTATGTATGTGTAAGACACAGCTGAGAAGCATGCTTCATTCTTAGATCATGCCGAATTCGGAAAAAGATTACGGACCAACGTTATCTGCGATTCGTATCTTGTCTAAATACATCTGCTTTGTCAACACATCTAATGTGTCAACGTACTGTACTCAAACAGCCTTTGAAGCCATACTGCGCGGCACAACAACAAAGAAACCAATTTAACGGATCAATGAACATACACAATGCGGGCGGTTGCAAGCGGCAGGAATGGGTTTCTGATTTACGTTCTGCAACGGTCACAGGCTGGTTGACTCTAGTTCTGCGGACGAAAACGAAGCAAAGTAGGTGGGTTAGGAATTGAACTGTTTGACCAAATGTCAATCGCACAGGTGTGTTCTTCTGACGTTCTTCAAATGGACAGGAGCTTGTGAATACTGATAGTTCCACCAACTATTAATCAGGCACATTTTACTAGAATGAGTCTCGCTCTTTTTCAAAATGACATTCACCTTTCATCAAGGCTTCCAAAATAACGTAAGTTGGCACCGGAAACGTTGTTGGTATCCATAGCCTTCTTCGTAGCACTTCGTTGTCATCGTCGTCGTTATTATCACTGATACATTTCCAACTACTCGGCTGATCTCCGGGCCAGCCACTGTCCAGCATTCTAACAGGTGCTGAGGCCGATTATATCGCAAACTACCTTTGTCCTTGTATTGACATGCTCATGAGCTTGGCCAATCGGTATGGTCGAGAATTAACCGTCAACTGCTCCTCGTTATGATCTATTGAGCTTCGTTTCACTCATCTTGCATGTTCGGAAGAAACACATCGAGGTCTCGAATGAAGAGGGAAATCCACCGCATAATTATGTTGATCGAGAGAAAAGAACAGAGGTGCGAGCGGCTTAAGTGGGTCAACCATAGCTTGAATTTCCTCTCTAGGTGTGCTCGGACGAACATGAAGGTGATCTGTTGGAATTCGTGCATCAATAGCCAGCATGTTATGACTGTAGAACTCTCTCGTGAAACCACGGCGATCATATCTTTTAGAGGCAACTCAGTTCCACTATTCCTAGGCACCGGCGAAGATTATCCAGTACATCAACTATCACTTTGTGAAGGTATAGCATGACTGCTAACACATTCTTAGTGGTCCTAGCTTCAGTTAGAACATCAGACCATCTGTAGCAAACCTAACATGGTGGTCCACAAAGCCAATTCGATATGCATGCCTCCTAGCATCACGGCAAACGTGTCTTCACCGAGAGTTTTTGGAAGGTCAATTGATTTTCCTTTGGAATATCCTAAACTGGTTGATCCACCACCAGAAGCGGGACGTGTTGTGGGTTGAGGTGCTTGGTACTGTCTTGTTAAAATCATGTCTGCTTTGTTGTGAACAATTGACTAGTGGGCTTCAATGTATTTTACTGATCTTCCAACTACACCGAATCGAGAATCATGTTACGAGGACCTCAATACCAAAGCAAATGCACCCGCTTCTGGCCTTCCACGAAGCTCCTGAAGTACTGCATCTATCAATGCTACGTCATCCTTCTTCGCTTCATTGAACAAACTAGTTTAATTGTCACTGGCCCCTTTCGCAGGTGGTTGAGTGGAGACCCTCCAACCCACTGTTGGAGTGAGTGAGGATGGATGGACTCACGTGTACCCAATCGTCCAGATTGTGAACCAATTTTAAGCGCTATGAAATTACATTTACAAGAGGAAGCTCACACTATTTCACAAAATGTCTTCACTTCATATGAAGTACATGCTTTCACATAGTAGATTACATAAGCTGGGCAAAATCAAGCAGTATTGACTCCAAAATTGGTGTGTTTTGTAATGAGAAACTATTAAAATGACATGATTGTACAGGTTTTTCGTAAATAACATCAATATGACTGCCTCAACGCACAAACCACATAAACATAAAGTTGCTACTCCTTATCTTGAATCTACAAAGACAGCACACGTTGATGTATAATGAACGATTAAGAAATTAGGCCCGGTTCACGTTGTTTTCCAAACAGTACTCCATATACGTCACTTTCTCCCATATACATTGTACTATCAATTATATTATTTATATTTTGTTCGGGAGGAGCATGGTGTGTCTTCTTCAATTTAGTCTATGATAAGCGATGTTTAGTCCTAAATTGAACGGCTATGGGCGGATATAGTGAAGGAGGTTTTATAGTTTTTCGCAAATAAAATCAATATGGTTGTTATTACGCACAAATTACATAATCTAGTAGCTGCTACTCCTTATTTCGAATCTCACAATACATCACACGTTGACGTGTGATGTATCATGACACAGTCCATACATCAGGGCCATTTTACGAATATTCCGCCAGGTGACGTAATGTTAATGTTGCTCTGATATGATAGCAATTAACGTGCAAAATTATTATCTATAATTATTATTTATAGTCATTTTCTTCCATATAATATCAATTCTTTTTTGTTTGGCAATGTTGCAAGGCGATGTTTAGAGTTAAATCAATTAGCTAGGGTGGAAATAGTTCAGAAAATTACTTGATTTTACGGTTTTTCGCAAATAACGCCAATATGGCTGCATACACAATTCAATATGGGCAATTCAGTGCCCATGGTCATGATCAGATCACTAGTGCATTAAGTGTAAACAAGAACAATTTGGTGAAGATTAAATGTGACTATGTGCATGTACAACCTGCGAAGAAGTATCTTCGGGTATGTTGCCTGAATCCAAGATCCATCAAGAACAAGGCTTTGTCTCTAAGCGACTACATTATTACACAGGACTATGATGTTGTTGCTCTCACAGAGACATGGCTGGGGACTTCCGTAGACAAGAAATGCATTGATGAATTGGTCCCTTCTGGGTATGCCATGAAACATGTACCCCGTCCCGGCTGTAGAAATGGAGGTGGTGTGGCATTGCTTTATAAGTCTGCCATATCATTCCGCCTCCAAGGCTCCAGTACCACGGGCGACTACACAAACTTTGAACACATGGATTGTGAACTAGATACGGGTGACACAACTGTGCGTCTGGCCGTGGTGTATCGACCCCACCATCAAAGCATAATGGCCTGACCATTCCCCAATTCTTAGAACAGTGGTCTACATTTCTCGCCAGCTACTCTACCCACGACAAGGAGATTCTGATAGTTGGAGACCTTAACTTTCACGTTGATGTCGAAAGTGATCGTAATGCTCAGCAATTTATGGATATAATCAAAGCGTGTGGCCTACAACAACATGTACATGAACCGACCCATGTGCTCGGCCATACACTGGACGTCGTGATCAGCAGAGACTCCAGTCACATCGTATCTGACATCACCATCACCGACCCCGGACTTTGTGACCACCTTGGGAAACTTACACGTGACCACTTCGCTGTCGGTTTCACCACGACCCTTGCCAAACCTGTTCCCATACAGAAGACTGTTTCCTTTAGGAAGTTACGTGCCATAGACGTGGAAGCTTTTAAGCAGGACATTGTGGCTTCCCCCATGTTACAAACTACGGATGGTGATGTGGATGGTTTGGTGAGTGCTTTTAATGAAGGACTCACATCACTCATTGATAAGCACGCACCACTTCGTATTAAAACAATCACCCAACATCCAGATTGTCCATGGTACACGAATGAATTACATCAGGCTAAACATCTCCGACGGAAGCTGGAACGACGATGGCAGAAGAATCGCCTGACTGTTAACCACCAGATATATAGAGACCAATGTGTTGTGGTGAACAAACTCATAAAACAAACCAGGATAGCATACTATTCGGAAAAGATCACTGCCTGCACCCATGACCAGAAGGGCATCTACAAAGTGGCGAAACACCTGCTTGGTGAAAGGGGGTCTCCATCTCTTCCTCAAACGGCGTCTCCCATTAAACTAACTGAGATGTTTAGCTCTTTCTTTATGGAGAAGATACAAAACATCCGACGTGGCCTCCAGACGGACCAGGTTCATGGTGTTGACCTGGAGGTTGACGCCTCATCTGTAACTACACCACTGGATAGGTTTACTCGCGCATCTGATGGTGAAGTGAAGACCTTCATCCTGAAATCACCTGATAAATCCTGCGACCTCGATCCGGTGCCCACATGGCTTCTAAAGTTGTGTGTAGATGAGCTACTCCCTATTATCACCGCGATTGTCAACGCCTCTATGAATAGTAGCTGTGTGCCTCGTGCATTCAAGTGTGCTCATATACGACCACTACTCAAGAAATCAACACTCGATCCAGACATCCTGAAACACTACAGACCTGTGTCCAACCTTCCTTTCATTGCTAAGGTGTTAGAGAAGGTTGTAGATACACGGATTGAGCGCCACCTGGTGAGCAATGGTCTTCACGAGGAGCTTCAGTCAGCCTACCGTAGATCTCACTCGACCGAGACGGCGCTCCTCAAGGTACAAAGCGATATCCTCGAGTCTCTGGATAATGGTTGTGTCACAGTGTTGGTCATGCTCGATCTGTCGGCTGCGTTCGATACTCTCGATCACGGAATTCTGTTGAATCGTTTTGAGAACTTATTCGGAATCTCCGGAGCTGCTCTCGGCTGGATAGCATCGTATCTCCACGACCGTTACCATGTAGTGGTCATAGATGGTGAGCACTCCAATCCAGTTCTCCTGGAACATGGTGTACCACAAGGCTCGGTACTCGGCCCAAAGAAATACACCATGTACCATGTACTCAAAACCACTAGGAGCCATTATCCGTCGGTATGGACTGTGTTATCACTTCTATGCGGATGACACCCAGTTGTACATCTCGTTCAAGCCGAAGGACGGTGCAGCCCAAACAGAATCCCTGGAACTCATTGAGAGGTGCCTCACGGACATTGAAAGATGGATGCACGCAAGCATGCTAAAACTGAATAGTGAAAAGACCGAGGTTGTGTTGTTCACATCCAAACATAATGCCAAGCAGATGGAAAACGTTACTGTGCGTGTTGGCGACACTGACATTACATCAGTGAACAGAGTCGAAAACCTGGGTGTTATCTTCGACTCTGCCATAAACATGGAACAACATTTGAACAGTGTCTGTAGGTCTGGATATTATCACCTCCGCAACATTGGGCACATTAGGCGTTATCTCACAAATGATGCCACTCAATCACTAGTCAACGGGCTTGTAACATCACGTATAGACTATTGTAACGCTCTGCTCAGTGGACTGCACCAGACATCAATTAACAAGTTACAACGTGTACAGAACAACGCGGCACGGATTGTAACCAGAACATCACGCTACAGCCACATCACACCAGTGTTGAACAATCTGCACTGGTTACCTGTTAACTATCGTGTGCAATTTAAAATCCTGATGCACACATATAAAGCCCTACATGGACAGGCTCCAGGATATATATCGGACATGCTGAAATTGTACCAACCAAGAAGAATGTTACGATCCATGGATTCAGTGACACTAGAAGTTCCAAGGGCTAGAACAGTTACATACGGCGACAGAAGATTTCAGTGTTCAGCAGCCAAGTTGTGGAATGCGCTACCGGTTCACATTCGTGAAGCAAAAACACTGAACACTTTCAAGAAGCTGCTAAAAACACATTTGTTTCTAGCTGTTTTTGGTGCTTAACTCTTTCTAGTCAGTTTTTCTTACATTTTAAAACAATATATATATATATATTCATTTTATTATACCAAGTCTTCTAAAAAAAATTATTTTTATTTTTTATCATGCTATCGTTTTTATGCTTTGTTTTTACTCTCTATGATTATTCTATTGATTGTGTACAGCGCTTTTGAGCAGGCTTTTATGTATGAAAAGAGCGCTTTATAAGTTCGATATAATAATAATAATAATACACGCAAAAATTGCTTCTTTAAATTTCGAATTCACGCAGACATAATACGTTGATGTAGGATGAACAGTTCAGATGTTAGGGACGTTTCAAGATTGTTGTTTAATGCGCCCCAATACCCCGGGGGGGGGGGGGTGATCGTTTTACATTCGGACCAAAAATGTTACTTATGCGTCAACCTATCAGGCGGTACCGAAAAGTAAACGTTTACAACAATTTGAAATTACTGAGGGTCGGGTGATCCCACTAATATGCATGAAAGAATCAGAGGCGTTTTATTTAGGTGGCCACGGTTCACTTGGTGTACAATTTCTATACAGGTACAATTAGGTGGTGATGATGGTTAGAGTGAAGGGACTAGGTAGTGATGGTGTTACTTTGTTATGTCACAAATGTTGTGATTTCTATACATGTACAATTAGGTGGTGATGATGGTTAGAGTGAAGGGACTAGGTAATGATGGTGTTACTTTGTTATGTCACAAATGTTGTGATTTCTATGCAGGTACAATTAGGTGGTGATGATGGTTAGAATGAAGGGACTAGGCAGTGATGGTGTTACTTTGTTATGTCACAAATGTTGTGATTTCTATGCTGGTACAATTAGGTGGTGATGATGGTTAGAGTGAAGGGACTAGGTAGTGATGGTGTTACTTTGTTATGTCACAAATGTTGTGATTTCTATGCAGGTACAATTAGGTGGTGATGATGGTTAGAGTGAAGGGACTAGGCAGTGATGGTGTTACTTTGTTATGTCACAAATGTTGTGATTTCTATGCAGGTACAATTATGTGGTGATGATGGTTAGAGTGAAGGGACTAGGCAGTGATGGTGTTACTTTGTTATGTCACAAATGTTGTGATTTCTATGCAGGTACAATTAGGTGGTGATGATGGTTAGAATGAAGGGACTAGGCAGTGATGGTGTTACTTTGTTATGTCACAAATGTTGTGATTTCTATGCTGGTACAATTAGGTGGTGATGATGGTTAGAGTGAAGGGACTAGGTAATGATGGTGTTACTTTGTTATGTCACAAATGTTGTGATTTCTATGCAGGTACAATTAGGTGGTGATGATGGTTAGAGTGAAGGGACTAGGCAGTGATGGTGTTACTTTGTTATGTCACAAATGTTGTGATTTCTATGCTGGTACAATTAGGTGGTGATGATGGTTAGAGTGAAGGGACTAGGTAGTGATGGTGTTACTTTGTTATGTCACAAATGTTGTGATTTCTATGCAGGTACAATTAGGTGGTGATGATGGTTAGAGTGAAGGGACTAGGTAGTGATGGTGTTACTTTGCTATGTCACAAATGTTGTGATTTATATACAGGTACAATTAGGTGGTGATGATGGTTAGAGTGAAGGGACTAGGTAGTGATGGTGTTACTTTGTTATGTCACAAATGTTGTGATTTCTATACATGTACAATTAGGTGGTGATGATGGTTAGAGTGAAGGGACTAGGTAGTGATGGTGTTACTTTGTTATGTCACAAATGTTGTGATTTCTATGCAGGTACAATTAGGTGGTGATGATGGTTAGAATGAAGGGACTAGGCAGTGATGGTGTTACTTTGTTATGTCACAAATGTTGTGATTTCTATGCTGGTACAATTAGGTGGTGATGATGGTTAGAGTGAAGGGACTAGGTAGTGATGGTGTTACTTTGTTATGTCACAAATGTTGTGATTTCTATGCAGGTACAATTAGGTGGTGATGATGGTTAGAGTGAAGGGACTAGGCAGTGATGGTGTTACTTTGTTATGTCACAAATGTTGTGATTTCTATGCAGGTACAATTATGTGGTGATGATGGTTAGAGTGAAGGGACTAGGCAGTGATGGTGTTACTTTGTTATGTCACAAATGTTGTGATTTCTATGCAGGTACAATTAGGTGGTGATGATGGTTAGAATGAAGGGACTAGGCAGTGATGGTGTTACTTTGTTATGTCACAAATGTTGTGATTTCTATGCTGGTACAATTAGGTGGTGATGATGGTTAGAGTGAAGGGACTAGGTAATGATGGTGTTACTTTGTTATGTCACAAATGTTGTGATTTCTATGCAGGTACAATTAGGTGGTGATGATGGTTAGAGTGAAGGGACTAGGCAGTGATGGTGTTACTTTGTTATGTCACAAATGTTGTGATTTCTATGCTGGTACAATTAGGTGGTGATGATGGTTAGAGTGAAGGGACTAGGTAGTGATGGTGTTACTTTGTTATGTCACAAATGTTGTGATTTCTATGCAGGTACAATTAGGTGGTGATGATGGTTAGAGTGAAGGGACTAGGTAGTGATGGTGTTACTTTGTTATGTCACAAATGTTGTGATTTATATACAGGTACGATTAGGTGGTGATGATGGTTAGAGTGAAGGGACTAGGTAGTGATGGTGTTACTTTGATATGTCACAAATGTTGTGATTTCTATGCTGGTACAATTAGGTGGTGATGATGGTTAGAGTGAAGGGACTAGGTAATGATGGTGTTACTTTGTTATGTCACAAATGTTGTGATTTCTATGCAGGTACAATTAGGTGGTGATGATGGTTAGAATGAAGGGACTAGGCAGTGATGGTGTTACTTTGTTATGTCACAAATGTTGTGATTTCTATGCAGGTACAATTAGGTGGTGATGATGGTTAAGAGTGAAGGGACTAGGCAGTGATGGTGTTGCTTTGTTATGTCACAAATGTTGTACAAGGTACAATTAGGTGGTGATGATGGTTAGAGTGAAGGGACTAGGCAGTGATGGTGTTACTTTGTTATGTCACAAATGTTGTGATTTCTATGCAGGTACAATTTGTGGTGATGATGGTTAGAGTGAAGGGACTAGGCAGTGATGGTGTTACTTTGTTATGTCACAAATGTTGTGATTTCTGTGCAGGTACAATTAGGTGGTGATGATGGTTAGAATGAAGGGACTAGGCAGTGATGGTGTTACTTTGTTATGTCACAAATGTTGTGATTTCTATGCAGGTACAATTAGGTGGTGATGATGGTTAGAGTGAAGGGACTAGGCAGTGATGGTGTTACTTTGTTATGTCACAAATGTTGTGATTTCTATGCAGGTACAATTAGGTGGTGATGATGGTTAGAGTGAAGGGACTAGGCAGTGATGGTGTTACTTTGTTATGTCACAAATGTTGTGATTTCTATGCTGGTACAATTAGGTGGTGATGATGGTTAGAGTGAAGGGACTAGGTAGTGATGGTGTTACTTTGTTATGTCACAAATGTTGTGATTTCTATGCAGGTACAATTAGGTGGTGATGATGGTTAGAGTGATGGGACTAGGTAGTGATGGTGTTACATTGTTATGTCACTAAAGTTGTGATTTCTATGCAGGTACAATTAGGTGGTGATGATGGTTAGAGTGAAGGGACTAGGCAGTGATGGTGTTACTTTGTTATGTCACAAATGTTGTGATTTCTATGCAGGTACAATTAGGTGGTGATGATGGTTAGAGTGAAGGGACTAGGCAGTGATGGTGTTACTTTGTTATGTCACAAATGTTGTGATTTCTATGCAGGTACAATTAGGTGGTGATGATGGTTAGAATGAAGGGACTAGGCAGTGATGGTGTTACTTTGTTATGTCACAAATGTTGTGATTTCTATGCAGGTACAATTAGGTGGTGATGATGGTTAGAGTGAAGGGACTAGGCAGTGATGGTGTTACTTTGTTATGTCACAAATGTTGTGATTTCTATGCAGGTACAATTAGGTGGTGATGATGGTTAGAGTGAAGGGACTAGGCAGTGATGGTGTTACTTTGTTATGTCACAAATGTTGTGATTTCTATGCTGGTACAATTAGGTGGTGATGATGGTTAGAGTGAAGGGACTAGGTAGTGATGGTGTTACTTTGTTATGTCACAAATGTTGTGATTTCTATGCAGGTACAATTAGGTGGTGATGATGGTTAGAGTGAAGGGACTAGGCAGTGATGGTGTTACTTTGTTATGTCACAAATGTTGTGATTTCTATGCAGGTACAATTAGGTGGTGATGATGGTTAGAGTGAAGGGACTAGGCAGTGATGGTGTTACTTTGTTATGTCACAAATGTTGTGATTTCTATGCAGGTACAATTAGGTGGTGATGATGGTTAGAGTGAAGGGACTAGGCAGTGATGGTGTTACTTTGTTATGTCACAAATGTTGTGATTTCTATGCAGGTACAATTATGGTGGTGATGATGGTTAGAGTGAAGGGACTAGGCAGTGATGGTGTTACTTTGTTATGTCACAAATGTTGTGATTTCTATGCAGGTACAATTAGGTGGTGATGATGGTTAGAATGAAGGGACTAGGCAGTGATGGTGTTACTTTGTTATGTCACAAATGTTGTGATTTCTATGCTGGTACAATTAGGTGGTGATGATGGTTAGAGTGAAGGGACTAGGTAGTGATGGTGTTACTTTGTTATGTCACAAATGTTGTGATTTCTATGCAGGTACAATTAGGTGGTGATGATGGATATAATGAAGGGACTAGGCAGTGATGGTGTTATTTTGTTATGTCTAAAATGTGATTTCTATGCTGGTACAATTAGGTGGTGATGATGGTTAGAGTGAAGGGACTAGGTAGTGATGGTGTTACTTTGTTATGTCACAAATGTTGTGATTTCTATGCAGGTACAATTAGGTGGTGATGATGGTTAGAGTGATGGGACTAGGTAGTGATGGTGTTACATTGTTATGTCACTAAAGTTGTGATTTCTATGCAGGTACAATTAGGTGGTGATGATGGTTAGAGTGAAGGGACTAGGCAGTGATGGTGTTACTTTGTTATGTCACAAATGTTGTGATTTCTATGCAGGTACAATTAGGTGGTGATGATGGTTAGAGTGAAGAGACTAGGTAGTGATGATGTTACTTTGTTATGTCACAAATGTTGTGATTTCTATGCAGGTACAATTAGGTACTAATATCACGCTATGTGCCAAATGTTTGTGGGTAATATGTTTTTTTTTTTTATATAAAATAGCTCTGTATAAGTGAGCAAATTCCTTCAGTGTTATTTCATTTCTAACTAGTGTCTATAAAGTAAACCTATATTTAATATTTTAAGAATATCTGCCTCAAAAGTATGAGAGAATGTGGCAGTATATACAATCTCGACATACACCATATTGCATATTCACAACACATATGGTGGCAGATTACTGTTACCATCTCGTTGGTTTCTACCGTGGATCACAAAAGTAATTTATATTGCTTTTGTGTGAACTAAAACAGTAACACAACTCTCTGTCTCTGCTGTGCTGTCTGTAAATAATAAACATGTATTATGTGGTTATATACGTGCTAACACATATTTTTTTCTTTTTGTTTTCAGTTGCATGCTGGTGCATAGTCAGACGGGGGCATGGCATGGAGACATGCATTCATGTGTAGCTGTCATTAATCCTTACACAGATTAATTGCCACTTCTGAGCATGTTGAATTTATTTGCAATGATTTAAAAAATAAATGTGTGTTTTAAACAATGTATACATATTGGATTGTGTATAATGTTTGGGTAGAATAGAAGCTAAGTGTATAAATTACTGTGTTGTAATGGATTTCTCCGAGATATCTACAAATGTCAAATACAGCTGTATCAGAGAAATAGACTCTGAAGATTAAGTACTAACATCAATTAGTGTCTACACTGCGGTCTTGCACACTGACCCTCTGACAGTGTAACTACCAGCCCTATCCACTAATGAATGGTCCTAGTCAAGATGACTGCTAATGGGGTCAGGGCTCAATAAAACTGGCCGGCTGGATATCCAGTTATAAATAGGGGACAGGCAGAGGGAGAGACCCCCACCCACATGGTGAATTTGATATATTAGCGAGTAGTCATTTACTATAGTCATATTATTGTTAGCAATGGTGGTCATATGCACAAGCAAAACGTTTGCGGACTTATTGTGTGCATTTAGCAGTCAGTGATTATTTGACTCTTGATTATCGTTGTTTACAATTAGTAATGCTGTAATAAAATTTCATTAACTTGGCCAGTTTAAATTTATACTTGATTTGTGTTGTCTTTCTGCTACATATCTGCATAACGGTCATTGTCGTTTATTGAGCGGGCACACTTCAGGTTCGGTACCAAAGTCGGAATTAGGGCTAGATTATCGAAGTGTACGAAGTAATTCAGCAAATGTAGGCCACCAAATATAGTGGTATATTCTATGGGTATATGATTTAACAAGATTTAACAAGATTGCCATCCAGAGAAGTAACTCTAGATGGCAGGTGGACAAGGAAGCCCTTTGGCTTATCGAGAGTCCGACCCTTTTATCTACATATATCCAGCCCTTCTGAGGTATGTGTCGATTTTATTTTTAAACATATTCACACTACTAACACCCACACAATCATCAAATAATCTGCTCCATTCATTCAGTCCTTTGTGAAAATTAGAACTTTCTTACGTCTAATCTACACTGCTCATTTACTAATGTAACTTCATGTCCTCTAGTCTTTCTATCTTTCTTAACTGAAAAACATATTTCTATCAATATTTTCATAACCATTCAATATTTTAAATACTTCTATCTGATCTCCTCTCAATCTCCTGGTCTCTAGTGTTGTTAAACCACATTCTTTTAGGCGTTTAGGTATGGCCTCCACGCATTGTATACAATATTCTAAATGAGGCCTAACTATTGTTTTGTACAACGGTATTACTAGTTCTTTTTCTTTATATGCTATATTTCGCCTAATCAATCCAAGGATTTTATTTCCTTTTGAAGCTGCAATTCCACACTGCTCTGAAACCTTCATGTCAGCACTAATTGTCAGCCCTAAGTCTTTTTTGTTTTACAGTAGTACTTAGTACAGTTTGTATATTCTACATATTCGTTCCCATGTCCTGTGTGAAGGCATTTACATTTCCCAAAATTGAACAACATTTGCCACTTTTCAGACCATTTGATCAACCTGTCAAGATCATCTTGTAAATGCTGTCTATATCCATCACTTTTAATCCTTCTAAACACTTTTGTATCATCTGCAAATTGCTAGCTATATCATCGTCCAAATCGTTTATATATATTAAGAATAATATAGGTCCCAGTACTGATCCCTGTGGAACCCCACTCAAAACTACATTTCCAGTTTGAAGCCTCCCAACTCGTTGTCTTCTGTCAATCAGCCATTTTTCTGTCCATGGGCCTTTAGTTTAAGCAGTAATCTTTGATGTGGCACATTGTCGAAAGCTTTTTGAAAATCTAAGTAGATGATATCTACTGGTGATCCATCATCTACCCACTTAGTGATATCTTCCAAAAAACATAACATATTTGTTAAGCATGACCTCGCTTTTAGAAACCCATATTGGGATGGGTTTATCAAGATATGTTTAACAGGAAAATCCACCATGTGATCTTTAATTAGTCTTTCTAATAATTTACAAATCACCGATGTTAAACTAACTGGTCTATAATTATTTGAATTGTTTCTCGAACCTTTTTTTAAATAGCGGTATAATGTTTGCTTCTTTCCATTCTAAAGGAACCACTCCCTCTTCTAATGACAAGTTGAAAACTGTTGCAAGCGGTATGCTAATTTGTTCTACAATTTCCAATAGTAGTTTGGGTGGAATATCATCCACTCCAGGTGATTTATTATCCTTCGTAACCCTAATTTTCTTAGTTACCATTTCTGGGGTTACAATTAACTGTCTTAAATAGTCTGATTCTGCCCCCTTGAACTTAGCCTCTGATACTGGCAGTGAACTAGTGTCTTCTCTGGTAAAATATACTCATTCAGGTCTTCTGCCATTAAGAATCCTTCTGATATTATATTTCCAGCACTATCTTCTAGAGGACCGACCTTATTCTGAACTTTCTGTTTGCGTCGAACATACGCATAAAAACTCTTGCTGTCATGTTTTATATTACAAGCTAATTTATGTTCATAGGTTCTCTTTGAATTTCTAATTTCAGCTGTAGCTTGGTTTAGTGCTTCTTTATAAATGTTGTAGTTTTCGTCATTTCCAGTACGTCTATATGACTTCCACATCATTTGTTTATACTTAATTTTTCTAATGGCTTCTTTTGTTAAGTGTTTCTTTTTGGACCGTTTCCCCTGTTTTTTTAAGGGAACAAATTTGACGATGATGCATTCAATTTCACTCTTTAAGATATTCCAGCAGTCTGTTGCTGTCTTATTCTTCAGTGTGTTATTCCAGTCTATCTTTGCTAAATATTTCCTGATGTCCTCATATTTTCATTTGTGGAAATTTCTCCTGTACTGCTTTTTACTATTCCTTTCTGATTTTACTTTGATGGTAAAATGTATCTGGTTGTGATCACTATTCCCCAGTGGCTCACATATCCTGACATTGTCAACTAATTCATTCTGTGAGGACAAAACTACGTCTAACACATTCTCTCCCCTGGTTGGTTCTAGCACATGTTGAGAAAGGAAACTATCTTGTACTAAAATTAAAATTGTGGTCCTCACAACCCATCCTCTGTAGAGATTTCTATTTTATTTACCCATGGTTAAAATCCCCCATAATAACACAGTCCCGTTTGCTCACTTCCCTTATAGCGTTTTTTATTTTTTATTCTCTTCTATGCTTATGTTTGGACTTCGATAAACTAATCCAACCGTTAACGTTAAGTTTCCTGTAACTATGTTTCACCGAACAGCTTCTTCGCAATCTGCTTCTCTGTCTAATTTTATTTCATAAGCCTGGATAGATTCTTTAATATATAAAATAACTCCACCTCCCCTTCTTCCTATTCTATCTTTCCTAAACATTACATATCCTGTCAGTCCCAATTCGGCATCTGATATATCGGTGGTTGCCCATGATTCGGTTATACCTATTACGTGAGGGTCAATATCTTCTACCATAATGTTTAGTTCATTTCTTTTGTTTACTATACTCCTTGCATTTAAACAAACACATTTATACCCTGCTTCAGAACAGTTTTCCAGACTGTTCTTTGCTGAATTATTTTTGTTGTCTTTATCTATGGCTCCAGTTTCAGGCTTCTCTGCGAGTCTCCCCTGCGAATATAGTTTAAATAGATGCAACCTGTCCCACTGTCAACAGATCGCAGCAGATTCTCTGAGAATACAGCTGCCCCTTTCCACTAAGATGGAGGCCATCTCTCATGTATATATCTTCCCTCCCAACAAAGTATCCCCATAAATCTGTGAATCCCAGGCCCTCTTCTTCACACATCTGCTCAACTAGTGCATTGATCGCCATCCTCTTACAGTTTCTCTATGTTGCCCCCCTTCCTACCATTACTGGCAAAATTCCTGCGAGAACAAGCTGTTCCACTCTTGTCTTCTTTAGCTTCCTCACTATAACATAACATAACGTTTATTTGACCCCATGTAGGTACACAATTGATTGGTTTTTGAACATCACTTATGCTGTAATAAACAACAAATATAAACATTATGCAGACATACATAAACGTATATCATTATATGTTCAACATACTATTCGGAAGATACATACAAACGCATGTACAGCAATTATGGTATTGATGTACCATAGATATTAATCATATAGCTTATTCAATCGGGGTCTGTGGCTCCTATTAAGACACAATTGTCGCTATCATAGGAGCCACCCTATTTACGTGATAATTTATGTGGTCCTTTTACAAGGTGTCTATCTCATGTATGTATTTTAGGAGTGCTTGTTTTATGTGAGAATGTAAGTTTGTATGTGTGCTGGTTGCCTGAAACTAGCATCAAATGTATTGTATTTAATGGTTCTGTTGACATGTGTAGCAATTTGATAGAGTGCATAAATCATTATATTTATGTAACAAGTATGTTTCTATATAAAATGAGAAGCCTCGCAAACTGTGAGTATATATTTTGTCTTTGATTATATCGGGGGTGTCATTTATAGCATGAGGTAGGCTGTATTTGAGACATTTCATTGCAAATTCATGCTTAGTTCTAAAAGTATGTATATAATTTGTTTCTCGAGTATTATAATTATGTATGTTTACACTTGGGATAATTTGCCAGTTAAGTAAATAAGGAGGTAACATTTTATGGATGTATTTAAAGTAAAATTTTAATTCATGTAACTTTAATATGTCTTCTACTTTTAGTAGTTTAAGTTTTTTTTAAAGTGGTTCCGTGTGTGAGTTGTATTTATTTAAGGTTATTATTCGCACGGCTTTTTTATTTTATTTTTGTAATTCTATTTATTTGGTATCCCCAAACCATGATACAATAATTGATATGAGATAATATTAATGTGTTATATAACAACACTTTTATATCTAAAGGTAATACATATTTTAATCTGTTTATTATGCCAATTGTTTTGGAGCATTTATTTGAAATTTTCTCAGTGTGTTTTTTTCCAATTTAGGTTAGTGTCTAAAGTCAATCCTAGAAAGTTAAATTCATCTATTCTTTCAATATTTATATTATCTATTTTAAAGCGTAAGAGTCTGCGTTTATTAGGTAAAAATCATGTATTTTGATTTGCTTTTTTAAAGATAATTTATTTATGTTTAGCCATTATTAACGTTCTTATTTATTAAGGTTCTATAGACTTTTGTTTGCGTGTGTTGCTGTTGCGGTTGTATATTTAAAGAGCTGAATAATGTGGTGTCATCAGCATTAACGGTTAAATTTTGGCTAGCTTGTGAGAAATGATAAATAAAGTAATAGTTCCTTGTGGGGGCCCGATTATTTATAGGTAAGATTCTGAATTCATTTGTTTACAAGTTCCTCCTATTGTTTCCATTTAGGTAATGCTTCTTAACTGCAAAGTTAGACCTCTCCAAGTATCAACTCTGTAGAAAGGTGGTCAATACATTAACCTTATTCATCATTATTATCATCATTATAATTCCTCCTTATCAACTCTATCTCCGTTCCTCAAGCTCCTCCTTGAATAACTCCTTCATGAAATCAAATAAATTGATATCATTCCTCCTAACACTCCATTGAAGAAAAATTAAAAAATTCCTAACACCTAAATTGTGGATCGGAAATTGGTCCTTTTCAATTTGGATTTTCTCTAAATAAAACTTGGTTTATTAACAGCGTATGATTTTAACTTGTTTTATTATCTTAAAATTTTCCTCCTTAAAATCAAATCCAACTGCCATCCTCCAAGCTTATTAATAGTGTTCCTAACAGTCTCTTCATCAATACTCCTGAAACAATAAATGCAAATCCTCCTTCCTCCTTCCTTTCCTCCTTCCTCCTCTTCCTCCTTCCTCCTCCTCCTCCACTCCTTCCTCCTTCCTCCTTCCTCCACCTCCTTCCTCCTCCTCCTCCTTCCTCCTCCTTCCTCTTTCCTCCTCCTCCTTCCTCCTCCTCCTTCCTCCTCCACTCTCCCTTCCTCCTCCTCCTTCCTCCTTTCTCCTCCTCCTTCCTCCTTTCCTCTCCACTCCTCCTTCCTCCACTCCTCCTTCCTCCTTCTCCACCTCCTCCTTCCTCCACTTTCCTCCTCCTCCTCCTTTCCTCCTTCCTCCACTCCTTCCTTTCCTCCACTCCTCCCTTCCTCCACTCCTTCCTTTCTCCACTCCTCCCTTCCTCCTCCTCCTTCCTCCACTCTCCTTCCTCCACTCCTCCTTTCTCCACCTCTCACTCCTTCCTCCTCCTTTCCTCCTTCCTCCTCCCTCCTTCCTCCACTCCTCCTCCTTTCCTCCTCCTCCTTCCTCCTCCTTCCTCCTTTCCTCCACTCCTCCTTCCTCCTCCTCCTTCCTCCTTTCCTCCTTCCTCCACTCCTCCTTTCCTCCTTCCTCCTTCCTCCTCCTCCTTTCCTCCTTCCTCCTTCCTCCACTCCTTTCCTTCCTCCACTCCTCCTTCCTCCTCCTTCCTTTCCTCCTCCTCCTTCCTCCACTCCTCCTTTCCTCCTTCCTCCTTCCTCCTCCTCCTTTCCTCCTCCTCCTTTCCTCCTTCCTCCACTCCTCCTTCCTCCTTCCTCCACTCCTCCTTCCTCCTTCCTCCTCCTCCTTTCCTCCTCCTCCTTCCTCCTTTCCTCCATCTCCTTCCTCCTCCTCCATTTCCTCCTCCTCCCTTCCTCCATCCTCCTTTCCTTCCTCCTCCTCCTTCCTCCACTCCTCCTTCCTCCTTTCCTCCTCCTCCTTCCTCCTTCCTCATCCTCCTTTCCTCCTCCTCCTTTCATCCTCCTCCTTTCCTCCTCCTCCTTCCTCCTCCTCCTTTCCTCCTTTCCTCCTCCTCCTCCTCCACTCCTCCTTCCTCCTTTCCTCCCTCCTCCTTCCTCCTCCTCCTTCCTCCTTTCCTCCTCCTCCTTTCCTCCTCCTCGGCTCTCCTCTCCTTCCTCCACTCCTCCTTTCCTCCTTTCCTCCTCCTCCTTTCCTCCTTCCTCCTCCTTCCTCCTCCTCCTCCTCCTTTCCTCCACTTCCTCCTTCCTCCTCCTCCTTCCTTTCCTCCTCCTCCTTCCTCCTCTTTCCTTCCTCCATCCTCCTCCTCTCCTCCTCCTCCTCCTTTCCTCCTCCTCCTTTCCTCCTCCTCCTTCCTCCTCCTCCTTTCCTCCTCCTCCTCCTTCCTCCTTTCCTCCTCCTCCTTCCACTCCTCCATTTCCTCCTTTCCTCCACTCTCCTTCCTCCTCCTCCTTCCTCCTTTCCTCCTCCTCCTTTCCTCCTCCTCCTTCCTCCACCTCCTTCCTCCTCCTCCTTTCCTCCTTTCCTCTCCGCTCCTCCTTTTCATCGCTCATCGGCTCCTCCGCTCCTCCTTCATCCTCCTTCTCGCTTTCTCATCTCCATCGCTCGCTTTCATCGTCATCGGCTCATCCCATGCTCGGCTCATCGCTCATCTCCTTCATCATCATCATCATCGGCTTTCTCCCGCTTTCTCCTTCAGCAATGTCGCTCATCCTCTCATCTCCTTCATCAATCATCGACTCATCATGTCCTCCTTCATCATCATCTCGCTTTCCTCCATCCTCCATCCATCTCATCGACTCATCGCTTTCTCCATGTCACTCGGCTCATCCGGCGCTCATCATCATTTCATCATCTCATCGGCTCGTGGAGGCAGTAGGCAGTAGACAGTGGAGTGAGTAGACAGTGGGCGGTAGGTAGTGGAAGCAGTGGGTAGGTAACGGTGAGTGAAGTAGGTGGTAGACAGTGGGTGGTGAAAATGAGAACCATGCATGCGCGTAATGCATGCGTAAAAGCGGGCTTACCGCTGTGTTGCCTTACGAGGCGTTGCGTTATATCCATAATCGTGCATGAAATGAGCAAACGGTGGAGCGGCGGCGCAGCATGACACTGCGGCGCACTTATCGCGATCGGAATGTGAACGGAGAACAATGCCATTTCAAAACAATAAACGAAAAGCTAAGAGCATGAAAGTAAGCGTTGTATATGATTAGTTGGGCTCGGGAATCGTGTGGTGTAGTGATATTAGAAATTAATCGATGTAAAGACACATTTGACGATGAATGTACTGACATGACCGCTTACTTTTTTCCTAAAGCAAATACCTCGGTAGACTAGGCAGTTATGCGTCGTATGTGTTAAGTACGCATGCGCGTTATTTTGTAAGAGAACTGTAGACTAGGCAGTTATGCGGCGTATATGTTAAGTGCGCATGCGCCATATTTTGTAAAGTATAAAACGGTTAAGAAAATGCTATGTTGTATAACGCCAGTGTTCTAACGTATTGTTTCAGCAGCAGCAGCAGCAGCAGACGTTCTCCCGCAATAATGGCAGATATTGAGACACCGAGAAAGATGAAGGCGATGCGCAAACAGAGTCAGGGTCCGAAGGCGGTCGGCGGCCAACAGCAAGCTACGGCAGCAGCAGCGGTGACAACGGGGGCGCCTGGCAATAAGAGACCCGTGGTGGTCATCGCGCCGCCGCTGGTAGCCGGTCGTAAGCGAGGCGCCGAAGAGGCCTTGGGGAGCTTCGAGGCGGCGGCGGCGGGCCAGAACTACACTACCCTGGCAGACATTCTCACAAGCTAGTGGTGGTAGTTGACTGCATTACCATGACAGACATCCTCACAAGCTAGTGGTGGTAGTTGACTACACTACCCTGACAGATATCATCACAAGCTAGTGGTGGTAGTTGACTACACTACCCTAACAGACATCCTCACAAGCTAGTGATGGTAGTTGACTATATTACCCTGACAGACATCCTCACAAGCTATTGATGGTAGTTGTCTACACTACCCTGACAGATATCCTCACAAGGTAGTGATGGTAGTTGACTACACTACCCTGACAGACATCCTCACAAGCTAGTGATGGTAGTAGACTACACTACCCTGACAGACATCCTCACAAGTTAGTGGTGGTAGTTGACTACACTACCCTGACAGACATCCTCACAAGCTAGTGATGGTAGTTGTCTCCACTACGCTGACAGTCATCCTCACAAGCTAGTGGTGGTAGTTGACTACACTACCCTTACAGTCAACCTCACAAGCTAGTGGTGGTAGTTGACTACTCTACCCTGGCAGACATCCTCTCAAGCTAGTGGTGGTAGTTGACTACACTAACCTGGCAGACATCCTCACAAGCTAGTGGTGATAAGTTGACTACACTACCCTGACAGACATCCTCACAAGCTAGTGGTGATAAGTTGACTACACTACCCTGACAGACATCCTCACAAGCTAGTGGTGGTAAGTTGACTACACTACCCTGACAGACACACACGATTCCTGAGCCCTAACTAATCATATACAACGCTTACTTTCATGCTTTTAGCTTTTCGTTTATTGTTTTTGAAATGGCATTGTCTACATTTATCTTACAAAATAACGCGCATGCGCACTTAACACATACGACGCAGATACCGTTATCTTACAAACTAGCGCGCATGCGTACTTAACACATACGACGCATTTTTTTTAGGAAAAAAGTTAGCGGTCATGTCAGTACATTCATCGTCAAATGTGTCTTTACATCGAATTTCTCTAATATCACTACACCACACGATTCCCTAGCCCTAACTAATCATATACAACGCTTACTTTCATGCTTTTAGCTTTTCGTTTATTGTTTTTGAAATGGCATTGTTTGCCGTTCACATTCCAATCGCGATAAGCCGTAGTGTCATGCGCCAATCACGATAAGCCGTAGTGTCATGCGTCGCCACTGTTTGACGGCACACATTCATACATGGAGTCGCAGCATACACTTGACAGCGCATTTCACCATTTGGCTATTTTAAGTATGAATACAACAACGCCTTCTCGTAAGGCAACACAGCGGTAAGCCTGCTTTTACGCATGCATGCGTGCATGCATGCATGGTTCTCATTTTATTTTGGCGCCCTTTGTTTAAACACGCGTACATGTATTGTGGTTTATTTCAGTAAGCCTGCTTTTACGCATGCATGCATGCGCACATGCATGCATGGTTCTCATTTTATTTTGGCGCCCTTTGTTTAAACACGCGTACATGTATTGTGGTTTATTTCATAGAGAGATCCAACTGCCTACACGAACGACCGCCCTGTCAACAGCAGCAACAAAGCCAGTATGCACGGTCGCCCCAACATCACGGAGTGACCCCCCTCGTCATGCATGCATGCGCGCATGTATGCATGGTTCTCATTTTATTTTGACGCCCCTTGTTTAAACACGCGTACATGTATTGTGGTTTATTTCAGTAAGCCTGCTTTTACGCATGCATGCATGCATGCGTGCATGCATACATAGTTCTCATTTTATTTTGGCGCCCTTTGTTTAAACACACCTACATGTATTGTGGTTTATTTTCATAGAGAGATCCGACTGCCTACAACCGCCCTGTCAACAGCAGCGACAAAGCCAGTATGTACGGTCGCCCCAACATCACGGAGTGACCCCCCTCGCCATGCATGCATGCATGCATGCATGTATGCATGGTTCTCATTTTATTTTGGCGCCCTTTGTTTAAACACGCGTACATGTATTGTGGTTTATTTCAGTAAGCCTGCTTTTACGCATGAATGCATGCATGCGTGCATGCATGCGTGGTTCTCATTTTATTTGGCACCCTTTGTTTAAACACATCTACATGTATTGTGGTTTATTTTCATAGAGAGATCCGACTGCCTACAACCGTCCTGTCAACAGCAGCGACAATGCCAGTATGTACGGTCGCCCCAACATCTCGCCCCCTCGACCCATCTCTCCACCACCGCCACCTATCAACGACGCCGACGCCGATCAATTCGACGACGACATCAGCCTCGTGTCGTCATTCCTCCGACGAGGCAACAATGGGTTGTGGTTTACGCCCACCCCGACGACCGAACACACGGTTTTCACGCGCCGATCCCACCACCTCTATATGGAGGGCGTTGAAATAAGTGCCACCGTGATGAATGTAAAGCAATCATGCACACAGCAGTCTATTATAAATACTCTCTCTACTACTCACGTTTCCACTCGTCTGTATCCACTGCAGAAACACCCTACGTACAGTGCCACCAACCTATACGCTGAACGTTAGCGTATTTATGCATTGGTTTCGATTTAATCGTACTACTAGATTTATTTATTTATTTAAACGCACAACGCATTGGTTTCGTTTTGATCGTACCACTAGAACGCACAGCGCTAGCCAGCTATGCTGCCGTGCCGGGGCCATAGTCCACTCCAGCAGCAGCAGCGCTTATCGCAACAACGTACTGCTGTAAACATAGGGTACAGCGGGGCATTCACATAGGGCTGACGGGGGGAGTCTGCACACAGTGGTTTTATCGCGGTTATAGTCGAACGCTCTCCTAGGAGAGCTAAACCGTCGCCAACGTTTATGCAGTGGTTTTATCGCGGTTATATAGCCGCGCGATAAACACATTATTGCTTATGTCAGCACACACTAGGTACGGCGTTGATCACTAGGAAACAAACTAAAATGATCTCTGTGCTCACCGCTAGGTGGCACCTCTAATGGACCGCCGCTACGAATCTAAAAAGTGCCGACGAACGGACTCGGACCAGGAATCTTTCGATCCCTAGTCGAACACTCTCCCAGGAGAGCTAATCCGTCGTCGACGTTTATGCAGTGGTTATATCGCGGTTATATAGCCGCGTCATATATTGCTTATGTCAGCACGCGCTAGGTACGGCGTTGATCGCTAGGGGACAAACTAAAATGATCTCTACACTCACCGCTAGGTGGCACCTCAAATGTACTTAGAGGGGGTAATCCATCACGTTTTTTATAAGTAGGTTGCCGAAAACGTTTAGTGTCAAAAAATCCTTTGATCTTTTTTTATAAGTAGGTTGCCGAAAACGTTTAGGGGTAATTAAAACGTTTTTTATTAGTAAAGTTTTGCCCAAAGGTCACCAAAGGTGTCGTGCACGGGCCCCTTAAACTCCTCTATACTACTTACGTACACGCACACACACGCACGCACACGCCCGCGTGACTGTTAATTCAAACCTGTCACATAACTTTCATAATTGACAATTACACATCATTATGATAATAATAATCATTTCGTCGAACGCGTGTCCAAACACAGAATATAGTAGACCTCGACAGTAGTATGCTCGCACATTTGGAGGGGTAGTTTGAGGAGTTTAAGCGATATTCGGGAGGTTTCGAAAGCCTCCCCCTGAGCAAAGTGAGTAGTCACGTGACCTGCGCCACCTAGCGGAAAGAAGTGTACCTAAGCGCCCGTAGTGCCACCTAGCGACTCGGACTTTAAAACATGTGATGTATGTATGTATGAAGAATTAGTACTAAGGGAATAACTATTAAAACTCACAGTTTGAAAGTTGATTAGGTTGTTAATGATAACGAGGAGTGTAGAGAGGTATTAGTTGTGTATGAATGCACGTGTATGTGAGGGGTGTGTATGAATGTGCGTGTATGAAAGAACTAACGAAACACAAGAGTATACGAAAACACCAGAAGAGATAAGACAACCTCAAGCACAGTACACACTAGCTGAGAAGGAGGTAAAGAAAGCCACCAAAAGAGATTAGAGAAGCTCAAGCACAGAAGGGAGACAGAGGATGATAGGAAGGCAGAGAAGGCGAGGAAAGAGAGGAGAGGACAGAGGAGGAGGAGGAGGAGGCGAGGAAACAGAGGAGGATAGGAAGGCAGAGAAGGCGAGGAGAGAGAGGAGAGGGAGACAGAGGATGATAGGAAGGCAGAGAAGGCGAGGAAAGAGAGGAGAACGAGACAGAGGAGGATAGGAAGGCAGAGGAGGCGAGGAAAGAGAGGAGAGGGAAACAGAGGAGGATAGGAAGGCAGAGAAGGCAAGGAAAGGGAGGAGAGGGAGACAGAGGAGGATTGGAAGGCAGAAAAGGCGAGGAAAGAGAGGAGAGGGAGACAGAGGAGGATAGGAAGGCAGAGAAGGCGAGGAGAGAGAGGAGAGAGGAGATAGAGGAGGATAGGAAGGCAGAGAAGGCGAGGAGAGAGAGGAGAGGGAGACAGAGGAGGATATGATAGGAAGGCAGAGAAGGCGAGGAAATACTTGGGAGGTCAATCGTATGTCAAGCGATAAAATACAAAGTTTGCAGCACTTACTTGTTGGAAACATATAATATTCATCTTGTCCTCGGGACATGCCTTGTCGTGAGCGCTCGCCATCTTCAGCAGTCGGAGTGAAGTTGCGTTGTTCGAAGTCGGTAGAAAGTAATATGCTCCACTAGAGTTTTGTTAGGTTTATATACACAAACCCGATAGAGGCGTTAAGTCTTTTCAATCACGAGACTGTACAAACAATGGAGTCACGAGTTGAACTCCGCTCTCTGCCCGTACTCGTTAGCGGGTGCAGTATGAGATAAGCCGCGTGACTCGACACTCACGAGAAGCCACTACGCTACGTCCATCCATACACGTGTTCCAACTTCCAACAGTTTACTTACCACAATTCTCATTCTTCAAACTGTCATATACATCTTGTGTCACAGGTGCTCGTTAGCGGGTGCATTCCGTACATGGTCTAGCCTGTTACATGTTTGCCTTCCATACATGGTCTAGCTTGTTACATGTCTGCCTTCCATACATGGTCTAGCTTGTTACATGTTTGCCTTCCATACATGGTCTAGCTTGTTACATGTTTGCCTTCCATACATGGTCTAGCCTGGTACATGTTTGCCTTTCGTACATGGTCTAGCTTGTTACATGTCTGCCTTCCATACATGGTCTAGCTTGTTACATGTTTGCCTTCCATACATGGTCTATA
The DNA here is from genome assembly GCA_020002185.1 of Paraescarpia echinospica. NCBI lineage: Eukaryota > Metazoa > Annelida > Polychaeta > Sabellida > Siboglinidae > Paraescarpia > Paraescarpia echinospica. The sequence goes on along the minus strand of CM034534.1, from coordinate 9,487,252 downwards.
CTTGTTACATGTTTGCCTTCCATACATGGTCTAGCTTGTTACATGTTTGCCGTCCATACATGGTCTAGCCTGGTACATGTTTGCCTTTCGTACATGGTCTAGCTTGTTACATGTCTGCCTTCCATACATGGTCTAGCTTGTTACATGTTTGCCTTCCATACATGGTCTAGCCTGGTACATGTTTGCCTTTCGTACATGGACTAGCATGTTATATGTTTGCCTTCCATACACGGACTAGCTTGTTACATGTTTGCCTTCCATACATGGTCTAGCTTGTTACATGTTTACCTTTCGTACATGGTCTAGCTTGTTACATGTTGACCTTCCATACATGGACTAGCATGTTATATGTTTGCCTTCCATGCACGGTCTACCTTGTTACATATTTGCCTTTCATACATGGACTAGCTTGTTACATGTTTGCCTTCCATACACGGACTAGCTTGTTACATGTTTGCCTTCCGTACATGGACTAGCTTGTTACCTGTTTGCCTTCCATACATGGTCTAGCTTGTTACATATTTGCCTTCCATACACGGACTAGCTTGTTACATGTTTGCCTTCCATACATGGTCTAGCTTGTTACATGTCTGCCTTCCATATATGGTCTAGCTTGTTACATGTTTGCCTTTCATACATGGTCTAGCCTGTTACATGTCTGCCTTCCGTACATGGACTAGCTTGTTACATGTTGGCCTTCCGTACATATGTTTGCCTTCCGTACATGGATTAGCTTGTTACATGTTTGCCTTCCATACATGGACTAGCTTGTTACAGGTCTGCCTTTCATACATGGTCTAGCTTGTTACATGTTTGCCTTCCGTACATGGACTAGCTTGTTACATGTTTGCCTTCCATACATGGTCTAGCTTGGCGGAAAGTGAAGGAGCTAGTGTCTGCTGCTGAGGGGGAATTAGCCTGTCACGGGACCGACCTCCTAGTGGAAGTAGTACCACCTGGCGGGTAATGAAGGAGTAATGAGGGAATATTAAAGGCTAATTGACGTAGACTGTGTCTGCTGATATATATATATCACTCTGGGCTGGAGCACTCATGGGGAAATTCTAAGATGGTGCCCGCCTCCACGTGACCTACCCCCTGGAGGAAAGAAGTGTAAGTAGTAAGGATATTTTATTTGCTATTTTGTTTGTATGACTGCCAGTTTAAATGGTTATTTATTATGATGCCTAAAAAATTGAAATTGATGGCACATTCATTCTGTCATGCATTGTCCGACATGTCCTGTCTCCCTTGTAACACTTTGTCGTGATTGCCCAAAGACACACAACTCCCATGTAACACTTTGTGTCACTATTGCCCAAAGACCCCCACTCCAATATAACATTTGTGTCACTATTGCCCAAAGACCCCCACTCCCATGTAACCTTTGTGACTATTGCCCAAAGTCCCCCACTCGAATGTAACACTTTGTGTCACTATTGCCCAAAGACCCCCACTCCCATGTAACCTTTGTCACTATTGCCCCAAAACCCCCACTCCCGTGTAACACCTTGTCACTATTGCCCAAAGACTCCACCCCCATGTAACACTGTCACTATTGCCCAAAGACCCACACTCCCATGTAACACGTTGTCACTATTGCCCAAAGACCCCACTCCCATGTACCACTTTGTCACGATTGCCCAAAGACCCCCACTCCCCCTTGTCACTATTGCCCAAAGACCCCCACTCCCATGTTTCACTGTCACTATTGCCCAAAGACCCACACTCCCATATAACACTTTCTTACAAGTCCCCCACTCCCATGTACCACTATGTCACTATTGCCCAAAGACCCCAACTCCCAAGTAACACCTTGTCACTATTGCCAAAAGACCCCACTCCCATGTAACACGTTGTCAGTATTGCCCAAAGACCCCCACTCGAATGTAACACTTTGTGTAACTGTTGTCCAAAGACCCCCACTCCCATGTAACCTTTGTCACTATTGCCCAAAACCCCCCACTCCCATGTAGCACTTTGTCACTATTGCCCAAAGACCCCACCCCCATGTAACACTGTCACTATTGCCCAAAGACCCACACTCTCATGTAACACGTTGTCACTATTGCCCAAAGACCCCACTCCCATGTACCACTTTGTCACGATTGCCCAAAGACCCTCACTCCCCTTGTCACTATTGCCCAAAGACCCCCACTCCCATGTAACACTGTCACTATTGCCCAAAGACCCACACTCCCATATAACACTTTGTTACAAGACCCCCACTCCCATGTACCACTATGTCACTATTACCCGAAGACCCCAACTCCCAAGTAACACCTTTTCACTATAGCCAAAATACCCCACTCCTATGTAACACGTTGTCACTATTGCCCAAAGACCCCCACTCCCATGTACCACTTTGTCACTATTGCCCAAAGACCCCCACTCCCATGTAACACTTTGTCACAAGACCCCCACTCCCATGTACCACTATGTCACTATTGCTCAAAGACCCCCAATTCCATGTAACACTTTGTTACAAGACCCCCACACAGCTCCATAACAGTCTCACACAGCTTCCTGACAGTCCCACATAGTTCCTGACAGTCCCACACAGCTCCCGGACAGTACCACACAGTTCGTTCCCTGTCAGTCCCACACAGCTCCCTGACAGTCTCACACAGCTCCCTGACAGTCCCATACAGCTCCTGACAGTCACACACAGCTCCCTGACAATCACACACAGCTCCTGACAGTCCAAAACAGCTCCCTGACAGTACCACACAGCTACCTGACAGTCCCACACAGCTCCTGGCAGTCCCACACAGCTCCCTGACAGTCCCACACAACTGCATAACAGTCTCACACAGCTTCCTGACAGTCCCACACAGTTCCTGACAATCCCACACAGCTCCCTGACAGTACCACACAGCTCACTTACAGTCTCACACAGCTCCCTGACAGTCCCACACAGCTCCTGACAGTCACACACACACAGCTCCTGACAGTCCCACACAGTTCCCTGACTGTCCCATCCCTGACAGTCCCACACAGCTCCCTGACAATCATACACAACTCCCTGACATTCCCATACAGCTCATGACAGTCAGGCACAGCTCCTGACAGTCACACACAGCTCCCTGACAGTCCCACACAGCTTCCGACAGTCACACACAGTTCCCTGACAGCCCCACACAGTTACCCGACAGTCACACAAACTCCTGACAGTCCCACACAGCTCCCCGACAGTACCACATAGCTCCCTGACAGTACCACACAGTTCCTCGTCAGTCCCATACAGCTCCCTGACAGTACCACACAGCTCCGTGACAGTCCCACACTGATCTCTGAAAGTACCACACAATTTCCTGACAGTCCCACACAGCTCCCTGACAGTCACACACACACACAGCTCCCCGACAGTACTACACAATTCCCTGACAGTCCCACACAGCTCCAGACAGTCACACACAGCTCCTGACAGTCCCACCGACTTAGCTTCACGACCATGTCCGATGACGACGATGATGATGATGAGGCAAGTGTAATCTGTGAAATTCTAAGATGGCGTCCATCTCCACGTGATCTACCCCCTGGAGGAAAGAGGTGTAAGTAGTGGACCCACCTGCCCTCGCCGCCGTGGGTAGTAATGTATGTATGTGTATGTACGTATTTTGTGAGTTCTACTGTCAAAAGAGTGAAATTTTGTTAGTTCTACTGTGGTGTCCTAGCCTTACACGCATGCACGCACGCATGCACCCACCCACCGTCGCCGTCCCCACCCGCCCTCGCCGCCGCCCTTCGGGGAAAGGCGGCGCGCGCGCGCCGCCTCTGCGGCGGCGAGGGCGGGTGGGGACGGCGACGGTGGGTGGGTGCATGCGTGCGTGCATGCGTGTAAGGCTAGGACACCACAGTAGAACTCACAAAATTTCACTCTTTTGACAGTAGAACTCACAAAATACGTACATACACATACATACATAACTACCCACGGCGGCGAGGGCAGGTGGGTCCACTACTTACACCTCTTTCCTCCAGGGGGTAGATCACGTGGAGATGGACGCCATCTTAGAATTTCACAGATTACACTTGCCTCATCATCATCATCGTCGTCATCGGACATGGTCGTGAAGCTAAGTCGGTGGGACTGTCAGGAGCTGTGTGTGACTGTCTGGAGCTGTGTGGGACTGTCAGGGAATTGTGTAGTACTGTCGGGGAGCTGTGTGTGTGTGTGTGACTGTCAGGGAGCTGTGTGGGACTGTCAGGAAATTGTGTGGTACTTTCAGAGATCAGTGTGGGACTGTCACGGAGCTGTGTGGTACTGTCAGGGAGCTGTATGGGACTGACGAGGAACTGTGTGGTACTGTCAGGGAGCTATGTGGTACTGTCGGGGAGCTGTGTGGGACTGTCAGGAGTTTGTGTGACTGTCGGGTAACTGTGTGGGGCTGTCAGGGAACTGTGTGTGACTGTCGGAAGCTGTGTGGGACTGTCAGGGAGCTGTGTGTGACTGTCAGGAGCTGTGCCTGACTGTCATGAGCTGTATGGGAATGTCAGGGAGTTGTGTGTGACTGTCAGGGAGCTGTGTGTGACTGTCAGGGAGCTGTGTGGGACTGTCAGGGAGCTGTGTGGGGCTGTCAGAGAGCTGTGTGTGTCTGTCAAGAATTGTATGGGACAGTCAGGGAATTGTGTGGGACTGTCAGGAGCTGTGTGTGACTGTGTGGGACTGCCAGGAACTGTGTGGGACTGTCAGGAAGCTGTGTAATACTGTTATGGAGCTGTGTGGAGTTTTGTGTGACTGTCGGGTAACTGTGTGGGACTGTCAGGGAACTGTGTGTGACTGTCGGAAGCTGTGTGGGACTGTCAGGGAGCTGTGTGTGACTGTCAGGAGCTGTGCCTGACTGTCATGAGCTGTATGGGAATGTCAGGGAGTTGTGTGGGACTGTCAGGGAGCTGTGTGGGACTGTCAGGGAATTGTGTGGTACTTTCAGGGAGCTGTGTGGGACTGTCGGGAAGCTGTGTGGGACTGCCGGGAACTGTGTGGGACTGTCATGGAGCTGTGTGGGACTGCCAGGAACTGTGTGGGACTGTCAGGAAGCTGTGTAATATTGTTATGGAGCTGTGTGGGACTGTCAGGAGTTTTGTGTGACTGTCGGGTAACTGTGTGGGACTGTCAGGGAACTGCGTGTGACTGTCGGAAGCTGTGTGGGACTGTCAGGGAGCTGTGTGTGACTGTCAGGAGCTGTGCCTGACTGTCATGAGCTGTATGGGAATGTCAGGGAGTTGTGTATGACTGTCAGGGAGCTGTGTGGGACTGTCAGGGATGGGACAGTCAGGGAACTGTGTGGGACTGTCAGGAGCTGTGTGTGTGTGACTGTCAGGAGCTGTGTGGGACTGTCAGGGAGCTGTGTGAGACTGTAAGTGAGCTGTATGGTACTGTCAGGGAGCTGTGTGGGATTGTCAGGAACTGTGTGGGACTGTCAGGAAGCTGTGTGAGACTGTTATGCAGTTGTGTGGGACTGTCAGGGAGCTGTGTGGGACTGCCAGGAGCTGTGTGGGACTGTCAGGTAGCTGTGTGGTACTGTCAGGGAGCTGTTTTGGACTGTCAGGAGCTGTGTGTGATTGTCAGGGAGCTGTGTGTGACTGTCAGGAGCTGTATGGGACTGTCAGGGAGCTGTGTGAGACTGTCAGGGAGCTGTGTGGGACTGACAGGGAACGAACTGTGTGGTACTGCCCGGGAGCTGTGTGGGACTGTCAGGAACTATGTGGGACTGTCAGGAAGCTGTGTGAGACTGTTATGGAGCTGTGTGGGGGTCTTGTAACAAAGTGTTACATGGAATTGGGGGTCTTTGAGCAATAGTGACATAGTGGTACATGGGAGTGGGGGTCTTGTGACAAAGTGTTACATGGGAGTGGGGGTCTTTGGGCAATAGTGACAAAGTGGTACATGGGAGTGGGGGTCTTTGGGCAATAGTGACAACGTGTTACATAGGGGTGGGGTATTTTGGCAATAGTGACAAGGTGTTACTTGGGAGTTGGGGTCTTTGGGTAATAGTGACATAGTGGTACATGGGAGTGGGGGTCTTGTAACAAAGTGTTATATGGGAGTGTGGGTCTTTGGGCAATAGTGACAGTGTTACATGGGAGTGGGGGTCTTTGGGCAATAGTGACAAGGGGGAGTGGGGGTCTTTGGGCAATCGTGACAAAGTGGTACATGGGAGTGGGGTCTTTGGGCAATAGTGACAACGTGTTACATGGGAGTGTGGGTCTTTGGGCAATAGTGACAGTGTTACATGGGGGTGGGGTCTTTGGGCAATAGTGACAAAGTGTTACATGGGAGTGGGGGGTTTTGGGCAATAGTGACAAAGGTTACATGGGAGTGGGGGTCTTTGGACAATAGTTACACAAAGTGTTACATTCGAGTGGGGGTCTTTGGGCAATAGTGACAACGTGTTACATGGGAGTGGGGTCTTTTAGCAATAGTGACAAGGTGTTACTTGGGAGTTGGGGTCTTTGGGCAATAGTGACATAGTGGTACATGGGAGTGGGGGACTTGTAACAAAGTGTTATATGGGAGTGTGGGTCTTTGGGCAATAGTGACAGTGTTACATGGGAGTGGGGGTCTTTGGGCAATAGTGACAAGGGGGAGTGGGGGTCTTTGGGCAATCGTGACAAAGTGGTACATGGGAGTGGGGTCTTTGGGCAATAGTGACAACGTGTTACATGGGAGTGTGGGTCTTTGGGCAATAGTGACAGTGTTACATGGGGGTGGAGTCTTTGGGCAATAGTGACAAGGTGTTACACGGGAGTGGGGGTTTTGGGGCAATAGTGACAAAGGTTACATGGGAGTGGGGGTCTTTGGGCAATAGTGACACAAAGTGTTACATTCGAGTGGGGGACTTTGGGCAATAGTCACAAAGGTTACATGGGAGTGGGGGTCTTTGGGCAATAGTGACACAAAGTGTTATATTGGAGTGGGGGTCTTTGGGCAATAGTGACACAAAGTGTTACATGGGAGTTGTGTGTCTTTGGGCAATCACGACAAAGTGTTACAAGGGAGACAGGACATGTCGGACAATGCATGACAGAATGAATGTGCCATCAATTTCAATTTTTAGGCATCATAATAAATAACCATTTAAACTGGCAGTCATACAAACAAAATAGCAAATAAAATATCCTTACTACTTACACTTCTTTCCTCCAGGGGGTAGGTCACGTGGAGGCGGGCACCATCTTAGAATTTCCCCATGAGTGCTCCAGCCCAGAGTGATATATATATATCAGCAGACACAGTCTACGTCAATTAGCCTTTAATATTCCCTCATTACTCCTTCATTACCCGCCAGGTGGTACTACTTCCACTAGGAGGTCGGTCCCGTGACAGGCTAATTCCCCCTCAGCAGCAGACACTAGCTCCTTCACTTTCCGCCACTAGCTATGTCTAGTCCATACGGAAGGCAAACATGTAACAAGCTAGCCAAGACCAAGCTAGTCCATGTATGGAAGGCAAACATGTAACAAGCTAGTCCATGTACGGAAGGCAAACATGTAACAAGCTAGACCATGTATGAAAGGCAGACCTGTAACAAGCTAGTCCATGTATGGAAGGCAAACATGTAACAAGCTAATCCATGTACGGAAGGCAAACATATGTACGGAAGGCCAACATGTAACAAGCTAGTCCATGTACGGAAGGCAGACATGTAACAGGCTAGACCATGTATGAAAGGCAAACATGTAACAAGCTAGACCATATATGGAAGGCAGACATGTAACAAGCTAGACCATGTATGGAAGGCAAACATGTAACAAGCTAGTCCGTGTATGGAAGGCAAATATGTAACAAGCTAGACCATGTATGGAAGGCAAACAGGTAACAAGCTAGTCCATGTACGGAAGGCAAACATGTAACAAGCTAGTCCGTGTATGGAAGGCAAACATGTAACAAGCTAGTCCATGTATGAAAGGCAAATATGTAACAAGGTAGACCGTGCATGGAAGGCAAACATATAACATGCTAGTCCATGTATGGAAGGTCAACATGTAACAAGCTAGACCATGTACGAAAGGTAAACATGTAACAAGCTAGACCATGTATGGAAGGCAAACATGTAACAAGCTAGTCCGTGTATGGAAGGCAAACATATAACATGCTAGTCCATGTACGAAAGGCAAACATGTACCAGGCTAGACCATGTATGGAAGGCAAACATGTAACAAGCTAGACCATGTATGGAAGGCAGACATGTAACAAGCTAGACCATGTACGAAAGGCAAACATGTACCAGGCTAGACCATGTATGGACGGCAAACATGTAACAAGCTAGACCATGTATGGAAGGCAAACATGTGACAAGCTAGACCATGTATGGAAGGCAAACATGTAACAAGCTAGACCATGTATGGAAGGCAAACATGTAACAAGCTAGACCATGTATGGAAGGCAGACATGTAACAAGCTAGACCATGTACGAAAGGCAAACATGTACCAGGCTAGACCATATATGGAAGGCAAACATGTAACAAGCTAGACCATGTATGGAAGGCAAACATGTAACAAGCTACACCATGTATGGAAGGCAGACATGTAACAAGCTAGACCTTGTATGGAAGGCAAACATGTAACAGGCTAGACCATGTACGGAATGCACCCGCTAACGAGCACCTGTGACACAAGATGTATATGACAGTTTGAAGAATGAGAATTGTGGTAAGTAAACTGTTGGAAGTTGGAACACGTGTATGGATGGACGTAGCGTAGTGGCTTCTCGTGAGTGTCGAGTCACGCGGCTTATCTCATATTGCACCCGCTAACGAGTACGGGCAGAGAGCGGAGTTCAACTCGTGACTCCATTGTTTGTACAGTCTCGTGATTGAAAAAACTTAACGCCTCTATCGGGTTTGTGTATATAAACCTAACAAAACTCTAGTGGAGCATATTACTTTCTACCGACTTCGAACAACGCAACTTCACTCCGACTGCTGAAGATGGCGAGCGCTCACGACAAGGCATGTCCCGAGGACAAGATGAATATTATATGTTTCCAACAAGTAAGTGCTGCAAACTTTGTATTTTATCGCTTGACATACGATTGACCTCCCAAGTATTTCCTCGCCTTCTCTGTCTTCATATCCTCCTCTGTCTCCCTCTCCTCTCTCTCCTCGCCTTCTCTGCCTTCCTATCCTCCTCTATCTCCTTCTCCTCTCTCTCCTCGCCTTCTCTGCCTTCCTATCCTCCTCTGTCTCCCTCTCCTCTCTTTCCTCGCCTTTTCTGCCTTCCAATCCTCCTCTGTCTCCCTCTCCTCCCTTTCCTCGCCTTCTCTGCCTTCCTATCCTCCTCTGTTTCCCTCTCCTCTCTTTCCTCGCCTCCTCTGCCTTCCTATCCTCCTCTGTCTCGTTCTCCTCTCTTTCCTCGCCTTCTCTGCCTTCCTATCATCCTCTGTCTCCCTCTCCTCTCTCTCCTCGCCTTCTCTGCCTTCCTATCCTCCTCTGTTTCCCTCTCCTCTGTTTCCTCGCCTCCTCTGCCTTCCTATCCTCCTCTGTCTCCCTCTCCTCTCTTTCCTCGCCTTCTCTGCCTTCCTATCATCCTCTGTCTCCCTTCTGTGCTTGAGCTTCTCTAATCTCTTTTGGTGGCTTTCTTTACCTCCTTCTCAGCTAGTGTGTACTGTGCTTGAGGTTGTCTTATCTCTTCTGGTGTTTTCGTATACTCTTGTGTTTCGTTAGTTCTTTCATACACGCACATTCATACACACCCCTCACATACACGTGCATTCATACACAACTAATACCTCTCTACACTCCTCGTTATCATTAACAACCTAATCAACTTTCAAACTGTGAGTTTTAATAGTTATTCCCTTAGTACTAATTCTTCATACATACATACATCACATGTTTTAAAGTCCGAGTCGCTAGGTGGCACTACGGGCGCTTAGGTACACTTCTTTCCGCTAGGTGGCGCAGGTCACGTGACTACTCACTTTGCTCAGGGGGAGGCTTTCGAAACCTCCCGAATATCGCTTAAACTCCTCAAACTACCCCTCCAAATGTGCGAGCATACTACTCTCGACCATTGGTCAAGAACGCTCGTTTTTCACCCTAGTATGCAAAGGCCAAAAATGAGTTTTCCTGACCGGTAACACTATATAGGGAACGATGAAAATTTTAATAATAGGCCTACGTCATTAAATAGTGTAGCATTGCTCGATATAATATACAAGTATAAGATACAAGGCTTGTGATGTATGGACTAACAAAAGTGGTCCCGACTGGTCGGACTGTTAGCATTTCACCATAGCAAAGGCGAAATACCCGAGTTTTCGGGACTATGTAGTGACACAAAAGAACGATGATGTTATATTTTTTCTTGTTGGAAAGTAAAACAGACGTCATTATTCTACTATGGCATTGTTAAGTCAGTATATAAAGTATATACAATGCCTATATATATATGATGCATGGACTAAAAAATGGGTTCCGAATGATCGGGCTTTTGGCTATCACCCTAGCAAAGGCCAAAAGCCCAAATATTCAGGGCTATGCAATGACACAAGGGAACGACAATGTTATATTCTTGCTTGTTGTAAATTATAAAATACTCCATTATTTTACATTTTATCATTGTTTAGTATATAAATTATATAGAAGACATATGATGCATAGCCTAAAAAAGTGGTCCCGAATGCTCCGGCTTTTAGCATTTCCCCTTATCAAAGGCTAAAAGAACGAGTTTTCGGGACCAAAGACACAAAGGAACGAGAATATGTTATATATACTCTTGTTGGATAATAACAAAATATGTTAGTATCCTTCTGTAGCAGTTTTCACTATATCTAAATATAAGGCCTAATATGGATGTACTAGAAAAGTGTTCTCGAAAGGACGGGCTTTTAGCCTCTCCTCCTAGGAAAGGCTAAAAGACCGAGTGTTCGTGAACAGTGACACCTGGGAATGAGCCGCACGACATAGTAACGTACATATGTATAGCGTGCTTAACGCAAAATGTCTTAAATTACTGTTTTGTTAGTTTATTATGGATGTGATACATATAAAAAAATTCTAATTGTATGTCCACTTAGGAACTATTTCCTGCCGTGGCGCTGCACAGCGCCATGCTAGTGCTAAATATAGGTACACATTTTGCGGTTGACGTCATGTTCACGAATAGTCGGGCTTTTAGACACACCCGAGCCTATGCCTTGCCGACCGACCAGGAAGTGCACTGTGATTGGTTCGGGCGTACGGGGCGATCGAACAAGGTGACGTGTACTGACTTTGTCGCTCAGAGTGGTTTAACGGTGAAGACGTAGTAGCGAACGTACGTGCGTAGCAATGTCTACAAATGTGTGTGTTCTCCTGGCTGTGTGTGTTGTCGTATGTGTCATAGACCTAGCACCAGTCGTGTCGCAGTGTACCACGAAACACTGCCACGACGACGACAACGATGTGAATGCGCTGACGGTCATGGTGTACCGATTACAAGACACCGTCGAACAACAACAAGACTCACTGGAACAACAACAGAACCAACTGACGACCCTCAGGGAGACTGTAGAACAACAACAGAAAAAACTGAGGAGTCAAGTCGAGGGTAATAATAATAATATATTTTATTTTATTACAGCGCCAGACCCAATTATTATAAACGGTATGTACCGTTTAACTAATGCTTTATATGTACGAACGAACGAATGAGCGAACGAGCGGTTGAAAGAACAAAAGGTCATACGAGGTTACCTTTAAGGCTTTATAACCTCGCTAATCAACCTTTGCTCCCAGGCATATTCGCCCGTCTGTTGACAACTCGAATACTGCTAATTGCATTTACAGTATATGTATGTGTTTGGATATCACATGTCAGCGTCATATATATATATATATATATATATATATATATTGCCGCAAACAAGTACACTTAAATATATATAACTGCCGGCTTTGCACCGGTCTCCCGTATGCGGCATCTAATCGTAAAGTTTTTAAGGACACCGCATTTTTTGTATATATGTTATTCATTAAAATATGACAACGAAATTTTAGTATGTGGTCTAAATTACTGTTATATACAATGTTCCAGTTAGACGTAGTTAGAAAATCAAATAAATAAAAAATATACGTCATCATCAACTATTACTACATATTTAACAAGATTTAACAAGATTGCCACCCAGAGAATTAACTCTAGGTGGCAGGTGGACAAGGAAGCCCTTTGGCTTATCGAGAGTCCGACCCTTTTATCTATGTGTATCCCGCCCTTCTGAGGTGTGTCGATTTTATTTTTAAACATATTCACGCTACTAGCACCCACACAATCAGCAGATAATATATTCCATTCAGTTACAGTCCTTTGTGAAAATGAGAACTTTCTTATATCTAATCTACACTGCTCCTTTGCTAATGTAACTTCATGTCCTCTAGTCCTTCTATCTTTCTTAACTGAAAAAAAATATTTCTATCAATATTTTCATAACCATTCATTATTTTAAACACTTCTATCTAATCTCCTCTCAATCTCCTGGTCTGTAGTGTTGTTAAGCCGCATTTTTTAGGCGTATTTCTTAACTAAGATCACTCAGTTTTGGTATCATTTTAGTTGCTCTCCTCTGTACTCTTTCTAGCATATCTATGTCCTTCCTGCGATATGGCCTCCACGCTTGAATACAATATTCTAAATGAGGCCTAACTATTGTTTTGTACAGCGGTATTATTAGCTCTTTTTCCTTATACGTTATGTTTCGCCTAATTAATCCAAGGATTTGATTTCCCTTTGAAGATGCAATTCCGCACTGTTCGGAAACCTTCATATCAGCACTAGTGGTTAACCCTAAGTCCTTTTCTTTTACAGTAGTACTTAGTACAGTACCCCCATTGTATATTTTACCTCTTCGTTCCCATGTCCTGCGTGGAGGCATTTACATTTCCCAAAACTGAACAGCATTTGTCACTTTTCAGACCATTTGATCAACTTGTCAAGATCATCTTGTAAATGTTGTCTATCTCCATCACTTTTAATCCTTGTAAACACTTTCGTATCATCCGCAAATTTCAACACCTTGCTTGTTATTTCATCATCCAAATCGTTGATATATATTAAGAATATATATTAAGAACAATATAGGTCCTAGTACTGATCCCTGTGGTACCCCATTCAATACCGATTTCCAGTTTGAAGCCACCATCCCCATCAACTACTACACGTTCTCCTCTGTCAATCAGCCATTTTCTATCCAGTTTATTATACCATTTCCTATGCCATGGGCCTTTAGTTTAAGCAGTAATCTTTGATGTGGTACTTTGTCGAAAGCTTTTTGAAAATCTAAGTAGACGATATCTACTGGTGATCCCTCATCTACCCACTTAGTGATGTCTTCCAAAAAACAACATATTTCTTGAGCATGACCTCGCTTTAAAAAAACACATGTTGAGATGGGTTTATCAAGTTATGTTTAATAAGAAAATCCACCATGTGATATTTAATTAGTCTTTCTAATAATTTGCAAATCACTGACGTTAAACTCACTGGTCTATAGTTCTCTGACTTGTTTCTCGAACCTTTTTTTAAATAATGGTATAATGTTTGCCCCTTTCCATTCTAAAGGAACCACTCCCTCTTCTAATGACAACTTGAAAACTGTTGCAAGCGGTATACTAATTTGTTCTACAATTTCCAATGGTAGTTTAGGCGGAATCCCATCCACTCCAGGTGATTTATTATCCTTCATAGCCCTTGCTTTCTTAGCTACCATTTCCGAGGTTACAATTAATTGTCCTAAATAGTCTGAATCTGCCCCCTTGAACTTAGCTTCTGGTACTGGCAGTGAACTAATATCTTCCCTGGTAAACACTGAACTAAAGTACTCATTCAGGTCTTCTGCCATTAAGAATCCCTCTGATATTATATTTCCGGTACTATCTTCTAGAGGACCGACCTTATCTTGAACTTTCTCTTTGCTTCGAACATACGCATAAAAACTCTTGCTGTCATGTTTTATATTACTAGCTAATTGTTGTTCATAACTTCTCTTTGAATTTCTAATTTCAGCTGTAGCTTGGTTAAGTGCTTCTTTATAACTGTTGTAGTCTTCATCATTTCCAGTACATCTATATGATTTCCACATCATTTGTTTATAATGAATTTTTTTAATGGCTTCTTTCGATAAGTGTTTCTTTTTGGACGGTTTCCTTTGTTTTTTGAAGGGTACAAATGTATCGACTATGCACTTAATTTCACTCTTTAATATATTCCAGCATTCTGTTGCTGTCTTATTTTTCAGTGTGTTATTCCAGTATATCTTTGTTAAATATTTCCTCGTCCTTATACACTGTACCTTCCTTTGTGGAAATTTCTCCTATACTGCTTTTTACTATTCCTTTCTGATTTTACTTTGATGGTAAAATGTATCTGGTTGTGATCACTACTCCCCAGTGGATCACATATCTTGACATTGTCAAATAATTAATTCTGCGAGGACAAAACTATGTCTAACACATATCTCACCCCTGGTTGGTTCTAACACATGTTTAGAAAGGAAAGTATCTTGTACTAAAACTAAAAACCTGTGGTCCTCACTCCTGTTGAGATTTCCATTGTATATGCCCGTGGTTAAAATTCCCCATAATAATACAGTCCCGTTTGCTTACTTCCCTTATAGCGTTTTGTATTTTTTCATTCTCTTCTATGCTTATGTTTGGACTTCGATAAACTAACCCAACTGTTAACGTTGAGTTTCCTGTAACTATGTTACACCAAACAGCTTCTTCGCAATCTGCTTCTCTTTCTAATTTTATTTCATTAGCCTGGATAGATTCTTTAATATATAAAATAACTCCACCTCCCTTTCTTAATATTCTATCTTTCCTAAACATTACATATCTTGTCAGTCCCAATTCGGCATCTGATATATCGGTGGTGGTCCAGGATTCGGTGATACCTATTATGTGAGGGTCAATATCTTCTACCATAATGTTTAGTTCATTTCTTTTATTTACTATACTCCTTGCGTTTAAACAAACACATTTATATCCAGCTTCAGAAGAGTTTTCCAGACTGTTCTTTGCTGATTTATTTGTGCTGTCTTTATCTATGCCTCCAGTTTCAGGCTTTTCTATGAGTCCCCCTGCGAATCTAGTTTAAATAGATGCAACCTGTCCCACTGTCAACATATCGCAGCAGGTTCTCAAAGAAAACTGTTGCCCCCTTTCCACTAAGATGGAGGCCATCTCTCATGTACATATCTTCCCTCGCAACGAAGTATCCCCATAAATCTGTGAATCCCACCCCCTCTTCTTCACACATCTGCTCAACTAGTGCGTTGATCGCCATCCTCTTGCAGTTTCTATACGTTGTCCCCCTTCCTCCCAGTACTGGCAACATTCCTGACCGAATTATGTGTTCAACTCTTGTCTTCTTTAGCTTCTTCACTAACTGTCTATACTTCTGTACTATCCCAGTTGTTCCCTCCCTGTCTGCATTATTTGTTCTTACATGTACCAGTATAGACCCTCCCTTGCCATGTCCCAGTACCTTCTCTACCCTGTCAGTCACATGTTGAATCCTAGCCCCCGGTAGACAAACAACGATGTCCTTTCCCTCGCTCAGTGTCCTGTCCGTCTTTCTCATAATGGAGTCACCCATAAACACCCTCTCTTTCCTCATTGCCCCCTCAACCACTGCCTTAGAGTAGCTCCTTCTTCGGTTTGCATCTGTCTGGTTGTTGTCTCTCCCCCCCCCCGTCGTCTTCTCTCCTGTCACATTCTCTTCCGATCCATTCTTTCATGTCGCTTTTTCTCTTGTCACCTTTCCTCCTGTCAGCGTCCCTTTTATCGACTTCTCTTCTATCACATTTGCTCTCACTTCCTTTCGTCCCTTCATCTTTCCTCTCATCTCATTTTCTTCTCTCCTCTCCCGTCCCATCTTCCCTCCCTCCTTCTCTACGGACTCTTTCTCCCCTGTCACCTTCACGCTTGTCACGTTTTCTGTCGTCGATTTTCCAATTTCTTCCCCTCCAACCACCTTCCCTCCTCTCAATCTCCTTTCCTCAGTTTTCTTGCCACTGCTATTCTCTTTCAGTCTTGCAGGATTCTCACTTCTCTCCTTGTCGTCTCTCTCCATTCGACCTGTCTCCATTCTAATTCCCATTACAATATATGTCAACCTAACTATCTCCTTCTGCAGACACTCCACCTTCCAACACACAATGCACTGAAAGGTGAATACTTCCTCCATGGTTTCTGCCCATGACTTCCCACAGCCGGACAATGCAAAATCTACCCAGCTGTGGCAGTGATCGCACACCAAGTGTCGCTTTGCTTTGACTTGCCGCTTGCAAGGCGCCATATCCCTATCAGAATTTATTGAATAACTTAACTAACTTAGTCTTTATAAAAACTGTTTCCTGTGTACTACAGCACACTTTATGTTACAGATTTCAATTACACAGCCAACTATTTATTCTATCACGAACGCTAACATGACCGGTAGTGACCTAATTTAAATACAATCAATTACGTTACGTTAGGCTGTTTTATGTATCTTCTTCTTCCAATACACGCCTAGCCTCAACATGCTGAGGATACAGGCGGTGCCGTGGCTTGGCAGGCGAACAGGAAATTTTTGTTTTGTTTTTAGAGTGCAATATATAAGAACACAAATTATCGTGTAAATAAACATAAATACGTGCAGAAGAACTTGTTAACGTCTAAAACATGGGGTACTGCAAAGTCTGGATGTTGCTTTTAAACGCATCCAGGCTGTTTTGAGTTACAATATATTGAGGGAGGGAATTCCAAAGTCGAATGGTACTGGGGAAAAAAGAATACAAGTGGTAGTTGCATCTGGAGTGAGGGATAAGGTAAGATAAGGAATGTTGTTTTCTAGTGACTATATTTACAGGAATAAGGTATTGGTTTGCTGGTATACCCACTAGGCCATTTGCTATCTTGTACATCATACATAGTTTTGCATCAGTTCTTCTGTCTGATAAGGATCTCCATCCTAATGTCTGAAGCATGTCAGTTACACTGGAGGTATTGTGGTGGCGATATAAGACATATCGGGCTGCACGGCGTTGAATCATTTCTAGTTTGTTTATTTGTGTAAGGGTATATGGATCCCAGACAGTACAGCTGTTCTCCACGATGGGTCTGACAAAGGTGAAGTAGGCCTGAGTTTTTATTTGAATTGACGGAACTTTGAGATTTCTGCGGAGGAAGCCTAGTGATCTATTTGCTTTTAGACAAATGTTATTTATGTGGGCATCCCACCGGAGATCTGAGGTTATGGTTATACCAAGACATTTTACATGTGAAACAGTTTCTAGTGTTTGACCGTGAAGCATGTATTGATTGTTAATGACAGTTTTGTTTCTTGTTACAGGTATGACATGGCATTTTTGAAGATTGAATTCCATGTTCCAGATTATGGCCCATTTTCCAAGTTTGTGAAGATCTTCCTGGAGCACAGCTGTATTTGTCTTAGGATTAAGGGCTATATACATTATGGTGTCATCAGCAAAAAGTCTAACTGTAGATGTAATATTGTCTGGGATGTCATTTATGTAAAAGAGGAATAGACAAGGGCCAAGTACTGATGTTACGGGTACCTCAGAGGAGGCCTCGCCCTCTATTGTGACTCTTTGAGTTCTGTCTGTTAAAAATGATCGAATCCAGGAATTTGTTTTGCCTTGGATGCCATAGTGTTGGAGTTTGTAAATCAGTTTTTTATGGCTGACCTTATCAAATGCTTTAGAGAAGTCCATCACTATGACATCCGTTTGCGTGCCAGACTGCATGTGGGTAACTAAGTCATGTATGAACTGAATAAGCTGTGTCTCACAAGATACTTGGGAGGGAAAGCCATGTTGAAGATGATAAAGAATGTTGTGTGAATGTGCATGTTTCATTATACTACTAACCAAGACATGTTCCATTAGTTTTGATGCTATGCATGTCAGGGAAATGGGTCTATAATTTGAAGCTATGTATTTTTGACCATTCTTGAAAATAGGTGAGACATTTGCTTTTAGCCAGTCTGTGGGGACTTCTCCTGTAGCATATGACTTCTGAAAGATTAAAGTTAGCGATGGCGCAATTTCAACAGCCAATTCTTTTAGAATTCTTGGGTTGATGTTGTCTGGTCCTTGTGCTTTATACGGTTTAAGATTTTGTAGGAGTTTTAGTACACCAGCTTCTGTAATTTCTATTTCTGGCATTTCAGGTAGTGTTGGATTGGGTAGTTTGGTTACTTGGGGAGATGGGTCATCTGTAAAGACTGATTGAAACTGCTGATTTAGTATTTCCGCTTTGGCTTTATGGTTTGAGTGTAGGATTCCATTTTGTTTGAGAGGCGATATCGCTGTGTGGTTTGTACGGCAGTGTTTCATGTAAGTCCAGAATCTCTTAGCATAACCTTGTTTTTGTTGACTATCTTCAGTAGAGATGACAATTTCATTTACATAGTTCCAGTAGGCAGTTCTCAGTTGTTGCTGTATAGTTTGTTTTAGATGTTTGTATTTTGGAGTGTGCTTGTGACATTTGTACATTCTGTCCCTTTTTTGCATAAGTTTCTTTAGTGTTGGTGTAATCCAGGGGTATCCGTCCCTACATCTAGCCATTCTGGATGGTATATACAACCCAGTACCTTTGACAATGCTATCCCGAAACATACACCACAACTTGTTTGCACTGTTTTGTTCATAGCAATTTTGAAGATTTTTGCTTACATCTTTCATATGTTTTCTAAATTTGTCCCAGTCTGCCTTATTGAAAAGGGGAATATTTCTAGGTTTCTGTTTGTGTTTCATTGGGTTTATGTCTAGCTCTGTGTAACAACAGTCATGATCTGAGATTCCTGGTAATATCTCTGTTCGGTTGACGTTGGTAGGGTTATTTGTGATCATTAAGTCTAGAGTGTTTTCTCCCCTTGTTGGCTTGTCTATAATCTGGATAAGACCAAGGTCATCTAGAATGTTTCGAAATTTATCATGAAGTAGTACGTTTTGGCAGTTTGGTTTTAACATTCCATTCTGCCAGTCCCATCCAGGAAAATAAAAATCTCCTGCAATGAATAAGTGTTGCTTTTGATTTACTCTGCCTAGAGATATTTCAAATTGTTCTATGCTGTGTTCGTCATTTACGTCAGGTCTGTAGTAGGCACATATGTGAAGTAATTTACAACCAGCTATGCTAATCTTAGCCCAAATGATTTCGCAGTCTGTCTCTAATTCAAATTCCTCTTCACTAAGCAGGTCAGAATGTATTGCAATGAATAGCCCTCCTCCTCTCTGTTCATCTGTTCTGTCCTTTCCATATACATTGAATTTATCTGGGAAATAGTCAGAATCTAATATTCTATTGCTAAGCCAGGATTCAGTGCCAATAATTTTGTCTGGTTTGGAGCTATCAATGAGTGAAAGGAATTCTGCCTTCTTGTTTTTTAGTGATTGACAATTTAGGTTGATGATTCTCAATGGTTTTTTTAGTATTAGGAGTATGACGGTAATTGTGCTGTTTCCTTTGATTCGAAGGAGATGATGTATGTAGTGGAGGTCCTAACCCTGCTGGTGTTGTAGGGAGTTGAATGGAGTCATCATTTGATTGAGAGATGTATTGATATATATTTTCAGAAAGTTCAATGTCGTCATAATTGAAAATGGTACTACTGAAATTAGGCATTCCACATGTTAGGCAATTCCATGATGTGTTGGTGTTTTGCATCGTTTCATATATTGTGTCTCTGACATTTTCACATTGCGTGTGGAACCAAGTATTGCAGGAGTCGCAACAAATTGCTTTATGTTTCCAAGTTACTGTTTTTTGGCAAACACCTCAAGGGTACTTGGGCGCTCTGGGGCCGGGATTTAATTCAATGTCGTTTGCCAGTACAAGAAGATATAGCATAAAGTATGATGGGAATTTTTGGGGGTTTGCTCTGGACATCCTTGGTTTATGCAGCAAGTTGATGGACAATGCCTTGATGAGAGAAATCGATCCTGATGTGTTTACATAAATTTCATGTGAAGTTTCATAACAGTCATTCGTACTATTTTTAATCTCTACAAATACAACCATGAGAAAAACAACACTCATGTAAAACATCCTGTAAGTGTAAAACCTAGTATTTATGTTAGTCAGGAAGTGCTACAGTATGGATGGTACTGCTATGTGCTAAAGGACACAAGCAAATTAGTAGATAGTGTAGAAGAAAGACTTGAAATGGAAATGTAGAGTCTTCGTCCCAGGGCCTACACTGGACACACAAAGAGCAGCACCATTTACGAGGCCATGTTAGGCAGACCCAAGCCAGGAATTATTATTTTTTATTATTATTGTAAACTTATACTAAGACAGGAGTATAACTAATCCCTATGTTTATGTACCAATCTCAGTGTATTTTAACCGATTTGCATGTAGATTAACGGATCATAGGTG
>CM034534.1:9261879-9461879 GCA_020002185.1 Paraescarpia echinospica | reverse complement strand
TACCGCAACTTCCACCTCCCATGGTGTTATCTCGGTACGGGTCGGTGTGAATTATGGTATTCTGTTCACTGTCGTATAGCTCGGTGTACAATTCCTCCATTCGTTCCATGATCATATCTAGGTCTTGTTTTTCTCTACCCTGCTTGTCTAGAAATGTAATCGGTCTGTCTCGGCCTAGTGCCTGTGTTCTTCTGGCTTTCTTCAGGCTCTTTGATGCCGTAATCGTTTCTCGTATGATCTCTTGTTTGTACTTCCTGATGTCCTCCTTCGCTTTCCTTTTGATGGTGTTGCATATTTCTACGTACTCTATTTGTTTATACAGTCTTCCTTATCCACCATTTATCGTCGTTTCTTCATCAGTGCTCGTGTCGGTGACGATATTCTCGTCTTTTCATGCCTGTTGATTGCTTTGGCTACACTTGTCGCACTTAGTTGGATCATTTCAGTGACGTTTTCGCTCATGGTGTCGATGTCGTCTAGTTCTTGTAGTGTCACGAATCGATTTCGCAGTTTGATTTGGAATTCGATCTTTTTTGTTCCTATTTGTGTAGTATCTCACTTGGTGGTCTCTTGTTTATCAACTTCTTCCTTTCAGTCTTTACGTCCAGTTTGATGTTGCTCATTACCATTCTGTGGTCACTTCCGATGTTGACCATGTCTGGCCTGTTTGTCAGGATATAGTCAATTTCGTTCTTCGTTTCTCCATTTGGGCTTTTCCACGTCCATCTCCTTCCTGCTTTCTTCTGAATCAAGGTATTCATGATTTTGTATTTTCCTGATGTTGCCCATTCTACAAAGGTGTCGCCTCTTTCCTTTGTCACACCTAGACCAAATTTGCCCGTTACTGTTTCCGAAATGTGTGTTCGTTTCCCTAATTGCGCATTAAAGTCTCCCATCACTATCGTGTTGTGGGTTGGCTTTTCTAAGGTCTCATCCACGTCGTTATAGAAGTTGTTTGTGTTTTCTTCTGAGTATGATGTTGTTGATGCTGTTTACCTTCACTATGTTGTCTTTCCATTTCTTGTTTATGAGAAAGTCTACTCCTGCTTTGTCGTTGTTATAATAATAATAATAATGAAACTTTATTTTGACACCGTCAAATCCGGGGCGGCTGCCCCATTCACGCTTGTGTACAAGCATATTAAATTCTAAATAGCTTAACATTATAATTAGATTCAGATTCAGACTGTTTATTACCAAGTAGCATTTCAAATGTACGAGGAATTCTTGGCGTTGTGGCGTCAACATACATGTCTCCCCTGCCCCCCATCATGCACACGCAAAATATACAATCAGAAACATTATGAAACTGTGCTAAAACTAGTATACATTTAAACCAAGGCCAACTGCCAACATATTTTAAGACAGTCATACATCTATTGACATAAAGTGAACTTGATAACATAATATTAATACCGTCTGAACATTACCTAAAAAGTTAAATGGTATACATGTAGTTAAATAAATAATAAATAAATGTATAAATAAATTAGCTGACGATAGAAAAACTAAGCTGACAGTTAAAAAGTGTTTACATACATGTAGTCAAGTTAATAAAAAAAAAAAAATAAAAAAAAAATAAAAAAAAAAAAATAATAATTTAGCATGGCGACATATAATCTAAACCGACTGAAAACAGTATCATGGCATCTCACGGTTCAAGTGACTCACAGCCTGCGGATAAAAACTATTTATAAATCTAGTGTTCCTTGTTTTAATACTTCTATAGCGCTTGCCAGAGGGAAGAAGTTCAAAGGGATGGTTGGCTGGGTGGGTAGTATCCCGTACAATGCTCTTAGATTTTCGTGCACAACGAGCATGGTAAATAGATTCAATGGATGGCATCTCGCGCCCAATGATTCTAGATGCGCCCTCACGATAACTTCTAGCCGTTGTTTCTCCTCCTGACTGGCGCGGCCAAACCACACTACAATCGAGAAAGTGAGGATACTTTCAATGATTGCGCGGTAGAATCGTATCATAATCTCCTGAGCAATGCCGAATCTCCTGAGCTGCCTCAGGAAGAACAGGCGTTGCTGTGCCTTTTTTGTAATGCAGTGTGTTTGTGCACCAGCTCAGATCGTTTTAAATTGTTGTTCCAAGGAATCTAAAAGATTCAACCTGCTCAACCTCCACGCCATTTATCGAAAGAGGGTGAATGGGAGTCTTCTTTTTACGAAAATCAACAATCATTTCTTTAGTCTTTGAAACGTTCAATTCGAGATTGTTACCCGCACACCAGCCAACCATTATCTGAACTTCCTCCCTGTATGGCGTCTCATTCGCATTCTCAATGCAGCCCTCCACAGTATTGTCATCGGAAAACTTGATCACAAGGACCGATTGGTCCACGGAGACACAGTCATTTGTGAAGATAGTAAACAGGAAGGGGGATAGCACACAACCTTGTGGGGCACCTGTATTTAGGATAAGAGGTCTGGAGATAGAGTTGTTGACTCTGACAGATTGAGGCCTGTGAAGAAGAAAGTTAAGGACCCAGTGACACATGGCAGGATGTACATTCAACAATGAAAGTTTATCGAACAGCTTGAATGGGATGATAGTGTTAAATGCTGAGCTGAAGTCAATGAACAGGATCCTGGCATAGGTTCCTGGCCTCTCTAGGTGCTTCAGAATGTGATGCAGACCTAAAGCTACCGCATCGTCAACTGATCTGTTTGCTTGATATGCAAACTGGTGCGAGTCCAGGAGGCCGTCGGTGACCGACTTCAGGTACTTGAGTACTATGCGCTCGAATACTTTCATGGCGACTGAGGTCAGTGCCACTGGACGGTAGTCGTTCAACCCGGTGATGTTGGACTTCTTGGGAATGGGTATGATAGAGGAAGTTTTGAAGCAGACTGGAACTCTGCACTGCTGGAGAGAGGAGTTGTAGACGTCCGTAAACACCGCAGAGAGTTGGTCGCCGCAGTTTTTCAGGGTAGATGTGGATATGTTGTCTGGACCCGAAGCCTTCCGCGTGCTCTGTCTCCTGAACAGTTTCCTCACCTCAGTTTCCTGGACTATGAAGGGCGGAGACAGAGAGGTACCTGCTGGAAGTGGGCGCTGCTCTGGTGAATAGTTAAGCTTGTCAAATCTGCTGTAAAAGTCGTTGAGCTGATCAGGGAATGGGGGGTCACTGCTGTTGGTGGCCGCTGCGTGTTCCTTGTACTGCGTAATCTGCCGCAGGCCATTCCAGACAGATCTGGTGTTGTTGGAAGCGAACTGGTCCTCAAGTTTGCGTTTCTATACGGATTTGGCCTTCTTGACCGCCTTCTGCGCCTCGCACTTAGCTCTCCTGAATTCTTCCCTGCTGCCGCTGATGAACACCGCGTTCTTCGCCGCCAGTTTCTGCTTGATGTCCCTGGTGAACCAAGGTTTATCGTTGCCATACATAGTGACAGTCTTTGTCTCCGTGCACAGCTCCTCCCACCAGTTGATGTAGGATGTCACGGTGTCAGCGTACACGTCTAGGTCAGGACATGCCTCTTTAAACATGTCCCAATCTGTGCACTCCAGGCATCCACGAAGAGCTGCAGTCGACTCGTCCGTCCGCTTCTTGACAGTCTTCTTTGATGGCTTCAAAGTTTTCAGTTTCTGTCGGTACGTGGGGATGAGGACGACCGTTGCGTGATCGGACTCTCCGAGGGGAGTCCTGGTGGTAGCACGGTACGCATCCTTAAAGACTGTGTAGCAGTGATCCAGGACCTTGCTATTGCGTGTGGCACAGTCTACGTGCTGCTTGTACCTGGGCAGTACCTTCTTCAAATTTGTGTGATTAAAGTCACCCAGAATGATGACTACGCTGTCAGGATAGGTCGATTCTGCTGCCATCACCTGAGCAGCCAACTGGCTGACTGCCTTGGTAGCACTGGCATCAGGGGGGATGTAAACACCCAACAGCACGACCGAAGAGAACTCTCTCGGGGAATAGAACGGCTTGCAATTGATAGTTAGAGTTTCCAGTTCACGAGAACATGAAGAATAGACAAGCTGAGTGTCATTACACCACCGCTGATTCACAAGAAAGCACACGCCACCACCCCGCTGCTTGTCCGTCAGTTCGCTCGATCGGTCCGCTCTAAACAGAGCATGACCAAGGGGTGTCACTGCCGCGTCAGGGGTCGTGGCTTCTAACCACGTTTCCGTAAAACACAGTCTAGAGGCGTCTTTTATTTCTCGTTTGTAAGTCAACAGGTGAAAAAGTTCGTCTGTCTTGTTCCTCAGTGATCGCACATTTGCTAGAACGATAGCAGGGAGAGGTGGTCGAAGGCTGCGCCGGCGAAATCTGCAGAGTGCGCCCCCGCGTCTACCCCGCTTGCGTGTGCGGTTTGAGGCGTTGTGATGTGTATGACCCGTATTGTCAACAGAAAAAGTGTCCTCCAAGGTGAAGTTTGGTTTGTACTCACAGTTCATGGATTCCCTGATTCTCAGTAGATCTTCACGATCATACTTATATACACATATAGACTTAAACATTAGAACAATCATCGAAAACGTACACACAATCATCCACCGCCACAACGTGTCGCCATGCACCGGCGCCATTAATCCAGGTAAAATGATAACATAATAATGATAATAAATAATAACACTACGCTGTAAAACATGTTAAAACTGTATAGAATGTTCCTCTGTGTAAATTATTTTAAGTAGATATTTACAGATTAAACTGCATTCGTTAAAAAGTATTATTAAATATGTGAAATATGAAAAACACTAATATCACCAATACTACAATGTTAATAAATAAGATAATATGACAATAAGACAATATGTAATATGTGTGTTAAAAGTCCAATGTCAGCTTATGTAAACCCACTAAGTGGAGAAGAACAATGCCGTTAGTTGTTTCTTAAAGTGCGGGAGATTGCCGTTGTTGCGCATGCTCATGGGAAGTTTATTCCACAGAGTGGGGACAGCACAAATAAATGCACGGCGGCCGAAACGTTCTAAGTTCACTCAAGGAACTTCCAAGAGTAACTCGCTTGCAGAGCGTAGGGAGCGGTGTGGGGTGTATTGGTATACTAGTGCCGCAAGGTACTCAGGCGTACCATCGTATACTGCCCTGTGCGCAAGGACGAGTATCTTAAACACAATACGCCTCCTAACAGGGAGCCAGTGTAATTTCCGCAGTATTGTCGTCATGGTCTGCCGATCGTCCCGTCGAATCTGCATGACAATTCGAGCCGCAGACCGCTGAACCATTTCCAGACGATGCAGGTGACGATCGTTTATTCAGAATAGCATCGCATTACCATAGTCAAGTCGCGATGTCACTAGTCCGTGGATCAGACTCATACATGCACTGGTGTTAACAGAGTCTCGTATATTTACAATTTGTGACAGGTGATAATAGGCGTTGCGACATACGTCACTACGAACTAGCGACACATGTTGACGTGGCTTAAAGATATGGGAATACGCAAACTTGGCGAACGAATTAAAATGGCTTACGATTTGTTGTCATTCATCACGAGTCCGTTGTTATAGAGCCATATTTTCGCTTCATGTATGCACACTTCCATACGCGCGAGGGCTTGTGTGTGGTCGGTTGGTGGGGAAGTGATGGAGAGTTGAGTGTCGTGTGCATATAGGTGGTGTTGAATGTTGTGTTGTTGTAGAAGTTTGATTAAAGGAGCGATGTACGCATTAAAAAGTATCGGTCCCAGGACAGGGTTTATCTGCACAAAAAACAAATCGGTTGTAGTCTTGGTAACATGGTTGTTAATCACCTTATATACGCCGATGATCTACTTCTGTTTGCACCTTCTGCTAAAGGACTACAAACACTACTAGACATGTGTTACTCATATGGATGTGAGCACGATGTGCAATACAATGCGAGTAAATCCCTGGTCATGTACTTTGAATCTAGAAAGTCAAATCTGTCTAAAGAAATGACATTAGGAGGAAAGAAGTTAAACTTTGCCACCTCTTGTAAATATCTTGGACATGTCAATTCTAATAACTTGTCTGATGAGTCTGACATGCAAGCCAAAGTGAGACTTTTGTATGCCAAGAGTAACATGTTACGTCAAAAGTTTCACTTTTGTTCAACTGCTGTAAAAAATAAGCTATTTACAGCGTATTTTGGTAATATCTATATGTGTGCGTTATGGGTGAACTTTAGAAAAGTTAATTTTCATCAATTCATTGTTGCATATAACAACTCTTTCAGGATATTGAACAATTTGCCCATGAGATGTAGCGCTAGCCACATGTTTGCTACAGCTAATGTCAGCTCGGGTAAATGTGTAATCAGAAAGGCTATTTTTAGCTTAATGAATAGGATTGACATGTCTTTGAATCCCATTATTTATAGCATTAAAACTAGCGACGTGTATTGTACTTCGAAACTGCGGCACCAGTGGGTCCGGGATTTATATAATTTTTAAACATATTGTTCTTATCTATGTATTTTTATATTATTTACATACTTTTATTGATGTATTTGTATATATGGACATCATGATTGTCTGAAATAAATACATTATTATTATTATTATTATTAGATCCTTGCGGCACTCCTGTCATTATGGTGTTTTCTTTCAACACGCCATTCTTTACTCGTACTACACATGTTCGATCACACAGATAAGATGTCACCCAGGCAAGGACGTCGCCAGATAACCCGTATCCACGTAACCGTCGCATCAGTATTGTGTGATCGATGGTAACGAGCACACCCCGGTGACTATCAATCGATTGTACTACGTTGTTGTGTATACGCACGAGTGCTGTTTCCGCACTATGGTGTGCACGGTAGATACCATTCTCCTCCATCAAGTGTTGTAGTTGTTGGGCAACGAAGCGTTCAGTCGTCTTCGCCACAAACGTCATGTTAGAGATTGGGCGGTAGTTGGTGAGTACGATGGCGTCAGAGCCTCGGTTCTTCAATATTGGTACTACAACAGCATGCTTCATAGATGGAGGAACCACCGCAGACGATAGCGAGGCATTGATGATACAGGCCAGGACAGGAGGCAGAGAATCAATATGACCGTTCACGAGCGATGTTGGTAGTTGGTCGAGTTCACACTACTTCACAGCAGATGCCACCACTATCCGCTTCACATCCGATGGCGACGCAGGTTCAAAGAAATCTAAGCGAGCAGTCACCACTGTTGTCGTGTCACCAGCTGGCAAAGGAGACCGATTACGACACAGCGCTTCCACCTTTTCTGTGAAGCTTCGCTGGAATCTGATACCAAATGCCGCGTGGGATACGTCTGCCACTTCGTGTAGGGTCCTGTCTGCGTCTCGACCAAGAACTGAATTTATTATATTATAGATGAGGCGCATATTGTCGCCAGCTTTCACAATTTCATATCTATAGTGTTCGGGACGTGCTGCCTTCAGTGATTTCCGGTAGGTGTTCCATCGGTCGGTAAAAATCTGCCGATGTACAGTTAGGCCTGATTTTGGCCAATGGCGTTTGGCACGACGGAGGGCTCGCTTTTCTTCGGCCAGTTCATTGGTGTGCTACGGGGTCATCGGCATCACCGTGATGGTCCGTGGCATGAGAGGCGCGTGCGCGTCAACGATGGTGAGTAAACAGGCATCGTAGCCCGCGAGAAGAGCAACTGGGTCCGCCTCGTTAGCATCGAGGTCAAACGATTCTAAGTCTTCTGCGAAACTACTGTTGTTGATCGCTGTATAATTCCGATATGTAACATGTCGTTTCAGGTCTTGTTCGCTGTGGAATGGTATAGTAGGTAGCCGCTTTCTAAGGTAGTTAAGCATGCCTCTCTTCTTCTGACTTCTCCGATCACATCCCATACCAACCTGGTTTCCCTAAGTTCTTGCTCCAGTTCTTGTATTTGTTCATCCTTTAGTAGTGTTCTTACATTATATGTTGCTATCTTCAGTGTACTTACCTTCTCTCAACGGCTCTTCTTGACCCAGAGATTCTTAGCACCCCCTGCGTGTAGCCGTAGTTGACCTGAACCGCCTCCTTAGTCATAAACTCTTTCGATGCTGCTGGCGACTGGGGGCCTTGGCTTCATAGGATGCTGGTGTTGTTCACCTACCCTTCCACGCTGGCCGGTGAGGATTGGAAGGGGGGCACTGCAGGGTGAATGATATTGCCCAAGTTTCGACACGGCGGCGGAACCAGTACCGAACCACCGCCCGGCCGGTGACGGGACTCGAACCCTGGTCTCTCCGGTCGACAGTCCGGCACTGTAACTAACCGGCCACTGCGCCTACCCTTATAATATATATATATATATATATGTCGTATTCCTAGTTATTCAATATAACTTGTGACACTCACTTTTTATAATACACTAACTTGACGGGCGATAATTTGACGCTAAATGACTAAATGACACATAGCCCCATATGTAGGAAATATATGAAATGCGAAAGAGGGCGCTACTTTTAAGCATGCGGACGTGACCAACGACATGTAGACCTGGTGCATGTTAAGCGCTGAGGAATTTTTCAAACGTCAATAACTTTAAAATCTATTCAAAATTTATGCATACATCAAGCGAAATATTTGTAGATTTGGCATAATTATTTTTACGATGATATAAAAAACATGAAATTCCGCGGCTGGAACTCTACGTACAGCCTTTTGAAATTGAGCCCCCCCCCCCAAGTTCTCCACACCCGGATGAATTTCGAAAATGTCGAAATCTACGAACCATCTCAATGGGACCGCTAAATCACACGCAAAATCTCAGCCCGATACATGCAAAACTGACGGAAATATGGGGGCATAAACAAACAGAACTGTTTTATAATGTGGATGAGTGCCAAACCTTGTCACATATTCATATGGCTGTGTTACTGTTTCATTTGCCTGTATGCTTGAGGATCGTAATCACCCCACGGTTGAGTACTTCGACAAACTGTTCAGGAGTCTTGACTATTTTGTTATGTCGTATGCTGCATGCTTTGATGATCCGCTAATGTCATCATTGTGGTTTTTTTCCCACGGCCTTCTTCGAACTAGATCCATGCGAATGTTCCCGTATTGCTTCGGAGAGGAGTTGCTCGCATAGCATACGTGCATAAGCTCTGGCAGATATTATTGCTGGCGGGCTACACGTATTTTTAGAAAAGCGAAGATGGGTGGTGTACATTGGCTGTGCTTGTTGATGTCCACAACGTAGATTGGTGCGATTGAGAAATCTACACGCTCACTCCATATGGCTGGGGTGGGCATGGGACGTGAAGAGGCTGTCATGTGCACAATACTATACAAGTTAATTAATAACAATATTTTAACACAAGTTTGAGTTTGTGACCCTCAACATGATATTCAAATTCAAAATTGAGGGTGGTATCCATACACACATCTATTCTCTCATCCTGTGGGTGATGCAAAAATGACGTTAAAAGTGTAACATCATACGTTGGCTGGCCTACAATCTGCGGAATGGCACCATTTCGAAAATGCATCTTTTGACGGTCATCTTATTCAACCTTCACGCCACAGTTAAACCACCATTTTAAAATTCCATGCCAATGATTTTAAGGGGAATACAATACGCACAGTATATAATATAACAAGGCCAAGTGTAGATAGACAAAATAGATATGCAAACATTGTAATTGTACAGCATTTGCAGATTGGCGTTTTGAACATTTGATGGTGACCTTGCTTGAACTTCACTCCACACTTACTGCACCACTCGATAGCTCCCCGTGATATCCTGTATTTACAGAGTGACAGTAGACTTTCCAAAGCTTTATATCATGACCATGAGTGGGTAGCTAACGTAGATATAAGCCACCATTGGTTTGCGTGATGGCGCAATTTAGACCATTTATCACTTGACAATCACATTGTTTGAGAATCGCTGCACACAAACTCCATCAACTGACACTCCAAGTCATATCTCATTTTTAGGGGAAAAAAACTGGTATTTCACGATGTTTATAATGTGTTCATAGAAATGAAATAGATACAGAGGCATTGTAACTTTGTGACGTTCACGGTATTGCAAAAGTTCAATTTTTCATCATTTCACGGTGTCCTTGTTTGATATCAGCTCCACACTTACTATCCCGGGTTCCAGCTGTATATCGTATCTCAATTTGACGGAGATAGAATAAACTTGCCAAAAATATATGACATGTCCATTTTGTTATTAAAGAAAGCAGATATACAACCATTGTAATTTTAAAACGTTTGCGGAAGCGCCCAATTTCGAAATGTTATCATTTGACGGTGACCTTGTTTAACCTTGGAATAACGCTGATTGCACCACTTGGCAGTTCTACGATAGGCCTTGTTGTGATGGAGATATCTAGTTCTTTCAAATGATATACCACTTGCGTGTTTCTACGTGGAAGGTGGTATTAGTGTCGGTTCGTTATGTAATGCCTACCACTCGCCTATTGAGGAGATACAAACGAAAACCGTGAGGTTATATTGGTCAGAGCTAAGTTGCATATTCATGCGACACATTTGTATATAATATTTGTTCACTGACGTAATCATAACCACGTATCCTGTAAACATGAGTTTGGACACATCATTTTGGTTGTTTCGATGTCTACAATTCGATATATTCAGAAACGTAGTATATATTTTAAAGACGATAACTAATTCGCATATTAATAGGTTTATACAAAAACGCTCAAGGGTGCCTGGGTGGCGTAATTCGGATCATCGACCTAGAACGTAAGAAGGTCACACAAATGCAAGAAAAACATCGTGCAGACCCCAATGCACGCTTCACTGGTCAACAACCGGACGAAAGCTGAACTGATATGCCTAGAACTAGAGCGACCAACAATGGTCAAAGTGTGATCTATTCACCAGTCGCCGTGCTAATTTATTATGGGCATAATATTCACAACTATAGGCATATGTACAGTGACAATTATTGAGTGTGATTTAAGAGAAAGTAGCTAATATGTAGTTGGAATAGCGCCACCATTTGGTACTAAGCGTCCTCAGAGTCACCCTCTACTTGGTGCTCTTCCCAGTGTCATCAGCATCGTCCCTAATGTAAAAAGGTTACAACACCCATCGCCATCTCTAAACGGGTAATTGATGGTGCATGACATATTATATCCGTGGCAGATGCAACGCTCAGTGCTACGTGCCTTTGCAACTACAGCTTATGCTATCATTTTTTTAAATTACAAACAAGCAGTCATAACAGGCATCTGTTGATCGGTTTATCTTAACCATTGACAAAATTATTGATCACAATAAAATTATATTGGTATAAAAGTCAAATTACTATGGATTAAATGACAAGGGTCTGGACCTTTGTAAGAGTTATTTACAAAATCGTAAGCTGTACGTAGAAATTGAAAATGTTAAGTCTAAAGAAATAGTCATCAATACTGGTGTCGCTCAAGGTTCAATTTTAGGGCCAGTCTTATTTAATATATACATAAATGACATAGAAATTTCTAGTGACCTTTTCAAATTCATAACGTATGTTGACAACACCACCCTTAGTAGTACACTAAATACATTGAAAGATTCAGAAGGCTAAATGCGAAGTGAAAATATTAATAAAGAACTAACAAAGAGTAGCAATTGGTTGAGAGAAATACAGTTAATGAAAATGCAACATTTAAATTTGTATAGTCGCATACATGCGTACATGTGTACACGCGAACTCAACACATTACAAAGCGCGTTACATCAACAAAACAACCATCACACACATTATGTAAGAAAACCTAGGATACACTAAGAATATATATTTTTCTGTGTGTGTGTGTGTGTGTGTGTGTGTGTGTGTGTGTGTGTGTGTGTGTGTGTGTGTGTGTGTGTGTGTGTGTGTGTGTGTGTGTGTATATATACATATATATATATATATATATAATATATATATATATATATACATAATTTTTAATGCTGTTGGGAAAATAAAGGTATCCTTTATCCTTTTATCCTTTATCCTTTAATAAACTTACTAAATGCCAAAAAGACTAAATTCATGATTTTTCATAAATTTCTACTCAAAAGAAAGTAGAATACCCTATGTTAAAAATAGATGGGGCATACATTAAATGTGTAAAAGATTTCAATTTGTTTAGGCATCAAATGAATAACCATTTAAACTGGCAGAGTCATACAACAAAATAGCAAATAAAATATATAAAACACTAGGCATACTAAATAAACTTTAAAAGTTTTTACCTCCTAATAAATTATATATTATGTACAATGCTCTTATTCTCCCTCATATTAAGTATGGCTTACTTTTATGGGGTCATCAGGCACATAGAATTTTCAAATTACAGACAAAAGCAATTCTTAAGTAAATATAATGCTCACACAAGTCCTATTAAAAAAAAGACTTCAGTCGCTAAAGTTGGATGACATTTATAAAATCCAACAACTAAAATTTTACTATAAATTAACTAACAATCTTTTACCCTACTACAAGTACTTCAATGTTTTTCCAAACACACACTATGATATTCATCAGCACTGCACAGGTGAAAGACATAATCTGTATATGTCCAGATTCAAACATGAATTTGCCAAAAAAATGCATTAGACACAACATAGTATAGACAGTTAGAAATACATCAAGTATTATCATTAACAAAATTTACACTCACAGTCTATATGGTTTTTCAACGTACACAAAAAACTTGTTTATTTTAAATTATGAATCCAGTTGTCGTATTCATAATTGCTTTATTTGTAATTCGTTATACGTATTGAAATGTATACCTAAGTATCCATATGTACGTCAATGTGTACACGAGTACATATAATCAGTCCTTGTATTATGTATGAATGTTGATACATTGAGTAATTATCAACTATAAAAACAAGTCATATGCTAATAATGCTATTCTGATTTGTCTCATGTAAATTGTGTTGTTGATTATATTTATGGGGTGGCTCATGGGGGTGTTAGCAATATTATATATCTTAATGGGAGTATCCCAACTTCTATTACTTACGTTATTCATTGTATGTATATCGTATTTATAGGTCAAATAAATTGATTCTGAGTACTGAGTTCTGACCATGAAAACATAGGTATAGACACATCATTTGTGACGTTAACAAGTTTCATTGCAATGATATTGAGGAAAATTGATTTTTCACTAATGGTGGTAACTAATTTGCATACAGCCAAAAATATATATATATGTATATATGTCATAACTTTTTAATGCGTTTATCTTAATCGTTGACCGTGAATAAAATTATACGTAAGCCTTGAGAGAAATGACAAAAAAAAATTTCGTGTTCACGTCAATAACACAGATAAACTCATGCAAGGTATTTTATTGGTGTATATTTATTAATTTTATTAATTTTTGTGTTGAATAGTTTAATAATTGTCATAAAATGCATGTTTATCACACACATTAATGTGTCATTGGTTAAACAGCTTATAACATTTACATATAATTCATAATTATATGAATGATATGAAGCCATCCATCTTAATCAGAATACGGAATATGTACATCTACATGTATATCGAACTGATTGCTGTCATTGGTCATTCCCTACTAAGGGATTACCGGGAGATATTTTGATAACTCTTTTCTCTTGGTGTCATTTCCAATCTTCGATGGTTGCTGTCTGGGATAGGACCTTCCTAAAATAGCTCGCATGGTCATTCCGTATTCAGAAAGCCCCAATGAAACATTTTACAATCTCTTTGTGTTTTCAAAACCCTGTATGAAACTTGTCCATTCCTGTTGGGAAGTTACGTTACGTTGTTTTTGGAAGCTAATTCAAATGAGTATTCACATGTAAAATGTTATTGATTGCTACATATAAGATGAATCTTTCGTGCATTATTTGATGGCTTAATTAGCAAAGCAAAAAAACAAAAGTCGCTGAGTTGTTGAATTATTCCGCGATATCTCATATCGGTATTTATTGTCGCTCGCAGGTCTTCCAACGTCGTGTTGACAACACTACCGACTTCTACCGCGACTGGAAGAATTACAAGGAGGGCTTTGGCGACCTTACCCGAAACTTCTGGCTTGGTCAGTCAGTGAACGGCATTCACTTCTCGCTGCAGATAAAACCCGGCGGGCGGGCGGGCGGGCGGGCGGGCGGGCGGGCGGTGTAGTTCTTTTGTAATCTTTTGTGGTGTTTGTTTTTGTTGGTTACACCAGTACATGTAATATGGGGCGATATGTCGCGTATATGCGAGGCGACCAGGCGTGAGGCAGCCAAGCCTGCGTGGGGTGGAGCTTAGTCATTTTTGATAGCAACATCGGCCATTTTGGTCGTCACCTGTTGACATGAATTCAAAACATAAGCATCCGATCAGTAATAATGATATGCAGTATAATGCAATCTTTACAAGATATAAGATATGCTATCTCCGGTCACTTGGGAAGATTGGATACGAAGAAACTAACGAAGAGGGCAGAGGCAGATAAAATCAGGGATACAGGAAAAGGGTAGACCACAAAGAGACGACTGCGTGAGGAGAGATACGAGAAAATCGGAGAAGTTGAAAGATGGATTTCGATAGAAAACAGAGGATAGAAAGAAATGAATGAGTGGTACAAGAATATCATACCTGACCCTCACCTCTGTACGATATGGAACAAAGACGACGAATATATATATGGAAAACAATACAACATATGTATATAAAAACACTGAATTTAAAAGATTTAATAATCGCAAATGTTATAACTTTGAAAATGGATTATCTAACGCTTTTTGTCGGTTAATGTTACCGTAGATATTGTTATGGAAAAGCAATACAGTAGGTGTACCTTGTGTTTCCAGGAAATGACAACTTGCATGCCATTACTGCACAAAAGAATTACTCCTTAAGAGTCGACCTGGGTGATTTCGAAGGCGCCACAACGTACGTTGAGTACTCTTACTTCGCAGTTGCCAACGAAGACAACAATTATAGACTGACCCTGAGAGGATCCTACAGTCTAACAGGTGATTACAAAACATACACATACATTTTCTAAAACTAACCTCAACCTGGGGAAGATCGCTTTGTCTGTTGTCGAGTGCGCCCAACATTTGGAACCTGCTCATTCACTGAAACCAATTGACACTACAACCATCTTCTACAAAAAATCTGAAGACAATATTTATTCAAAATTGCATTTCCACTGCAAATTACCGCCGGTCTCCCGCTCTGACTATGATTGTTGTGGGTCCCTCTCAGTCTTGTTGACTGAGTCGCAACTACTCGACTCGAGCTGTTACCACCATTAAACTATTTCGATCTTAAACTCGTTCCTGCTGACCATTTAATTTCTTCTGTCGTCAATTACAGCATTATTTCCAGTTACCTCCCTTATCTGGTGTTTTGTGGTTCCTTTTCATATCCTTGTGTTTGGACTACGATAGACTAAACCTGACACATAGTGTCAAGATTGCCGAACACGAGACCAACTGTATTTCGAGAAGACACTGAGGAAAATAGAAGTGACTATTGCACACTCAGGAGAAATCTGTCCTGTTATTACAATTCGCCCACAGCGTTGCAACGCAATCGGGGATTGTGGAAATTCTGCGTCAATACTTGCAACACGGTTAACATCACAACACCACATT
This sequence comes from Paraescarpia echinospica, assembly GCA_020002185.1. Taxonomy (NCBI): domain Eukaryota; kingdom Metazoa; phylum Annelida; class Polychaeta; order Sabellida; family Siboglinidae; genus Paraescarpia; species Paraescarpia echinospica. The sequence continues at coordinate 9,446,377 of CM034534.1, read as the reverse complement.
TACTGCACATTCATGTAATTTTACATATCCATCGCACTACATTGTATGAAAATGGTCACATACTATTATTATGTTGATATTTTATTTTTTCTAAATTTAATTAAAATTGTTAATGGCTCATTTCTTATTTTTCGTTAAAATTGCTCAAAATTATGTTAAAACTTCAAGGTAAAAATGTTTACGATCTGATTTATGTTCACAACAATAATCATATATACTCCGGCATCATATTTTTTTAATATTAATTTGTTATTTTTAATTAATTATTTATTTCCCTAAATAGCTTAATACAACAAACCTCACAGAAAAAATGGTAACTATCACTTTAATTTTAATAATAATAATAAGATAACTTCCATTGCGCCTAAATCCTTTTTTCATAACAATAATTACCTAATTCTAAGCACTGTTACCAAGATTCTACCGAGAAATGTGGGTTTGTTTCCTAGGTTGGTGTACAACTGCTGCAATATACCTTGTATGTTCAAAATGAAGACAGTCGGAGAGGAAATGAAGTTCACGTACATCGATAGGCCCTAGTCGTCATAACATTGAATTGTCAAAATAATATTCATATTGCTGTGGTATTGGCATGAGGGTAGACGTAAGTCTCATGTCTGAGCATCTACTTCATGTTACCAAACAACCTAATCCATTACGGAGGGGCCTATTTCCCTCAGTATTTGCCGTGCCCTGCGATGTATATTTTACGTTTGCAATTTTACGCGCGCTTTATGTTCCGTACATTAATAATTTACCTTATAAAAGATGAGAAACTTCCAGAAAGGACCATTTAAAAAAAAGAGGTGTTGTTACTTCATACTTGTGGTGTCGTAAATGAATTCCTGAAAGTTTCGCGCCCAAGGTGCAAGTCGCTTATGAGGAAAACGTTAGCATACCGGCATACATACGTTAGCTCGCTGGTAATAAGATGTTCAAATCGCATTTCTATCTAAACCTTTGTTGGAATACGAGTTTAGACAATGAAGTTTAGTTGTAGAATTATTTGTTTTATTTATATGTCCAACTTCCTTGCTTTTAGGAGCACTATCTTATATGTTGATTGTTTGGGTCCAAGTACACTATATTGCATGTGGCCTAATAACACAACAGAACATACGAAAATTTACTAAATTGAAAAAAACAGTCAAAAATGGCACTGTGAAATAATGTATTAACGGTATGCCGTTTTAACGGCATCTTCGACTTTTCTTTGAATATAGCCAACACAATTTGGCGATGGTCAAGTTATAACACATGTAAGGCTAAATGTTACAAATATCTTAACATACTACGTTTATATACATTCGTTTATAGTGTATATATATTTGTATATATATATATATATATATTTGTGTGTGCGTGCGTGCGTGCGTGTGTGTGTGTGTGTGTGCTTTACTGCCTAGATAGATAGTTTATTTATTGAAATTGTATAAATCATATACATACAAACTTAAACAACACCTTGAACAAACTGTTGAGTAATGTACATTTACAATTTTACAGCGGGTCAAATAAGGCTGTAACCAGTTGATTTAAATAATAGTAAAATATGAGTAAACAATTGTTCAATGGACTAGTGGTCGGGGTCGATCCCAAAATAACACTCTTCATAATACACATGAAATAGGCGTTTTAGCATGGTATATGTACTAGGCCCAGTCAAATACTACCATTAAAATATCAGATGACAATATATCACAGTCATAATGAGTTTCTGCCATTTGTTAACACGGGACGGTTGTCGTAGATTTGTGACACTATTTGTGTTTCAGGAATGCATTTCCAGGCTCATTCTAATGGCAGAGAGTTCACTACGAGGGACAGGGACAATGACAATTATGACGGGAACTGTGCAGAACACGGCAAAGGAGCCTGGTGGTATCTTCACTGTGGTCCCACCAACTTGAATGGCATGTACCTCGGTGGTGCAAACAGTTCAAACTACCAGGGCGTTAATTTTTATCCTTGGCGTAGCGGGAGGTACTCACTGAAAACAGCCGACATGAAGCTGAGGCCGCAGTAGATCCTTGGAGATGTAGACCACCATCACCATCAACAACGATTGTTACAACCAGTAATGTAATAATCAACCAGTAATGTAATAATCAACCAGTATTGTAATATTCAACCAGTAATGTAATAATCAACTAGTAATGTAATAATCAACCAGTAATGTAATAATCAATCAGTTATTTAATAATCAACCAGTAATGTAATAATCAACCAGTATTGTAATAATCGACAAGTAATGTAATAATCAACCAATAATATAATAATCGACCAATGATGCAATAACAACGACCAGTAATGTAATAATCGACCAGTAATGAAATAATCGACCAGTAATGTAATAACGATCAGCAATGTAATAATCGACCAGTAAAGTAACAACGACCAGTAATATAATAAAAGGATGAAGTTGATTATGATGACGATGATGGAGATTATGATGATGATGTTAGTAGTGATGATGAAGATGGCGATGATGTGGATTAAAATGATTATGATGATGACGACTAGGAAGATGATGACAATTTAGAGGCCATCTTAGTGATGATAATGATGACGATGAAGTTGATGATTCTGCTGATGACGTTGCAGATGATGATGATGAGGATATTAGTAATGATGATGAAGACGGCGATAATGAGGATTATAACTGATTACGATTATAAGGATGATGAAGATGAAGGCGCCATCTTAGTGATGAAGATGATGATGATGATGATTATGAATAATATGACGATGACGGTTATAATTATTACGACGATCAAGACGACGACAATGACATCCTTAACCTTATCCTCTCATCATCGTCATCATCGTCTTACCCGTATAAAAGCTAGCCATGCTAGCCAAATAGGGGGTCATCTCAAACAACTTAGGGGAAATTTCAAAATGCAATGTTAATGAGTGATAAATTAACATTATTAGAAGCTGAAGGGTAATCTCAAAATAGTAAAATAAGGATCTGCGGAAACAATTAACGAGGTAATCTCAAAACATGACGTTAACGGCAATCTCAATCAACAACAATGTTCATCTAAACGATAACGGGTACTCATATATTTTAAAATATGACTAAGAGTAAGGGATTATATCAAATATAATTTAAAGAATAATTTTAAAAGGAGTCATTAAGAGGTAATTTAATAATGAACTAGATGATCAGATCAATACATTGCGGACCATTTAATAAAATCATGTGGTCTTCTCGAAAAAAAACATTAATTCAGGGGCCATCTCGTAAACAGAATGGGTGTTGGTGATGATATGGTTATGATGGTGATAGTTATGATGATGATGACGGTGTTGTTGAAGATGAAGATGTTAGAAATGATGATGAAGACTGTGATAATGTGGTTGATAAATGATTACGATGATCGTCAGGAGGACAATGAAGACAATAAAGGCGTCATCTTAGTGATGATTATTATGACTGATGACGACGACGAGGAGGAGGAAGACGAAGATGACGACATAGATGATGACGATGACGGTTATAATTATTAAGATGATGACTACAACAACAATGACATTTTTAACCTCCTCCTCCTCCTCCTCCTTCTTCTCTTCATCGACAACCTCATGTTCATCCTTATAACAACTAGCCGTGCTGGCATCCAGTATACGTTCACTAAAGGATTCATAGAACGAGTCAGCCGCTGGTTTATTGGGTGAACACATGGAACCCCGTTCACATAACCTTCCAGATAACATAGTAACTACATGTCGGCAAACAATAGGACCGAATCGGGCAATTTTAACCGTGGGGTTAAAAAGAGGGTTCATTAAAAACTCAACAAATGAAAGCAGTAATCTACACTAAATTATGGGGTTATCTTAAGACAAAGGTCATTAAAGCATATTTACAATTTACATACCTGATCATTATTTGATCAAATGAAGGGGTCATATCAAACAACTTAGGGGAATTCTCAAAATACAAGTTAACATTGAAACCAGTCCATCTTCACGGTTATATGGAATGTGTAGGTTTTGCTCTGCGTGTTGTTCTGTACAGTGGGTGACTTCGTTCGTCTTCTTTCAAAGTCCTGGGTCACGCTCGTGATGTCGTTCACAGTAAACCATAAATTTTTAGCAATTTGTCTTTCGGGCAGCGTCTCAAAATCGTTTCCTTCTTTTCGTAAACCGGTTCATGTTGTCACGTCGCGCAGAATAGATTAGCGCATCAGCGGCGGTGATTGTTTCGGTCGTCACTGGCGAACTGTTGTCCAACAAAGGACAAAGTACTTTGTTGCTTTTGCGTCTGTAATATATTTCAAACGAACTCTTCCAACCCAGTTCTTCTTTCGGATCCTCGTTCAGGATGGCACAATTAACTCCCTTTATCTTAAACCATAGCAGTTCATACGCATTTTGTTGTCTACTGCCGATGCATCCTTTCGATTTTGACTTGGCTTTGTGGATGGTACGGACTGCTCTTGATGACTTTAGCTTACAGTCTTTTCATCAGTATCTTTACAGCACCACGTATGCAAGGAATACAGTTTAGCTATTTAGTCTGATTCTACAGCCCACACACGTAACCGATTATGTGTAGTAAATATTAATGGATTTTAGTTGCCAGTTAAAAGGGTTGTCTACACAATCAAGCGAATAACTTAGCATGTAAAAGTTGCGGGCACATTTACAATATCCGACATTAAGACGTAATCCCCGAAACTAAATGGTATCTTTAAGGGTCATCTAAAATTTAACAAGAGGGTTTTTTAAAATCACCCTCATATTTATTCGATTTGAGGTGGTTGCTTTTTATTTTAAAGATACCCAACCCTCTTGTTAAATTTAGATGACCCTTAATGCTTTGATGGCCACTTAAATTTATCTTTTGATAGGACTGCTTACGTCTCTATTTTGTAATAACCCTTTAATTGTATTACCCTTAAGTTTTTCAGATGATCGGTTAGTTATCTTATTAAATTATCCTTACACTTTTTAACTTGATTCCTTAATTTATTTATAAAAATCGTTTAATTTATTTGAACTGACCCCTTAGATTTTTTTAATATAATAACTTGTTTTGATGACCCATTAAGTTTGTGTTTTGCCATGAATTTTTTAGATTTTCCTTAATCATATGATGTGGCCGCTATATGTCATGACGTGACACCTTTTTTACTTGATACGATCAGCTAGATATGTTTCTGATCCCTGCTTTTAATTATCCTTTACCTGGTTTGAGAATAGAGGATTATTTTATTAAACGATCCCTTAACTTATTGTGACGATAAGCTGGTTTATTTGTAATGAATGGTTACACTTTTTAATATGATTCTTTAACGTTGTTAAGAAGAACCTTTAATGTTGTTGTGATGGTCCCTCTGTTCGCTGAGACAATAAGGCCGTTGATTTGTTAATGACTTCTTACACATTTTTAACGATTCTTACCGTTTTGAGAACACACATTACTTTTTATGAGATAGCTCCTTAATTTAACTAACTTTATTTTGAAAACACCAATTGGTTTTGATGACCCCGCAATGTGTTGATATGATCAGTTAGCTCATTATTAAAGTACCTCTTAAATACTCTTTTTAAAATTATTCTTTAAATTGTGTTTGATGTAATCCCTTAATCTCAGTCATATTTCAAGACATTTAGGTTCCCGTTATCGTTTAAATGAACCCTTTAGTTGATTGAGGTTACACTTAACTTCATGTTTTAAGAGATTACCGTGTTTTATTATTTTGAGATTACCATTTAGTTTCTAATAATCTTATAGTATCATTGCATTTTGCGATTTCCCCTAAGTTGTTTGAGATGACCCCTTAATTTGATAAAATAATGATAAGGTATATCAAATGTGAATATGTTTTAGTGTTCCTTTAATTGTCTTAAGATAATCTCGTAATTTAGTGTAGATTACTCCTTTCAATTGTTGAGGTGACCCTTTTTAATGACCACTCTTCTTCTTAGCCACACTGTCTGATTGGGTCCTATTGTTTGCCGACACGTGGCTACTGCGTTACCTGGGAGGCTATGTGAACGCTGTTCCATGTGTTCTCCCAGAAAACAAGCGGCTGACTCGTTTTGAGAACGCCTCTTAAGTAAACATTAGTGAACGTCGACTCGATGCCAGCACTGCCAGTAAGGGTGAACATGAGGATGTCGATGATGATGAGGAGGAGGTTAAGGAAGTTATTTTTGTTGTCTTCATCATCGTAATGATTACAACCGTCATCGTCATCATCTTCGTCACCCTCATCATAATCATCAGCATCATCGTTGTCGTCATCATAGTCATAATAGTCATCATCTTCATCACTAAGATGACGCCTTCATTGTGTTCATCGTCCTTCCGATGGTTACTATATAACAAAACCGTCATCATCATCATAGCCACATCATCAACAACACCCATTCTTTTTCGACAAGACTACATGATTTTATTAGATGACCCCTCAATGATCTAGTTCATTATTAAATTACTTCTTAATGACTCCTTTTAAATTATTCTTAAAATTATTGTTGATATAATCCATTACTTTTGGTTATATTTTAAAATATTCGGTTTCTCGTCATCTCATAGACCTTGCAGTTGATTGAGATTACTATTAACTTCATGTTTTGAGATTACCCCTTAATTATTTCAGCTGATCCTTATTTTATTGCTCTAATTTTACCTATTTGCTTTTAATAATGTTTTAGTATCACTGCATTTGTATATTTCCCCTGAGTTGTTTGAGATGATCCCTTAATTGTATAGCATGGCTAGCCTTTATAAGGGTAGCACGAGGATGACGATGAGGAGGAGGGTAAGGTTAAGGATGCCATTGCTGTCGTAATGACCATCGTAATAATGATTACCGTCAACATCATCGTCGTCGTCATCGTATTCATAATCATCATCTTCTTCATCACTAAGATGGCGCCTTTACATTCCTCCCCTGTATCAACATAAACATGTATAATCCTCGTAATCATCGTCTTCCTCATCATCACTAACATCATCAGTGTCATTATCAACAACACCATCATCATAATAACCATCATCATCGCCATCGTTAAAATCATCATCATCATTTAGATGACTCTTTAATTGCCTTCATATATTCCTCGTCGTCATCATCATAATCATTTATCATCCTCATTAACACTGTCTTCATCAACAGTACTAACTTCATAATCTCCATCATCATCGTCATAATCATCTTCATCGTTTTCATTACAATACTGGTCAGTTACTGCATTACTGGTCGAGTATCATATTACTCTGTCGTTGTTATTACATTACTGGTTACATTGCTGATTGTAACAAACAATCCCTCGAAGCGAGTATAGATGTCAATTGTTCGTACATAAGTTGCATATCAGTTCAAACTTTGCTCGACACAGTGGGATTATTTATCACCAGAATATGATGATGGTGGTTTTGTTGGTTTTCAAAGACACGGGTTCGTAAGCGTTCCAAAGCTTTACTCGCACATTGTAGTCGGTGCTGTATTTCATCATCAATATCGTCATTCTGAGAGATATGACTTCCCAGGTATGAGAAATGAGATACGTTTTCCAGAACTGCACCATATATTTGTATCGAGGGCATAGGAATTAATCGTTTTACTGCTTGTTTTCTTGATGTTCAAAGTAAGCCGCATACTCTCTTTTATGCTTCTGTGAAAGTGTCTACTATATTCTGCACTCGTCTTCTGAGTGAGCACTGACTTTAGCATCATCTTCATACTGAAGTTCAATCATATTGACAGATGTAGTCTTGTTGTTGGCCTTCAGTCTGCTGAGATTGAATAGCTTGCCGTCAGTGCGATACGCTATTTGCACACCAACAGGAAATTTTCCAGTCGTAAATTGTAACATTGCAGCAAGAAAGATGGAGAAGAGCGTTGGTGCAATAACGCATCCCTGTTTAACACCACCTTTAACAGTGAAATGAACTGTGGTAGACCCACTGCTTAGAATCCTTAGAATTCTCCTTTCTTGAAGATTGTAACAATCGTTGTACATCTAATGTCACCAGTGTTCTTATCTCAAATTGTACTTTTTGCAAGTCACCAACATCTCTGTATCTGTTAATACAAACATTGTTCAATCGAACAAATTGTGTGGTATTCAATTATCAAACTGTATTTATGTATTTTAGTCATTTGATATATGTGTACACGATATTGCAAAGCACTAAATAAATTGGAGATGTATCTCTACAGTTTGACTTCAGAGCGATTCTTCTGATTTGATCCTTCCTCGTCTGCCAAGTGTCCCCTGTAAGAGCTATTGGTGTCTTCATTCGTCTTTCGCGAAACGCAGATGAACATAATATTGTCACTGTCGTCCATGATTTCTTTTATTGCTTTGTTGAGTTTGAAGGTAGCTGTTCAATCTAAACTTTGCCCGGAATGTTCTCGCACAAACAGGACAACACCTAGTTGATAATAGGACTTGGACGCACATGTCACTGAGTCAGCACTTCCAATCAATTTGTCTCCTCTTGGTCTCGGCATCTTGTCTGTGTTGAAAAGACACAACATCCGGCCTTATTTCGTTGCGCCAAACCGATCGATACAACGCCGTCATCTCTCAGCATCCAGGACCTGTGTTAACGCTCTTTATGACCTGTTTCCTTTGATGCATATCAGAATTGTTCGCTAGGTGTCAATATTTAGTACATTACGCTTCCAGATTCGATGGTTTGATGCAAACAAGATTCGCCATGTCATAATGTGAAACTAGGTTTGTACGAACAAGCACGCAATGTGTCTGACGTGTCCGTGTGTGCGTGTGTGCGTGTGTGCAGGCACACACTGACGCAGTTAGAGTTTCGCTAGACCAAGCCAATATAAAATATGCTAAATATGTCGTAAATAAAACGAAATGTATATTACTATCCTGTCCGGGTATCAACCCTACATGCTAAGCGTTCGCTCTTCAAATGCGCTATAATCTCTCTAGATGTAGAGATGCGTTGTTGAGACCAATTTATTCAGATATACGACTGCTGTGGGTGTGACTACATGTTTCTGATTTTATTTAATAATATGTATTATAATAATATATAACTTGTTTATTTTATTATTAGTTAACAGTATGCATGAGATACCAAGCTTTGACTTAAAAGTGGTGGTAGGAGACTTTAACGCGAAGCTGGATGGAGACAGAAGAGAAATGTATACTACGGTTGGACCTCACGGTTCAGCTGGAAATACGAATGATAACGGTGAACGATTGCTCTCGATGAGCACCGCCATTGGCAATACCTTCTTCAAACATAAACGCATTCACAAGAAAACCTGGATCTCACCAGATGGCAATACATCGAATGAGATTGATTACATCTGCATTAGTAGTAGATGGTGTACGTCTCTACAGGACGTCCGAACCTATAGAGGGGCAGATGTTGGCTCTGACCACAACCTCGTGATTGGTAAAATCCGCTTGAAGTTAAAGAGAGTCAACACGGTGAAGACGGTCAGGCCATATGCGACAGATAACTTAAAGAACACAGACACATCAAAACAATTGTACGAGGAAACTAAGAACAGATTCCAAGCGCTACAACACTCAACCGACTTAGAAGAACAATGGCAGCTATTTTCCTTCAAGCCGTAAAGGAGAGCGCGAATGTAGTGTTAGGAAAGAGAAGAGGGTCCAACAGAGAACAGTGGATTACTGGAGACTCGTGGAAACTGATTGATAAAAGGAAGGATATGAAGATCAGAAGAGATCAAGCAGCTAGAAACATCCAACAATGGAGATCATCCGATGAGGAATACAGGAAACTGGACAAAGAAGTAAAAAAGAGCTGTAGGACAGATAAGAGGAAATGGTTAGAAGAGAAAGGTAAAGAAGCACAAACAGCAGCAGAACGGAATGACTCGAAAACGCTGTATAGGATTGTGAGAGAACTAACTACCGCGAAAAGCAATTCCAACATACCAATAAAAGACAAAGATGGCAGAGTGCTTTTAACAAACGAGGAACAAGCCACGAGGTGGATTGAACACTTCCGAGAAGTACTAAATCAACCAACACCAACCACACTCTTCAACTTCGAACAGGAACCAAACACAAAAGAACTTGATGTCATCACCAATGTTGTGTTGAAATGTTGTTGTGAAACATCATCGAACAAAGCAGAGAGTTCCAGATACCTCTTTCAGTCAATTTCATTGACTTTAAGAAGGCAAATCGCTATACCGAAACACCAACTGCTGCATCAAGACCAACGATGGCTACACAGACATGTTCGATATAGAGACAGGTGTACGTCAAGGTTGCATCCTGTCCCCTTTCCTCTTTGTTGTTGTTATCGACTTCATCATGAGGAAAACGATGAAAGATCCGAACTTTGGTGTTAAATGGATAAATAATAGGTTGACAGACCTTGACTTTGCCGATGATATTGCACTGCTCAGCCACACGCCGGAGATCCTACAAGAGATGACCAATAATTTAAACAAAAATGGAGAGATGGTCGGATTACGAATCAGCTATGGGAAGACAAAAACATTGTCAGTTGGTGATGGATCTGACCCCCACATTGTGATCGGTCAGGAAGAGTTGCAATGCGTCGAGAACTTCCCTTACCTCGGAAGCTACATCTCTAGGAAAGGCGACGCGGAAGTAGATGTACGACCGAGGATAGGCAAGGCATCAGCAGTGTTCCAAAGACTACGTCCAATATGGTCCAGTAACACCATCAGAAAGGACATGTAACGACAGTTATGTATGGTCCATGTCAATCGTAATACCAACAGCGATATATGCCTGTGAAACGTGGAAGAATACGGCGAGGATATCAAAAAACTAGACATATTTCACCGACGATGTCTCCGGTTCATATTGGGCATATCGTGGAGAGAACACACCACAAATGAAGAAGTGATGAGGAGGGCAGGTCTGGATAGCCTGCATTACATAGTTACGTCTCGACGACGAAGACTAGCGGGACATATCCTACGCCTACCAAGAGAGAGAACAGCACATGTAGCAATGGAATGGGTGCCTGAAGGTGGAAACAGAAGGAGAGGAAGGCCGTCTAAGACCTGGCGCAAGACGTTTAAAGAAGATCTGGCAGAAATGGAAATCACCTGGAATGAGGCCAAAGAAATTGCGAAAGACCGTAGTAGATGGAGAAAGCTCGTCGCCCGATGTCCCGAAAGGAACCGGAGGAACTAAGTCTAAGTAAGTATGCATGTTGATATTAAATTCGATCGATCGAGTTCTACCGATCGGCAATTGTCACTAGCAAAGCAACGTTGACACCAACTCCGGCGAACGCCACTCGAAACATCCATCGTCGACGAATGCCACTCGAAACATCCGTCATCGGCGAATGCCACGCGAAACGTCCGTCGTCGACGAATGCCACTCGAAACGTCCGTCGTCGACGAATGCCACGCGAAACGTCCGTCGTCGACGAGTGCCACTCGAAACGTCCGTCGTCTACGAATGCCACTCGAAACGTCCGTCGTCGTCGAATGCCACTCGAAACATCCATCGTTGACGCCGATCGAGGTGAAAGTCGTTAAATGTGGTTGTCAACAATCGCTATCGGATGGTTAATTATACGCAAAATCAACCAAGGTGAAGAGCTCCTATCGTAGCCTCAGACGAACGGTCTCTGACAATAGGCGAACGTCACGATACGTCGTAATCCTGGACGCACACACATAATGTTATATATATATATATATATATATATATATATACAGGTATAACAGGGGTTTACGTAACGCAAGATTCTGCTTCCTATACGCATAGAAACAGTACCCGGACTCGTGTAAAATAATCGTTACGTCCCACAGGACGCAAGCATACAAATGACATATACACACATACACACACACACACACACACACACACACACACACACACACACACACACACACACACACACACACACACACACACACACACACACACACACACACACACACACACAAACACACACACACACACACACACACACACATATATATATATATATATATATATATAAAACAAAAATATACATTGATTATGAATGCCTGTAACCTGGTAGTTTATTACAGAATAAGTTCGTTTGATATTTCTTTTCACGAGTCCTTCCAAATAACCATTCCCGTAGGCGTATGTTTCCCGATTCTGAAGGGTGCCTAATCCTCCGTGTGGTACCGCCTTGCGCCTAGTTTTGCAGGAGGGCTTCTAGGGACTGAATCGCGATCCAGAATATCCTTCCAATCTGTGCACATGACCGTTCAGACTTCAGCGTTTGAGCGCAGTCGCTGTGCGTGTTAAGACTTCCTAATTTATTAGAGTTATAGCGATGAAAAACAAAGCGACCTACGGACATTCTTTTGTATAACTAACTGCTCGTTATCACCAAACAAATGACCGACAGTACGGCGACAATAGAGAGTGTCTGCAAGCATACCGGTCTCGATTCCCTTCCCTATCCCTAACGCGCTGCGCAATCAGTGTCGATTGTTGGAGATACGTGACCGTCAGGAGTGTCTGTTTCACTCGCCAACGTATCGTACATTTATGCCTTTTTCAGCTGGATATGTGGTCCAAATCACAAGCTCAAATGGACAGACCATAATGCATCTAAATCATTTTGGAATTATATACAAAAGCACATCACAGGGAAGATAGGATGCGCGGTTTTAGCGCCTTTTACAAGATTTTGATTTAATAATAATAATAACACAAGTTTATTAGCAACTCATCTGAGTTGGATTCACAGTATACAATAAAATACAACTATACATTGGAACGTCATATATAATATTAATACACCGAAATGTCGTACAGTATAAAAACCATCCTTTTGCCCTTCATTCGTCATTGGCAGTTGAGTAATCCCCATGGTATAAAGGAGTTACGGTATCTGTTTGTTTGGGTTATTGGCAAAGGGTACACATTACTCTGTCTGATGTCATATTTGGTATGCCTTTTGTCAGGCAGCAGATAGTTTAATCTGTGTGTACTAACTTTAATCTTATTGAAATATTTTTGGCAAAGGCAGTCCCGTCTTGCTTTCAATGTCTCTAATTTAACATACATAAGTATCTCAGCGTAACTTATTGCAGGAAAAATACACTTTAATGCTCTTTTTTGTATCATTTCAATACTGTCAGATAAATATTGTGGCAAGTTAGTGTGCCATACAGGGCATGCATATTCTAAAACAGGTCTCACAACACTGACATATATAGTGACCAGATCATTCTGGGTAATTCCTACTCGCTTTAACAGATACAACATGTACAATCGTTTCCCGGCCTTTTTCACAATATTTTCGACATGCTTATTCCATGTCAGATCCTGTGAAATTGTAACACCTAGAAGTTTGGCATGGTCTACTTGATCTAAATATTTTCCATCGATCGTTATATTCGGGATAGCGTTTCGAAAATTGCGGTCTTGTGCAAAACAGATGATCATCTCTTTTGATTTTCCTGAATTAATTTTCATATCATTCTGTTCTGTCCACCTAGCGGCAACGTCAACCGATTCTTGTATAACAGATACACCCTTTCTGTCGCATACTTCGAACAATGTACTGTCATCTATACATTTATATAACGGAACAGGTGTTTCTAAATCATTTATGTAAACTAAAAAACATTTAGGTCCAGACAGTGTTCCTTGTGGTACTCCCCCATTGGGGTGACCAGGATGCGAATATTCATTTCATATTTTTACTTGTTGAGTTCTGTCCAGTAAAAATGTTGCCATCCATCTTATAATATGTGACGGCAAACCATACAACTGTAGCTTTTCTAGTAACAAATGATGATTAATAAGGTCAAACGCTTTGCTAAAATCTAGCATTACAACACGGACATTAGAATCCAATTTATCAGTCGCCTCATACCATTTGTGTATCATTTCGACAAGAACGTCTGTTGTGGAAGTTCCACTAATTCCACCAAATTGCTTAGCATCAATTTCTCCTTCAATTGTGCAATCCACCCATTTCATTATTATTGATTCAAATACCTTAGCAGCTATTGGAGTTAGTGAAATTGGTCTAATGTCTTTTTCAATCGACACAGGTGGGTTTGTTTTTGGTAAAGGTATTACGTTGGCCATTTTCCATTCCATAGGGAGTACACCTTCTCTTAGAGACTTGTTAAAGATAGCAGTTAATGGAGGAGCGAGGACGTTTGCGTGATTTCTTAACACCCACGCAGGAATGTTATCAGGCCCAGTAGCCTTGTTCACCTTAACATTCTGTAAAGCTTTAAAAGTAGTCATTACATCGATGACATACTGATCTGGCAGTTCCTCGTTTACTGTGAATATTTTATGATCCTTATTTAAACGAGGTAAATGTTCACTTACATGTACAAAAAATTCGTTCATTCTACTGACCAGTAACGCGCAATCACCATTCGTTGTTTTGTTAGCAAGACCTTGCATGCATGAATTGTCATTTGTTTTACGTCCCATTATTTTTTTCATATTTTTCCACCAATCGTGGGAACCTAATTCATTCAGTGCTGCAATTTGTGTTTGATAAAAATTGTACTTAAGTTTCGAAGCGGCGCGGTTAACCTTATTACGCAATAGTTTTGCTTGGTTCAAATCACCACTCATGTGAGCGCGCTGTCTGTTACGTACTAATGCTCTAAACCAGTCCGTAACCCATGGTTTATCAGCTGTGTGCCGCGTCACGACCTTAGTAGGAAAGCATATTTCCATGAGGTTGCAAATAACAGTTTTATAATATAAATACTGATCTGCACATGACTCCAATCTAAATAGTGGTTCCCATTTGATGGCAGACAAAGCCATAGCGAATGCGGCTTTTTCATTTGGCCCCATACACCTTACGGTTAAACGTGTCACACACCCAGTGTCAACTAAACGGTTACATTTTGGTTTAAGCAACACCATGTTGTGGTCTGATGACCCAAGTTCGGAAATAGTAACATGCGATGTATATACCTCCTCCATGTTCGTCCATATTTTATCTAATATCGCCTGTCCACGTGTTACTACATTCACTACTTGGACAAATCTATAATGCGTTTTAATAAAGTTGTCATGCAACTGATTGAAATCCCCAGTTACAATCACACCACATTCTGGATGTCTGCGTACCATGATATCTATGCACGTGATTATATGGTCACGTATTTTCAAATACTCCGTCTTTGGAGTGTAATATATACATGCTAACAATATACATGAAAATTTCCTAGGCATTTTTTTCGGCATAATCTTAATCCATATTACCTCTAAATCGTGAGCCTCCATATCACTCAATCTCGTATACATTAAGTCATTTCTAATGTAGCAAGCTGCACCTCCGGCTCGTCCATGACCTCTATCCTTCCTCTCCAAGCAAAACCCTTGCATAGTAAGGCTATTAGAATCCATATACTCTTTAAACCATGTTTCACTAACACATACAATCGACACATCATGTGTTGCTACAGTTACTTGCAGTTCGTCCATTTTTTCACTGCTCAAAGACCTGGCGTTTAAATTAATTAGGGAGGGCAGATCCCATTTGCGTTTTATGCTCCCTGTAGGATTGGGAACACAATACCGCGTTGTATTAGAGTCCACAATTTGCATGTTCGATGAGTGTTCAATGGCCAGATCGTTTAGGCCCATTCTCTAATCACGGGTGTGGTGTTTTTCCTTATGTCCCCGTTCCCCGCACTGACGACACTGCACTTTCTCGGGGTGTCTGCAGGTGGCAGTGACGTGGTTCTTCTCACCACATTTGGCACACTTGCGTGATTTGCCTATTTATTTTCGTAAGTACTTCACCCAAGACAACTTTTCTAATAGTTTATTTGCACAAATTTAATGAATTTGATATTTTTTTGTGAAAACAACAAAAACGATTGCACGCACGATTTGTGCCCCTACCGTTATGTATTCCATGCTGATACAGGTCTTAAAAAATCATAAAACGCATTAAGGTGTAACATTTAGACCCAACTGTCATAATGCCAAAATGGGGGTGGGCCCGGATTAATAATAATAATAATAATAACCTTTATTGTTACATAATAATGTTCAGTACAGTACAACTATTATAAATATACATTATGTATGAATGAAGCAACAAATTTGCTAGTATTTCTTATTCATGTGCTCAAGTTGTAAGTAAATCATAATTCGTGAAAGAGAACAATTACCATCATGATATTCTAACCAATTAATTAACAGTACATTATAAGTGTACCAACGAAATTACATAGTCAGTGCACATTTGCTGGTGATAAATTTTCTTTGAATAATTGTGTAATACAAACATAACAAGGTGCATCATAACATAGCAACAGATTCAAAGTAGAAACAGAAACTATAATCTATATTACTGATTATGCAGAAGAAGACGTTTGGCCCTTTTTTGAAGATATGTACAATTGCACAATATTGTAGAAACTTATTTATAACAAAAGTATTCACAATTTTAGGACCAACATAGGCCAAAAATAATTGTCTGTAATTTGTTTTGCAATATGGTATTTCATATGCTATTTTCAGTCTTGTAGTATATTTATATGTGATTATTTGCAGAATAAATATATCATTAAATATATACGGTAACATACCCTTCTTATTCTACACAACGTCACAATTAAGTGTCCACAAAGTAATGCGCAGTTCCATCTGCTGCCAATTGGTTATTCCAATGCTACTGTCATCACCACGCCACCGAAACAAATTCAGGAGCTTTCCAAAGTGAGTCGTGGCTTCCTCGACACCCTTAGCTTAGCCTTAGGAGATCTCCCAAAGTGATATTTACACGCAAGCCAAGGCATCTAGCAGACTAGCAGGCGCTCTCCGAAGGGAGGAAGATTGCTCTAACTTCTAAAAGTGCATCGACTATCAAGGGAAAACATCAACAAATAAAACAGTATATTGTAACAAAGCATTTTTGTTAAGTTCTTGTTAGTATCAAACTAATAATAATAATATATAAGTTGTGATATTTAGAAAACAATACTTACAATTAAAAAGGAGCAATAAGTTGGACCCTATATATATATATATATATATATATATATATATATATATATATGAATGATTTAACACAGTGCTTAGGATTAGTGATATATATATATATATATATATATATATATATCACTCGATATTCCACGGACTGGCTGCGACCACAGCGGAACACACAATCCTAAGCACTGTGTTAAATCATTCACAACCTCCACCATTGAAGTTGCAATATGTTGTGTGAGATACTTAGGAGCTGACATTAGCGCAAGTGCTATAGTTGTCAGGTTCGACACGTTTTGCTGACGTCATCGATGACGTGACGACATATTGGACAGGAAGCGTTGTCACTTGTACGTATCGTGACGGGACGAGCACGCAGTCGACAGTTCGGTCCATGCACACGGCGCACTCGACGTCCGCTGACTGTGAGAGGGAGAGAGATGACCGCTGTGGAGCAGCTGAAGTGGCAGAACTTGTCGAAATCCCACCAATAAAATATATGATGATTAGACACGGCATAGACTATTTAATGCTTTGTGCTCCTAGACAAATCTCTGCAGAATGCATCGAAACATTGTTGTTAAAACTTGTCAGGAAAGATGAAACTTGTCAGGAAAGATGTACATCTTGCATGTAATTGTGAACATTGTCAAACTGCTATGCCTCATAAATCTTGACACTATATTGGCGATTTGGCAAGAAAAACAGAAAACAGAGGGAAAGAAACGAAAACATACATCATCATTTAGCCTAGACAGCGGAGAGAAGCTGGAGAAGGTAAATTGACAGCAGCGGCGCGACGTAAAAAATTTAATTTTCAACAGCTGTTCCAGCGCCACGGCGCGTACGTCTTTCAGTGCGGCCAACTATACCAGTCAAGCCTACATACACCAGGCGTGGGACATTTACCAGACAGGACATTAAGACTCTCATTCCTATTCCATTAGACAAGACTTATCCGGTTACCAGGATTGCTGTATCCGCCAATTCGCCTTCCAATAGCACGGGTACGGTCAGCCATGTCGCGATACCGGTCACATTGGGCATTGTGAACGCTATCGGGACGGTGCATCCGCAGTCGCTGCAGTGTCGCCGGTCGTTGTGACGTCTTGCGTCATCATCGGGTCGTCGGTGTTGTTTTCTTGGAACGTCACCCGGTGTGGTGGTTCTTCGACAATACTCTTCGGTGGAGTGGCATGGAGTAGTTCTCTGAGATGTGACCTGGTCCTGCGTAGACTCGTACTGTTCAGTGTTTGTACGATGTAGGATCTTGGTACTGCGCATGTATCTATCACCTCTCCTGGATACCACTGGTGTATCTTCTGAGCTAGTACTCTCACTCGTTGACCAACAATTATGGGGCCAGCTCCGGTCTTGCACCTTGATTGTGGTAGTTTAATCTCTCCGGTGCTGTATTCCTTCATTCGTCATCTGTTGATTCTGCAATGTTGGGTGGTGGCTAAGCACGTTTGTACGTACTGGACGGTTGGACATGATCTCGCAGGGGCTTGTCAGACCGGTGTCGATCGGTGTACATCGGTGATGTTGTATTGCTATTTGTGCATCGTTTCCAGTCTTCTTGCACTTTTTTCAAGATACCCTTCACGGTCCTCATCTGTCGTTCTACCAGTCCAATTGACTGTGGATATCGTGGTGATGTCGCCGTGTGCTTTATGTTCCACCTGCGGCACATGTCGTAGTATGGCTTGCCTACGTATTGCGGGCCGTTATCAGTTACTATTTCCAGCGGTGGTCCGAAGATGCTGAACCACTCCGCTGTCATGTGTGCAGTTGTGCTGCTGGTCGTCGATGTTGTCTTCTGAACTACATGGAATTTGGACTGATAGTCTGTGATGATTAGGTAAGTGTAGCCTTTAATCTCGAACATGTGGCTGGCCACCTTTGTGCACTGTGTGGATGGCACGTCATGAGCAACACTTGGCTGTTGCCTATGTTCCGCCTGATTCTCATGGCATGCTGCGCATGATTTGACCATTGTCTCAATGTCTTTGTGGTTGTTTGGCCAGTATACGGACTCTCGCATGAGTCGTCGTGTCTTCTCGATTCCGAGGTGGGCTTCACGGAGTTGCTGCAGGATGTCCTGTCTCAATGCGTCTGGTATGATGACTTGTCTCCCTTTGAAGATGACTCCGTCGGAAATGCGAATTTCGTCGCGGTAAGACCAATATGGGCGAAGGTCTTGTGGCACATCCATAATCGTGTCTGGCCAACCGCTGTAGACCACTTTCTGGAGAGCTCGCATTGCGTGTTCTGAGACAGATAACTCCTTAAGCTGGACTAATTTCTCGGTGCTGAAGTTGATGAGGTCTATGTTGTGGAGCCTTTCAACGTTATCGTTAGGATTTAGTCTAGTGGGATCTCAGCATTATAATCCGGATTGGGAAGTCGTGACGGAGTGTCCGCTATGATCATCTGGCTGCCAGGTCGGTCATCAAGCTGGAAGTCATATCCCTGAATCTTGATCAGGAGTCGCTATAGACGAGGAGGTGCGCTCTTTAACGGCTTGTTGTGTATCGTTAACAGAGGCCTGTGGTCTGTTACGACAACGAACGACTTTCCGAAGAGGTATGTGTGGAACTTTTGGATCCCGCTCACGATGGCCAAAGTATCACGCTCTATGTTCAAGTACACTGACTTTTTCGGTGTCTTTGATGCAAACGCCACAGGTTTATTGTACTGTAGAAGGCATACACCCAGGCTTCTCTGCGAAGCGTCTACTTCTAGGACTGTGTTGTAGTATGACAGATACGACTCGCTGTTGATGCATCTCTTGAGACCCTCGTAGGCGCGCTGGTGATCTTCTTGCCACAGGAACGGGACGTCCATCTTGAGTAGTTCTCTCAGTGATGCCACTTTGTCTACGAAGTGAGGTATGTACGCTGCAAGATAGGTCATTAGGCCAATGAACCGCTGCAGAACCTCCTTATCCTGTGGTGTAGGCATCTTGTGTATGTTCTCAATTTTGCCACGGCCAGGAGAAGGCGATCTCATTGGTCTTGATGACGCATTTTTTGGAGTTGAAGACGAGACCTTCCTCTCTGGCAACCTGCATGAGCCGTAACAGGTTCCTGTCGTGCTCTTCGTGGTTGCGTCCTTGTACGACTACGTCGTCTGCAATGTCAACACACCCAGGGTACCTGGTTAGGATTCTGTCCATTGCCTACTGAAAGAGGTCCTGTGACACGCATAGACCGAAAGGGAGTCGTTTATAACAGTACCTCCCAAAAGTTTTCGGAAGATTGTCATCTCTTGACTGGTCTCTTCAAGGTGGATTGACCAATATCTTGGTTTGGCGTCCATCTTCGAGAATACGCGTGCCCCGGCAAACTCATGGTTGAGTTCGTCTAGGGTCGGAATCTTGTGTGGACAGCGCTTGAGACAGTCATTGAGACACTTGGGGTCAAGACACACCCTTAGGCTCCCATCTCGCTTTATGCTTGTTGCGATTGGTGAACACCAGTCAGTGTGGTGCTCAATCTTCATGATTATTCCGCCGTTCTCCATGGCATCAAGCTCCTGTTGTAGCCTTGTCTTCAGATGTATATTGCACTTTCGTGGGGAATCGATTGAGGGTTTCGCTTCTGGTTTCAACGAAAGAGTAGCCTTGCTTTTAAAACTACCGATGCGATCAAATTGATCTGGAAATTGCCTCTTGAGGTCCACGATGGAGTTCACTGTTGCGTTCTGTAGGTTGGTATTCGCAGCAATCTGTGTGACGCCAGGTTTTATGGCATGTATTGTCACTATTATCATCTGTTCTCATGTCCTCAGGCCCAGGATCGCTGATCCTTGGACGTCAACAACGTAGAACTTGTACTTGCGCCACTGACAGTCCTTGTATTGACATAGGATCTTCAGTCCTTGTATTGACATAGGATCTTCAGTACGCCGAAGCATTTTATCTCGCCTCCGTTGTAAGCAGTCAATGTTGTATGAGGTACGGGATCTACTTTGGATTGCCACAGTTCTCCATACATCTGCTTTGCGACCCGCACGGGTAGGGTATTGCCTGATGCGCATGTGTCGACTTTAAATTTGAGTTCATGGATACCCTCCATGTCAGCGCATACAATATTGAAGTTGGCATACTCTTCGCTAAGCGGTGTGTCTTTGTGTCCTTCTGTTTCAGTGACTACGCAGAACGACTTTGTGTACGTTTTACCTTCTGTTTCGTAGTCATCTGTCTCGTTTTCAGTGCAGTAACCAGACAATTCATGTGTTGGCTTTGGTGGTTTTCTGTCACGTCGGCCTCGGCATTTTGGTCTATTTTGCCTTCTTTGCTTGCTTTCATCTCTATGCGGCCGATCGTCTGCCTTCTGTCGATCGCCTGTGTTCTTCTTTCGGCAGCATTCTGCCCAGTGTCCAATGGCATTACTGTAGGTGTACTTGTCTTTGTAGGCTGGACACTGTCGCGGTGGGTGTGTGAACGCACAATGTCGGCACACCTTTCTTTGTTTTATCTCGTTGATAGCCGTGTGATGCGGGCTTCTGAGGCTCTGCAGTGGTTCTCTTCCGACTACCATAGCCTCGTATTTGCGTGCTTCTTGCAATACAAGTTCGACTTGGTAGCCTTGTTTCTGGTCGAGAAGGTGCTTCATGAGGTGTACTTGCTATAATCAATTCTATGATTATCTCATCTAATTCCCGTTCTTTGAAGTCACATAGGCTGTCTTTTTTGGCGAGCTCTGTTCACGAATTCATCAGTTGTTTCGCGCACGCCTTGCCGAAACGTCATTAATTCCATTCTGTGGATGCGGAAATTCAAACGGATGTCTAGTTGATCCTCAAATAATTTGTACAACTTTGCAGGATCTGTCTTCTCTTCCTCAGTCAGTGTCGAGGAGTTGATGCGCTTCAGACCCTCGTTGCAGACATCTATCTGTATTTTCACGGCCTGTCTTGCCAGATCGGTCACTTCCTCATCGGTTAGCATGAGAGGCATACGTTGTTTAAGTAGCTTGAATATCTCTGCTATGTTGTCGCCTACCCAGTCGCCTACGTAGGATATTTTTCCATTGTGCGTGTGTTGCAATAGTGTGCGTTGACCAAGTGCTATAGCTTTATTGAACGTTTATGGCCACTGTGGCAACAGTACTTTTCATTTGTATTATTACGCGGCGCTGCATGTACGGTTGTGTGCCGCCATTGTTGTTTGAACAAATTTTACCCGAAAGCAATTAAACACACAAAAACACGTATTAAATACACACAGTACAATTCAGCACATCTGTCGACGTTTCATTCGAGAATGAGTGAGTCCGTCACAGCATCGCTACCACCACGAAATGATAGTTCGTATATATTAGATGAATTCAGCTGTTCAAGTACATATACTTACGCGTATGCGTAGCAGACAGTTGATGACAGTCCAACCAACTCACGTATTTTATTATTAATGCGCTACAAAACATAGTTCCTATAGATAACTACATATAGCTTGATTATAGAGTATTATAACAGGTTCCTGCTAGATGGCGACACCAAAGAGTATTAAGAATAAGACCTGTCAGTCGCTAGACTCTCTTATTGAATAACATTGTCCCACTGGTGGCGCCCCTAGTACCTGGATGGCATGTCCGCTTAATGTTGTATGTGCGTAGTGTTAAATTGATGATGAACACATTATAATTATAACTTATGTACTAACTATTATGTGCTAGGATGCAGAATATACTTAAAATGTTCAATAACAAGCAAATAAAAGTAATTCACAATTATAATTTTATTACATATATAATAAATTGGGCATATTAATTACCAATTTAATTCACCTTCCAACTTCCTAATACTAAGAACAGTTTATTAATAAATAAACGAAGAACAGACAAGATTGTTTTCATTCAATACACCTTACCAAATCCACGCTTCGAACCAGCCTGGTGTCAAGATCTGGTCCTGTTTGTCACAAATGTGATAGCTACAGAACAGCGTTACGGAAATCAACCGTTCTTTTGTTCAAGCTATAATCGAGCTAACGTATGCATGTGGTTATCTTAACATATTCCTCCTACCAGGCTTGCACACGGGGCACCAAACGTTCAGGGATTTATTTGTGACCCCACAAATGTAAGGTAACGCCTTTACTTTTTCGAATTATTTCCCCCAATATCAAGAGTTATTAGTGGTGTTTTAAGGTAAACCAATTTCTTCGCAACGTAAAGGCCGGGATAGACTAGCACTTTTGGCCCGACCTGACCCGACCAGGCCAGGCCAGACCAGACCAGACCAGACCAGACCAGACCACGTCAGACCACATCAGACTACGTCAGCCTGCAGTTATCCACTAGACCGACCGGCACCGTTTGTGCCAGACTTGAAGCCGGCGTGACGTCATAATCACGTAAACTTGAAAACTTTAGAATACGTCAGACCGACACCGACTACTTAGAGTGGTGGTCACGAGTCACGTGTGTGTTGGCTATAAGTCAGTGAGGAGTGGTTATGAGTGAGAATGTCGTGGCTATGAGTTAGTGTGTGTGTTGGTAATGAGTCAGTGCATGGTTGGTAATGAGTCAGTGCATGAGTTAGTGAGTAATGCTCAGGAGTCACTCTGTTGTGCTTATGAATCAATGTGTGGCGCATATGAATCAATGTGCTGTGGCTATAACTAAAGGTGCGGTGGTTAGAAATAAATGTGCAGCAGTTATGATTCAACTTGCGGTGGATATGAATCAATGTGCGGTGGATATGAATCAATGTGCGGTGGTTATGAATCAATGTGTAGTGGTTACAAATCAACGCGTGGTTGTCATGATGAGTTGATGTGTATCGATAAACATCCTGAAAGGGTCATCGCCACCATAACCCTCTACCCGTGTCCACCGTCCGTTACTCACGGAGCGTCTCATGGATTTAGACACACTTGAATGACACATCACATTGAAAGACACTATTAATAATACTACTTGTTTAATGAA
The DNA here is from genome assembly GCA_020002185.1 of Paraescarpia echinospica. Taxonomy (NCBI): domain Eukaryota; kingdom Metazoa; phylum Annelida; class Polychaeta; order Sabellida; family Siboglinidae; genus Paraescarpia; species Paraescarpia echinospica. The sequence goes on along the minus strand of CM034534.1, from coordinate 9,422,498 downwards.
ATCGTATCGATTGAGAACGCCATCAGGCTCTTCCCACTCATATGCGATAATTATGACATACTTATTATACTGCAACCCTACAAGCTACGAAAGTCTTAACGATGTAGTCAAACAATGTTTTTAATAAGCAGGTCTATCATTAATAATTTTGCAATAAATTATAGCAAAGCATGTTACGCATAAACACACGCACACACACGCGCGCGCGCGCACACACACACACACACCACACGCACGCACACACAAACACACATTTGTAGAATATGCGTGTCTGGCAGAATCCATCACTCCATTTCACGGAGTCGCTGCGTCCAACGTAACACGCAGAGGCCTACCATAAGCACTGTTAAAGCATTCACAGCCTCCATCAACGAGGCTGCAATATGAGGCGTACGGGATGACCTGTCCTGATGGCATGGGCTAAGGTTATCTGGTTCGACGCATCTTGCTGACGCCATCGATGACGTAACGACATATCGGACACTTGTACGTATCGTGACGGCGCACGTGTAGCACAGACACGTGTGTGCACACGGGACGAGCACGCAGTCGACTGTCCGGTCCATGCACACGGCGCACTCGACGTCCGCTGACCGTGAGTGGGAGAGAGATGACTGCAGTGGAGCAGCTGAAGTGGCAGAACTTGTCGAAATCCCTCCAATAAAATATAGTATGATGATTAGACACGGCATAGACTTCATGATATCGTGTGCTCTCAGACAAAACTCTGCAGAATGCATCGAAACGTTGTTGTTAGAACTTGTCATGAAAGATGTGCGCCCAGTATGTAATTGTGAACATTGTCAAACTGCTATGCCTCAAAAATCTTGACACTGTATTGGCGATTTAGCAAGAAAACCGCCGAGCTGACATTAGTTTAGACATTTGTGCTAATGTGAGACCTTAGGTGGCTAGCTACACCCTTTTCGAATATTTTAGAAATAAAGCTAAGGTTAGAAATATGTCTATGACTGTTTTGGTCTTGTTTAGGCAGGGATGACTTCTTAAGAACTGGACTGACATGGGCGCATTTGAAGTCATCGGGAAAGAAGCCAGGGCACAGTGGTGCATTGATGATATTTGTTATAGGTCTGAGTAATGTATCGAGACGTGCTTTTATCAGTATAGTCGGAAATATTTTTTTGGGAGGGCATAATTATTTTCCTCACTTCATCAAGTGTAACAGGTTCAAACGATACGAGAGAATTTACATAAAGAGAGTCCACATCTATAGTACTTAAAGTATGATCTGGGAAAGCCGAGCGAATAAGACTGATTTTGTCCTTAAAATGACTAGAGAACGACTCACACAGAGGCCTAATTGATACATGATTAGGTAGCGATGGAGCAGGCCGTCTGTGTAGAATGTCATTCCATAACTAACGTAGACTATTGGACTTATTTGTGACCATATTTGTGTGGTACTGTGACTTAGCTTTGGTCATCTGTCTGTTACAGAGGTGACATTGTTTAGAATAACGCGACCTGTCCAGAGGCGAGCGTGATTTGCGTCAAACACGCTCTAAATAACGACGGCGCCTTTTAGATAGTAACATTTCGGAAGTCATTCAAAGCGCCTCCTGAAAACGTTGCCTCCGAATGACTCTAGGGAAGATTGAAAAACGTGGATATATGAAGAGCAGAAGGACCTGTATGTAATACTAAACAATGGACTGCCTTGTCCTGCATGGACAGACTGATTATCACAGACTAAGCTATTCATTAATGAAATATCACAACTCACCTACAATCTTTACAGAGGTGATATTTCCGTAGATATCAATGACAGCCCATGTGGGGCGAGTTGGGTCGAACCCGCTGAAATGCATGGTTTCCTCAACACCACACACAGCGTACGTGACATAGCCGGCGGGCGTCACGTAGAATGACCACACGTTGCCTTTCTTCGCAAAGGTCTGCGTCAGCTCAACCGCCCAATAGCCTGGCCTTGTTGTAAGTCCTTCCGACATATTAGTCGGCATTTGGCTTTTCGTGATGTTCGCAGGGTTGAAATACGTTAAACCGATGCGAATAACCCCCTTCCAACAGACGGCAGTGTCACCGATGTTTACGTGCACCTGTTCGTTTACGCCGATTGGTCGGTTGCTGAAGCACACCGCCTTATGGTAACCTTTCACTCGCGTTGCCTGTCGCTTATCGGCCGACAGTTTCACGTTATGACCGTGCGTCGTGTGGAAGAACAGAGGAGCGGCTTTTGTTCCACTCATCTCGGGGTTAGATCGGCCTGAAAACACACATGCCACATAGATGTCAGTGTCAAAGTTTACGTTTGACTTACAGCAACGGAATAATGCGGGCATGTCGCCTGATAAAAAAGAGACGGGCAGAGGAGAGGCGGAGAAACATCAGGGCTGCATGAAAAGGGGAAGACCACAGCCGAGATGGGAGGATTAATAATAATAGGGGTGCTAATTGCGGAAACAGCAAGAGCGGTGCAGCAGTACATAAGCTAAACCTCGCCTCTGTGCAAGGGAACAGTTAGAAAGTACTACACTACTTTGGACCCCAGTTCAATACGTGAATGGAAATAAGCAGACTAAAATTAAAACAAACTCGTTTGTTATAATAGTTGTCTGCTATATAAACAGCTGTAGATATCATAATATGTTGTTACGGAACCTAAATAGTATTACTGCGCCTAATCAGTATTACTGCGCGTACAGTCAATGAATATTTAAACGCTAGCCACATATATACATAACAGCTGACCTTGAAAATCACTCAACCGGATCTCACTATAAATACGTCACTGGGTGCAGCATGTATGAGTCATAACCACGCATCGTGTATTAAGTAAATAAAGAGAAACAGGTATGGGAATTGTCTTCCATCAGCAAAGAACATGTGGTTATTTGCCAATGCGGTAGGCATAATATCTTGCCCAGTTTCAGAACTTTGATACTACGCAATAAGAATAATACTACTTGGTAGAACTGCTGATATTTTTGATCGAAACTCGACGGTTAGTCAAACGATTCAAATACTAAACCACTTATGTTGCTTCGTCTTCTTCCGGAGAAATGATAGCATGGGCCTACTTGAGTTAGTGTCTCAGGCCCCATAATCAGAAACTCATCCCGGGTCCTTGTTGAATATTACTCTAGTGTAAATTGCAGGTGCTATACGTTATATGTCTATCAGCTATAAATACCTTAGGTGAAACAGTTCCAGCTGTCAACTGCATTGATATGCCTTAATCGATGTAGAAACGTAGAAAGACAATGCGTTGCCTTTTCTGGGAAATACATGGGACAGCTCAATCGCCCAATATACTGAAGGTTTTGTTTTTTATGCTGCGACATTTTTTGCTCATTTACTGTGTATGTTCTGGTAGATTACAAGCACAAAGTCTCCATTACATAAATAGCAGAATCTTTCAGAAAGCTGTTATACAAAGATCAATTTTATGAATATTTTATATTCCTTAACATTTATACCAACTAGAATAATACAGCAACGGATATTAGTCTCTCTTTTTAAGGCACAAAAACATTAGGGTGAAGACACTTGCAGAAGCTTCGAAATGGCCGCAGTTGGAGTTCAGCCACTATCTCCTCAATCGACAATATGAAGCTCTAGTCTCTAGACCATCGCGCCCCACTAAGAATCTTTCCCTGACGCTTGAAATACTGCATACTTTTTTAATGTTATCTGAATTAATAGTCTTCTCGCCGCAATAATTTTAGAATGGTTGAACGCTTCTCAGATAAGTCGCGGCGGTGTTCGAGTGAACACATCTGCCAGAGAATGAAGTGTAAAGCATTCAGAGCGATCGTAAGGATTAGATAAAGCCATATACACGAACTTACCTTAGCCGTTTCTGTTTACTTCTGTGCTTTCTTTCGGAGAAATGAAAGTACACGTCTGAGCGATTCAAATGTAGCCGAGAATAAAGCAGCAATCCTTTCCTAATCAGCTGATGTGGTGCTTATATTGTAACTGTCGCAAACGAAATACGCGTTGTGTGCACATGTAAGTGTTATTCGAGATAGAAATACTCTAGAAATTACACGGGAATTCCCACAACATTCGTTATGACACGCGACCGTGGTTATGTGCTGGATATATTGAAACTATGGTCATACGTTGGTTTGCGCCAATTATATGATCCGCATTGTATACACAGCATGTACTGGTGCAGCCACGTTGGTTTGCGCCAATTATATGATCCGCATTGTATACACAGCATGTACTGGTGCAGCCACGTTGGTTTGCGCCAATTATATGATCCGCATTGTATACACAGCATGTACTGGTGCAGCCACGTTGGTTTGCGCCAATTATATGATCCGCATTGTATACACAGCATGTACTGGTGCAGCCACGTTGGTTTGCGCCAATTATATGATCCGCATTGTATACACAGCATGTACTGGTGCAGCCACGTTGGTTTGCGCCAATTATATGATCCGCATTGTATACACAGCATGTACTGGTGCAGCCACGTTGGTTTGCGCCAACGTGGCTGCACCAGTACATGCTGTGTATACAATGCGGATCATATAAGTTTCTGCTAATTCATAAGACTCAAATTGGTATACATATATTTTATGAATGCACCAGGAGGATATTAGACTACGTGGTTTAGCAAATGTTTATGACTTTTTAGTATTTTACGGACATTGTTTTTATTTTTTTGTGATTGCACCTGTGTGACATTGACAAGCTGGTGATCGGTCATGTGTAACCCACACAAAAAGAACATTGCCAACTCGCCAAGCTGACCCAGGAATACCTGCATTGGTTTCGGCCCAGCAGACACACTCCTCTCAAACATGCTGCGTGCAGGTCTGCCTGTGATGCAGGAGTGCCACTCCATCGACCCACCCATCGTGGTTGCCGTGGGGGCACCCACACAAAACGACCCATACGTGTACGCATAGGCGCGGGAACGGGGGAGGGGGGCAGCTGCTCCCCTGTAATTTTTCGGGGGGGGGGTAGACATATGGTTCTGCCCCCCCCCCCATTAAATGTGAGCGTGAATGGTTGGCCCCCTCCCAGTAATAAGAGGCGCGGCGGCGAAAATCTTTTTCAAAGCACCCCCCTCCCTCCCTCCGTCTTCGGATGTCATCATTTTAGCCGAGACAGCGGAGAAAAGCTGGAGAAGGTAAATTGACAGCAGCGGCGCGACGTAAAAAAATATATTTTCAACAGCTGTTCCCGCGCCACGGCGTGTACGTCTTTCAGTGCGGCCAACTATACCAACCAAGCCTACAGACACCAGGCGTGGGACATTTACCAGACAGGGCATTAAGACTCTCATTCCTATTCCATCAGACAAGACTTATCCGGTTACCAGGATTGCTGTATCCGCCAATTCGCCTTCCAATAGCACGGGTACGGTCAGCCATGTCGCGATACCGGGTCACATTGGGCATTGTGAACGCACGTTTAATTCGCAACAAGACCGATGTATTCACGGATTTCGTGACCCAGGTGAATACGGATCTTGTAGCCATCACAGAGACGTGGCTAAGCACTGGAGAAAAAGACAATACAACTATAAAGGACCTGACGTCCGCCGAATATACGTTTATACATCTTCCTCGGAAAAATCACCGCGGTGGTGGTATCGGCCTTGTTTATTAACGAGTTTCAAGGTGGTTGTTAGCCGACGTGATGATATGAAATCTTTCGAGTTCATGGATGTTGATGTTTCATCATCGGGAAACTCCATGAAACTTGTAATCATTTACTGTCCACCTCCGTCGAAAAAGAACAAACATTCGTACGCTGACTTTCTCGTTGAATTTGCTGGTTTCGTCGAACACTACGTCCGGATGACCTCCCGTTTAGAGATTGTCGGTGGTTTCATCCACTGGGACGAGCCATCTGACAACAATGTGAAACGTTTCGCCGACCTGCTTGAGTCATTTAACATCATTCAATATGTTCAAATTCCAGCACACATCGACGGTCACACCATTGATCTGATCCTCACTCTATCCAGAAATCACGGCATAACTTCAACATAAACATCGTTTCTGCTGTCTGATCACCTGTGAATGGAATGTGTCGTCGATATAGAGACACCGGTCGTTCCGCGGAAAACGATCTCATACCGAAAGTACAAAAACAAGGCTGCATCGTCGCTTCTGACGACAATTCCGTCTGTCATACAAACAACGACTGAACTTGCAAATCACTACAATATGATTATCGAGAAGCACCCACCACTACAGAGGTGTCGTATCGCTGATCGTCCGCTCTTACCGTGGTACAACGAGAAGGTGATCAAAGCAAAGCAAATTCGACGACAGCGTGAACGGAAGTGGCGTCACACATCACTTCAAGTGCATCGCGAAATGTATGAGACACAGAGCGCACAGGTAAAGAGAACAATCAAAGAAGCCAAGTCTGACTACTATGCTTCTGAGATAGAACAGTACGGGAGTGACAACAGGTGACTGTATCGTCTGCTAAACGGACTGTTGCAACGAAGAAAGTCTCAATGTCTACCACCAGCTAACGGCAACAAGCAAGATCTCGCAACAAGTTTCCCAAACTTCTTCTCCGCAAAAATCAAGACGATTTGTGTGGCGCTACATACCCAATCTTCATTCGCGTCCACCATGACCACAGACAGCCATCCAGCACCCTGTGTGGCACAACTTCACTCACTTCCGACTGCGACAAAATCAGTCATCCGCACTCTGCTCAACAAATCAACAACAGCGTCGGGCGCGCTCGATCCCTTACCAACATGGCTGCTGAAAGAAGTCAGTGAAAACTTAGTACCGTTCCTGACGTAACTCGTCAACACATCAATAGCATCTGGTATTGTTCTATGCTGCCCGAAATTCGCCAACGTCACCCTCTGCTTAAGAAGGCAAATATCGATCAGGACAATATGAACAGTTAAAGACCAATGCCAAACCTGCCTTTTGTGTCACAGCTACTCGAAAGATACGTTGCACGCTGTCTGGTCGACCACATGACTTATAAGAATCTTCTTGAACGATACAAATCAGCCTACAAATCGTTTCACTGCACGGAAACTGCGCTAGTTTTTTTTTATACAGAATTACATCCTCGATGCGCTAGACCGGCGGTGTGGAGTCATCCTGGTTCTACTTGACATGTCGGCCGCCTTCGACACAGTTGACCGTGAAATTCTGCTCAGCCGATTAGAACAACGCTTCGGAATGGCTAGTTCCGTGCTGGCATGGATGCGATCATATCGAACCGACCGGTCGCAGTCAGTAAATATACCAGGTGGCGCTTCCAGCAAAACCAGCGTCGCTTGTGGCGTCCCTCACGGATCGGTCCTGGGGCCTCTGTTGTTCTCTGCGTACATAGTACCTATTGGTGATATCATCAGACGACACAACATGGGCTTCAATCTCTACGCTGACGATACCCAGCTATACATCAAATTTGGGATGACCGAAACCAACAGAATGTCGTCTTTACGCCAAATTGAGCACTGCATCAACGACGTACGCGTATGGATGATTGATGATCAACTAAAGATGAACGATGATAAAACGGTTGCACTTTTGTTAGCATCACGAAACAATCAAGCGAAACACAACATCGCCGTTATCAAAATTGGCGACTGCTACATAGCGCCAAGTCCTACAGCCAGAAACATCGGCGTTGTAGTCGACTCAGAAATGTCGATGGTCAAGCACGTAAAGCACATCTGCAGCGTAGCCTACTGTCAACTGAGGAACATTGCGTCGATCCGATCGTGCCTAACACTGAAAGCTGCAGTCCGTCTTATGTACTCTCTTGTTATATCGAGAATTGACTATGCGAACTGTCTGCTATAATATTTTTATTATGACATCGACGACTGCCTAATCAACACGCTGCAAAGAGTGCAGAATGCTGCTGCTCGGCTGGTGGTTCGCTGCCACAGATGGGACCACATCACACCGGTACTCAAGAAACTGCACTGGCTTCCCGTGAAGCAACGCATTCATTACGCAATTCTGCTACTGGCGTTTCATGCTCAACACGGACTAGCACTAGCTTACATCGCCGACCTATGCCGGGGTACTACACGAACAAAGAGCTACTCGATTGTTGTGTTCAACTACAAACAATGACTTGTACGTGCCACTATCTCGCAGTCGATACGGCGACAGAACTTTCTCGGTATATGCTCCACGACCATGGAATTCACTTCCAAGCGAGATGCTTACGCAACATAGGCGCCACCAATCTTTTTTTTATTTTTTATTATAATCTTGTACATGTTTTGTACTAATTTTACACAATGTCTTTACTTATTTATTATCATTAAACTTTTAACTATAATAAGAATCTTTATGTAACTTATTTTTTATTTGTTTATATATATTGTCATTTATTCTAACTAAGTTAATATAATTAATCTTCCGTAACTTATTATTGTTCTGGATATATATATATATAATAGTATATATATAATATATATATATATATATATATATATAATTATGTATTCTAAGCGCCTCCGAATGGATTTATCTAGATTTATGGCGCTATATAAATGTTTTTCTTATCTTATACTTATTTGTTAATGGTTGCTGACAATTAATGTGCATGTTTAGATAATTATACTCACACACTGAGACATTATGGTATTGGTAGATCACATCGTGCTTGTTGTGTTCTCAATTGCACTGTCATGGTAAATAGGCTTAAGGTTCCATGGTATTTATGGCATTGGCTGTGGGTAAACGTTTTTTTATTTTATGTTTTCGAATTCTTTTACGTAGTGAAGTGTTTAGTTATATATAAAACCGTGTAGACAGTAGTACAAATAAAGGTAAGTTCTCATAGGCCTATATAGTGTGGTATCCAGTCCACATGACTGGTCAGAGTAGTTTAACATACTTCTTCTATACAAAACACAGTTACAATAATTATTGATACACACATTTATCGGTGGCATCAATTTAAGTGGTGCCCTCTAGCGATAATAATCAACCCGAACTTTTTCGGTCAGATTCTGTTTGCCAAGTTAAAGGATACGCCAACGTCGGCTCAGCGTGATTGTTATACGTCAGTGACTACACAGCGAACTGTGTTTGCCTGTTTGGGTATTACGCAAATACAGTGTGTGGCAGCACTGTTTTACTGAGAGCGAGAGAGCGAGAGAGAGGGGGGGAGAGGGAGAGAGAGAGGGGGGGAGAGGGAGGGAGAGAGAGAGAGAGAGAGAGAGGAGAGAGAGAGAGAGAGAGAGGAAGGGGAGAGGGAGGAGGATGGAGGGTGGAAGGGAGAGGAGGAGGGAGGGAGGGAGGGAGGGAGGGAGGGAGGGAGGGAGGGAGGGACGGACGGACGGACGGACGGACGGACGGACGGACGGACTAACAACTAACGAACGCGCGGACTGAGATGATATATAGTGATAGACAGAGACGACAGAATGTGACATAATCACATAAGAGGATGCAGCCATAACTAGAAGTAGCTATAACTGGAAGTAGCAATAACGGAAGACACCACCGAATCAAACACAACGGTGCTTATGGTAATATCATTTATTTTGTGTGCTATGTTCACTTTATTTATGTAACATAATCGCAAGCAAACAGCCTATGGAAACCCTATCTCTACCTCTACCTCTACCAAGATATTCCACATATTTAGAATAAAGAAAATATCATGTGAACTAATTAAATCCCCCTGAACGCATGACGTCACGTCGTAGGGTGGACGTTATGTCGTCATATAAGTTGGCTTTAATCGGAAATAACTTATCACGCTTCGTTGGAATAAGTTATTGACGCCAGTTGTCGGACATGTACTGCATGGTAACGGCAGTCGCCGATCGCCGAGCAAGTAAAAACGACCATTTGCGCACCAATAACAACATTGTCGTTGACGGTAAGCGATATGGCTGTACAACAATGGTTCGGCGGTCGTCGGTCCACTATTCTGAGGGGATAAATCCATACCCATCGTGGGCAGAAGTCAGTTTGGACCAGATAGTTCGCTAGTAACAATGACTAAGAACTGCGCCACTGAGCTCGGAATGTCTGAGGATACCGGCGCTTAAGAAGTAATTTATTATATTATTATTATTATTGTTATTATTATTATTAAGTATTAAACCAGCATCGTCTGTTCCCTTGTATTGTCGCCCAATTGTGTTTAATAAACCAGAGACAGTGTTCGTAACTTGATTGTTGCGTCCACGAAACATATCAAAATCACCAGCTTTGGAGCTGGCACGATAAACTAATCGCTAGTTCCTGGACTAGTTTTTTTAATATAGGGCACGGGCGTCTGCTATGATTACTCCTGGCTTGAGCGGGTGATTCCATGTATTGGGAGAAAAATGTCGCTTTAACCTGTTCCGTATAATTGGCTACGAGTATTGTGTTTCTCAACTATCAAATTATACGTGTAAGAAAATTACTCAGCTTAATATTCTTTTGTGTGGAAATTAAACTTGGTGTTCAGAACACATAACGGCCAATTTGAAGTAGACGGCGCTTCACTAAAACAAATTTGGGCAGTCAATGTGTTAACGTTAGAATATATATGTCATGCTGTATAACATGAATTTACGACATAAATTACCAAACTGTTTTTGTTTGTGTAATGTCGTAATAGGTATGCATGCCGCATTGCTTGTAGAGCGAGTGAGTTGCGTGTTTCAACACGGATCTGTCAGAGCGAACATAATGATCTTCAGCGGAGACCAAACCATTTATTCGAGACCTGCGCCGTACGAAGGCGGCAGCATATGTCACCCGAAATGAGAGTTGTCATAAATAATGCAAGACGCGAACAAATGCCGTGAAACTGCGTGAATGGCCTCGATGGAGGTCAAGTGTGCCTCGTCAGCATCAACACGCGCCGGTAAGTGGACTACTAAACACACACGGACTGCGCACTTCGCCGCGCCAGACTTAAATGCAATCCACCTGTGCGGCGCGCGAGAGTCTACAACAATGCGACGACGTCTTAATGCAAATAGATGAGTATGGGAACGACGCGTTCGACTGCTGTTTGCTTTGCGGTATGCCGCGCCACGCGTAGTCTGCGGAACGAACGTCTCGCGCCGGATTAGGACTTGAAGAAGGTTGTTCGCGTTGACCACTGTTCCGCTGAAGTAGTCGGTGCGAGTGAACCTTCATACGTCGCCGTAGTAATGTAGAACAGAACGGTTGTTGTTTATTGAACTCCACTGCATTGCGGAGAGGACAAGGTGTCGATGCAGTAGTCTGTATAATCACCGGAATTTAGTGTTTGTTGGACGAGTGTTTTGACGCACGTGTTACCGGTTGTGGTCGCAGGATACCAACTCGATGAAGGGGCATTTCTCTCGTACTTTCACCAACAACGTCGTCTGTGAGAAAGTGAACCACCGATGGAATACAAGCATTGTTGCCGGGCCATAAACATGTATATCAAAGTTGTACTGAGCGTCGAACGACATTGACACGTGGAGTGTTTTTCAACATCAATATCAATAGCATTACCGTTTCTTATGTGGGTTGCAAAATAACATCGAAGAGCCAGTAGTGGATATCATGTGCAGTGTTCTGGATCTCCGCTTGCAATAATGTCGAATGTACTGTAATACGAACTTGCGAGCAACGATCTCTGCATTACTACTTCTTACTTAAATTACAGTCCACCAACTGTTGTGATGAAGGACACAACGAACTGGCAGTACGCCGTACACGACGGTCCGTCGACAGTCACCGGCCGCTCATACCTATCGGAGAAACGAATTCTGGCTCGAGAACGGTTTCGTACGCAGCTGATAGACCGGACCATCAAAGGACCGACACGATGGACGCGATCCGTGACGGACGTGAACCTCGCCAAGTTCAAGGACCAGTTTCGTAACTTCCGCAACCACAGCTACATGACGCACCAGTGGCACGAAGACATCCCCAGCATGGCTAATGGTCGTCAGTCGCGAAATATCGCTTCGCACGAGATGTGCTCGAACCAGTACCGAACGCCGAGAACCGACGCGACCGTTCCAACGATGCACGATTCGGTACATCGACATCATACCGGAACGCACGCAATCAAACTACCCCCCGTCACTTCCGGTATTCCCCAATTGTCCACAACTGGAAAAGCACGAAAGGTGACTACCGCGAAAAATTCGACGTCACAGCAGAGTGCGGTGGACAACGACTGCGCGCCTAAAAACTCCACGGTCGCGCACATGCCAAGTAGCGCTAGCCGTGACGTCACTTCCGGTCGTGACGGGCGTTCATCGCCGGGTGTAGAGAGGTTGGCGTTGGGGAAGGAGGCGCTTGCGTTGTTGGAAAGGGAGCAGATGAATTCGGTGGAGATGACGAGGAGATGGATCGAGGAATGCCAGTTTGAGATGAAGGAGACGGAGGGAAGGGAAGGTGACGTCGTCGATGGAGACGCGAAGCCGATCAGAAGAGTACGGTTTGGTGCCGGCGATTGGCTGTACAAAGACAAACAGTTCTTGTTCGACTGACGTCCTAGCCGTTGCCATCTTGTGGAAACCCCGGTGGTGTAAGAACGCGCGTGTGCGTGCCAGTGATATTCGTATGAGCGTACTGCTGAATACTGTGTGCCACGACGTGATTAATTGGTTGCCCAATGCATTTTTATTTAACACATTTATGGATATATATGTGATAACTTCTGGTAGTTGTGTTCGCGTGCTTTGTAACAAGGGGTCGTCTGTAATCGTGTCTGCTTAACGCTGCCGTATACAAGTAAATGGGGGGAAATACAAAGTACAAAATCTACATTTTACGGACACCGCTATGTACTTCGTTGTTAACAACGTTTCCTCGGAAAATCGTCTGTGTACCACGGATCGTTGTTCGATCTGTTTCACGCCTACAATGTACAGGTCAAATTGACCTAAGAGGACGTGACACGCGGCTCAGAATGGACTGTTAATATGTCATACACACAAAAGCACAAAGCAACGTGCTCGGTAACGAAAGTCGATCGGCCCCAGCTCTCTCGGCTAATCACAATAAGTTTGACCGCCGGACCGGCATATTGTGCCCTGCGTATTAGAAATTGTCTATTCGCAACCAGCAGACTAGAACCTACGCTAGATTACAGTAGTGAGTCGTCTGTATGTGTCAGTTTAATTTGTACTTAGTTGTATATACCGAATGACAACGGTATGCTATTACCGGAAGTGTTTTGTGTGTGGATAGAGTATCCGTTCAAGCTTCAGCGTACTGCCTCTAGAAGTCTTTACATGTTTACATTAACTGGTCGCAGGTACCTGTGTGAATGTAGGTTTCGAATAACTGGTCGCAGGTACCTGTGTGAATGTAGGTTTCGAATAACTGGTCGCAGGTACCTGTGTGAATGTAGGTTTCGAACAACTGGTCGCAGGTACCTGTGTGAATGTAGGTTTCGAATAACTGGTCGCAGGTACCTGTGTGAATGTAGGTTTCGAATAACTGGTCGCAGGTACCTGTGTGAATGTAGGTTTCGAATAACTGGTCGCAGGTACCTGTGTGATTGTAGGTTTCCAATAAAACAGTTCGTCATCCAACAAACCGCTTCCGTTGGATACGCACGGTATGCGTTTGCCTCGAGAACACTCGAGTCCAGCCGGCATGCAAGAGTGCGTTTCGTAAAATGTAACTGCTAAAGGGAGCCAGTCAGTCCCTCTACCAGGAATTAGCGGACATAGTAATTTGAAACAGGAAGTCTGCTGTTTTGAACGTTCGGGGAAAATGGGACAACGTTGAACATCAAAGGGTATTGCAGTTAACTCATCCCGGCTCGGCCGTATTGCCAATAAAGCTTGTTTTGAAACTCGGTGTTTTGTTTACTATTTGAATATGCTCCGGGGTCATACCTTCCAAATTGCGAACGTTATTATGAGCTTACGAAACACAATTTGGCGGCTGTATACCTTCAATACGGTTAGTACAGTCTTAAGAACATTATGTTAATTACTAAATAGAAAACAAGGAAAAGACTGTGTCATTTTAAGATAACGTATGACTTATTGTTGTCTCATAAGATAGAGTTAGCTCAATGCGTATCGATGCACACGTGCGCACGCAAATTCACACACACACACACACACACACACACACACACACACACACACACACACACACACACACACACACACACACACACACACACACACACACACACACACGTGCGCGCGCACACACACACCAGCTAGTATGTATATTGCTGACATGTACATCGGTGTTACTGGAAATACCTTAACTCACACATAATCCATTTCATTTGATTGCTGAAAATGTACGTCAAACAAACATCATTGTAAACTTTACAGCGATGCATCGATTTGCATCGGTTTACAATTAACATTAACGTCAAAAGGTGGCCTAATTTTATTCATAATTACTCACTCTCTCACTCAACTCTTGACCGAGACGACTGTCGTGGTGTACGATGGATGTCTCGTCAACTTCCTGTCACTGCCAGTCTGTCTCGTGTTGCCGTGAGGTGATCCTTTGAGTCTTCTTTGGCGTCTCTCGTTTTTCCTCTTTTCACAGAGCCCTGTGAGATTTCTTTGGCGATGATGCTGTCACGTGTGGTGCGTTCGCGTGCCTTTGTAGTTTGTCTTTAAATTGTGTTTAAGATGGGATGTTGTTGTCCTGCCGTGACGTTGATTGTTTTTTTTTGTAAAACAAATGTTCTACGTAAGATATTATCAAACTATTATTATATCAGTTCAAAACCTTATGATCTCCCCACAAGTTAGTTTTTTTATGAGTTTCTGTAGTTCTATTTTTAATTCGTCTTATTCATAATTAGTCACCTTTAAGTTATCCACGTAACGCTATATTTCGTGCTGGGAGAATCGTACTACTAACTCTTGCGCTAACGTTTTTCTGAATTATAGCAATTACCATTATAACAGTTTAATCATTATTCTAAACTAATTATGTTCTGAATGCACTTTTCAGCTTAACTCAAAGGTTCATCAAATCATGTTTTGTCAAGAGCTTTTATTGCATAACCGATGACGGACAATATAGACTTACGTAATAAAAATTTAGAGGTAGTAATAAAATTACTGTCAAGTCACACCACCTAAATAAAATGACAATATGTGGTTTAATTTATTGGTAACCACGTTTCAATTGCGTCATTAACCAGAATATATGCATTGGTACTGGGGTGTTTGCACTGAAATATCGGTTTGTTACGTAAGTCTATATTTGCAGTGTAATGATTACAAAAGTCCACAATAACACCGTATAATGACATATTTATGCACAGCAATCTACTCAAGTACGTGTCTTATCCAATCTTAGACATAAATACATCACGTACATTTTTTTCAGTGCGTACAATATTAGGCATTTTAATATTAATTTAACATTAATAATAATAATATTAGGTAATCGAAGGACCTGAATTCCTAGTATACTCACGTACACTTGCCGGACAATTATATTACAAGCGCTTACACATATTGTGGTATGTATCACATTTCAATCAGACGTTCCGCCACTGAAATTTTGAGGATGTTTGCCCCCTCTTCATATGCTTACTATCACGCAAATATGTCTTTGATCAATATATTTCTTTTTAATTAATAAAACTACATTATACAATGAATCAGAGTTAAATATAATGTGGCCTATTGCATTGCTGAAAGAAGCCATTATATGATATACTTCATACAAAACTTTATGAAGACTATAACTGGCTTACTGTCTAAAAAGTAAGTACGAAAATATTCTAGTAGGCTCACTCCACGTGTGCATGCTTTATATACAATACATAAATACGTTATAAACAAATCACGCATTACGTACATGGACAATTCAAAACACAGATATGAGACACTGACAAGATGAAGCACATTATTATTATGTTGTTGTTTTATCTTCTCATGTTTTTCGTAGCGACAACAGTTTTACTGATGGCATAGCCATTGTTCAGTAGGTTATATAATCTTAATTTTAGTATATTTATTGTTGTTAAAAGTTGGAATCCTATTTTCCAATAATCAATTAATTATTGTCGTTCATTAACGTACAGAGGACATTTTATTAAAACACTAAACTCGTTTTCTATTTAACTAATGCAAACACAATTACAACATGGACTAGCTTCAGTTTGAAGTCAGTTATGTTCAGTTCGAACTGGTAACACGCCACTTCGAAATGTACTTCAGTTCAAATTTTCAAAAATGTTTATAAGTTATTAATTTGTATCTACTACCATTTCTGCCGTCGTTTATAGTTACAACCTCAAATCGTTGATGCCATGTAATTCAGACAGGCATGCAACTATGCGTTTGTGTATCTTCACAGAAGGTTACTATGCTGATTCAGCTGTAGCCAAAGCCCTTGCCCTTGTAGCGGAGTAATTGCGTTGAATAAGACCGCATGTTACTATCATAGCAAGCCCAAGGAAGCTTTTCTTTGCATTAATACACCGACTATGCGAAAAGACAAAAGTCATACATCCATAAAGTACGTCTCGCTATTTGTAGACGTTTTTGTGATTTCGCAACGTTGGCGTGGACACACCTCTAAACAGGACTTTTTATTGAATTTCCACTGGGGGCAATGTCCCAAAAAGGCACTTTCAACGAAATAAATTATAAGTTTTGAAGAAGATAAATACACACAGACTCACACCACACACGCACACGGGTACGCATACGCGCACGCACATGCATGCGCACACGCAGACACACACACACACACACACACACACACACACACACACACACACACACACACACACACACACACACACACACACACACACACACACACACACACACACAGTTACGGTGACATAAATGAATTGTGTAGAAACATAATATATATATATATATATATAACCGATCGCTATATATCCAGTTACTATTTGATTCTTCGGAATAATCAATTCTCGGTTCAATATTTTGCTGTGCTTATACACTCATCCAGATGTCCCCTCACCTCCGTTTATAGTTTCACACGAGCATGTCCTACTCCATCGTTTAACCAATGCACGTCAATTCTAATTGGTCCACATAAGTTACATCGAGTTTGCATATTATAATTTATTAATCACATCGGTGTAGTCATTGTCGCAAGTAATTTTATTAGTCATAAAAAAACATTACTATTATCGTGTGTCTTTACATGTGAACTCATGTGTACTCGGAGGCTTCTTCTCCGGTAACGGAGGTTGAGTAAACTAGTAATAATAAACTGATATGCAACATTCCCCTTAATCGTTTAATTTCCGGCTTTACCGGGAAGACGAATCCGGAATTACGTGACGTCACACCCCCTTCCCAAATGCGTCTGACGCATTTGGGAAGGGGGTGTGACGCATTCGTACGTCACCTCGTTTATTTCTTCTTAGACGCATTCCGCAGCACTTCCTGATTGATTAACGACTACAGAGCGACTAAGCTGGTTATGTGGTGCGGTTATGATGAATACAATAGGTGTGCGCGCGATAATGCATATATTAATAGCGTACAAAGACGAATATGCTGTACTGCGTATAAAAAAGACGCTAGTTTGCACGATTATGGTCATTTATTGTTATCCGTCGAAACGACACAACGACGCGCTGGCCTATCATCTGACTCAGGCTGATTGCATTCACACCACGCGGCATCAATAAACAATGGACTTTGTTGAAGCATTCACAGTCGGCGTTAGAGGATCTCGTCACAGGGACTGCCAAGTTGCAATTGGATGCCTGACTCGCCGATTGATTGGTCTGTGAACGCGTTAGCGCTGCGTAAGATTACAATACGGCAAGATGACAATGCCGACCCGGAGGTATTTAAGGTGTTCGTGTTGACCTCTGAATAAAGCCGCCACTGTCGCAAGTCACGATATGACGAAGAAGCACATCGTATGTCATCGATTCCCCTAGACATTCCTGTCGATTCAGTTCTCTGGTTGACCCCAAGGACGTTGTACGTATCGGGTCTGCTCTATCGGCCACACAGACAACACAGCTACACACACGTCAAACGCTACGATACTTTACTCGAAGGTTAGTGACAACTGTCTTTACAAATACATGTTATAAATCAAATTAACAATAGTATGCCAATCTACGCTCAACGACACGTTTAAATCATGCAAAATAATGTCACATACCTAAAGAAAACCACATGTCTCGGAATGCAGTGACAATCTTCTATAAATGCAAGAAATCACAGTGGCGTCTTATAAATTATAAGGTTTCTGAATGTTATTTGTTAATCTGCACGCACCAACCCGCAGCTATGCCCTTTCAGCAGTACCTTCAATCGCTTACTTCTATTCAACTGCAATAACACAAGTGTCAGCTATGGCACCACAAGATAGATCGACGAGTTTCTAGAGTCAGCTTTAACTATTAACCCAATATTTCTCCTTGGATCCCGTGGCCATGTTTTCGATTTGTAAAACGTATATAATGTATATATATTTGTCCGTAGGGACCCTGATTATTATGGCTGTAACGATACGATACGGAACGCGATACATAACAATACACAGATGTTGAGAAATAAATTATTTGCAACGCATTATACAGAGCACTGTCTGTTAGGCCCTACTAAGAGCATGCTCAATTAATATATTAAACCTTAAAGACTTTAGCTAAAATATCCCTGGTTAACGTCCCCTCCCCCCGTTTGAACAAGAGTGGGGTGTTGAGTATATTTTGCGGATCCAGTGTGTGCCTGTGTGGCGGTTCACGCCGTCCCTCGTTTGGCCTTGGGGTGCGGTTGAAGATTTATGTGTAAGCCTCGAGGGGTGCAGTTGTTTTTTTCGGTGAGACTTAATTGGAGGTTTCAAGGGGTAATGGTTATCTACGCTCCCCTCCCCCAACGGGAAAAAATCTACATCCGCCCGTGTGGATTGCAATGTGGCAATAACCATATAACCATAGAGTTGTTGATGTAATGAACAGATCGTGCGCGGTGAGTCACTGACGGGCCAGTAGTGACTTTCAATTAGTTTAGAGTTAACTTATTACTTAGTCGTATCACAGTTACTTACTCATATCATCCATTTATAGCAATAATGTGGTATATTTGTCTGGTATGTAATACATGACATGGGAAACTGTAATAAAACGGCATAGCTGTAAGGGTTCAGTGTGGGGGTGAGGAATTATGGACCCCAACATTGAAATCGTGTTGTTGAAGGTAGCAGCAAAAAGAAGTTGGTGCTTTTGTTCGCTGTGCCCCATATAATTCCATGAACAAATTGTAAAACGGCATATTTCGATCCAATAAGGGGTACAAAAGATGACTCCACCCAACCAAAATGCCTAACTCCAATAAATAAGTGAAATGGTATTGTTTATTGAAGCAACACACACTATTTGGCACTTTTATCCGGTCTGTGCCACATTCCCTGGAAACATATAGTAACACGGCATATATCTGTTCAAAGGGGGTGAAAACGTATGGATCCACCAAAAAAATTGCTAACTCCGATCAAAAATTGAAATCTTATTATTCAACGAAGTACCCAACAAATTTGTACTTGTATCCGGTCTGTCCCCTTCAAGTTGCTAAGGTACCTGACTATTAAGGTGGTGCCATCATGTGGTATTTCCAGTGGTTATCTTATGTATCGGTGTGAGTGCGTACGTGTGTGTACTTGTATTGTTGACCTGGACTTAATTGTGTAAACCAATAATTCACCAATCGCTATATTTTCTACAGTGGAAGGTTTTCTTTACATTTCAGCTAGACAAATCGACGCCTTAGCATACAGAGTGAAACAAGACAGTCGATAGCGAAAATTCGACTCATCAGTTCAGTCAACGTTCTGAAACACAATTACAAAATGGCCGCATCGCTGGTGCAGACGTTGCGACAGCCGCCCGCTAACGGCGCCACTGGCGAGTTGCCAACACGCTATCGTCCAATCGTCCAGCCAACGCCGCAGTTCGCGAGATCTCGCGTCATTCTTACCACCGTAGACGACGCTACCCAGCAAGTTCGTCAAAAGTACCCAATTCGTGCACGAAAACTGCCATTATTGCCTCCCCGTTTGCGTCAGTTGTTCGTACAGTCAAACAGCACAACTCCGTATCGACGCTCTTCACCGTCGATGAACGATTGGGTTGGAGCGTTGCCGCCTCGCGAACAGCGACAGAACTACTGCATAGAGGCGCCGTCTGACGGAACCAAACAGCAGCACTCGGAGACCGTAGCGAACTCGAGGAAACGGCCAGTTGTTGGCGACCACGATTTGGCGTCGAAGATCGCAGTGCTGAGACAGGGCGGAGTAGATAACACCTGCAGACAAACAGAGGACCAAAACGGTAGAAACAGTGCTAAGACAACGCAAAGAAGTAGCAACAGTTGTCACACACCTACTCCCGGAAAAGCGAATACTCACTCTTGTCGCCGGAGAAGTGATAGATCACTGGTGAACGTCGATGTCGTCGGCTGCAACACGCCTGCAAGGGACGGTGCAGACAGTTCGGACTTTGTTTTAGAAGAATTTCCCGTTTCGAAAGAACTGATCGATCGATGTATAAATTGGGTACGAGACGTCGAGGTGGCAAAATTGTACCAGGGTCTTGAGCCGGTCACGTTGTCAATCATACATTGGTATGACTGACAGAGATGAATGGCAGGGATGAATGACGGGTATAATTGACAGGAATGATTGAGAGGTAGAGACAGATAAAGTTGGCATGATGACTCTGGCATAAAATAGATGGCATTGCTTTGGCAACGGTGCAGTGGGCAGACAGGTCAATTAACTATCCTTATGTATGCAAAGACGGGTGGATGGTGGGTGGATGGATCGAGGGATGGATGGATGGATGGATTTTTTGTAATGATCTTTGTCAAATTAACTTATAAATATTGAATTGCACAAACTGGTTAATGTTGTTTGACTTGCTTTTATAAATATGCTAGTCGAATTAAAGGCTATGTATATCACTCCCGAGATTCCCACCCCTCCTATAGGACGAATTTCGAAAAAAATCTAAATCTACGAAGCACCCAAATGGGCCCGCTAGATCGCACACAAAAATGTGCATGCATACATGCAAAACGAACGAAGATAATTGTCATTTTAAAATTGTGACCCCACCAAGATCCCCATCCCGGATAAATTTCGAACAAATCAAAATCTACAAGCAATGGGCTCTCTAGATCACATACACATTTTCAGCCCTATACATGCAAAACTAACGGAGATATGGATCCATGGACAGACAGATAGACAGACAGGCAAACAAACAGAGAACTGCATTGTTTTATAATAATGTTATATATATATATATATATATATATATACATATGTATATATATATATCTACCTGTATATAAAAACGGTTAATGGTCACCAGCATTAAATCTGGTTAAATGTTACATCATTTCATATAAATTTCGTGAAAGACCAATAGTCGTAAAAAGACAACGGGCTACTTAGTTCACATTAAAGAAACGTAGAAAGACAAAATATGCGATTAGTCCAACTTTAAAATGAATTTCAGTCAGGAGGTGCCACCTTGTGAATGTGGCGGAATAATATTTTCATAGGCTTCGATTGCCAAGGCGCCGTGGGGTGGGAGCACTTTTGGACACCACGTGTTCATGGCGACATCACGAAGACAAGCGAGAGTTAGATAAGAGAAACTATTTATTATCTTACAGCAGTTATTTATGGGTAGTCGCAGTACTTACACATCAGGTTTGTCAGGAATCATAATATGGTCCTCTTTAAAACATGTCACAGCAACATGCCAGTGATATCGTATTTATGTTGAACTCTAGAGTCTTTGCAAGAGTCCCCCGAATTGATGGATGTATCGAAACCATCATTGCTATACGGATGTAATCCTCTGATCCTGATTAATCCATGAAAGTAAATTTAATCATTTTTTACGTGACTATAATATCCACAACGTATTTGCCACCATACGAATGATTTTAACTGTATTTAGGTACATATTTCTCCTCAGATGTAGAAGTATTTGGAGGGGAAAGATAACCAAGCTGAAGGAAGAAACACCCCCTCACCAGCACAACACGGAGCGTTTGGATAAATAACCCGATGCCATTAATGTAGGTGGCAGGTGCTTAGGCCCCTCAGCAGCACCCACAGGTATCCTGGAGTATTATCGACAACACAACTGGTGGTAGCGGTAATGCTCAACCGACCGAAACATCAACGGTTCCATTCATCAACAATTATATTCCACCAGTTGCTCGCACAATGGCACAACACTGAATTAGCGCCTTTGATTGCTTCGCTCGCTTATCAGCCACGCGCAGCGCCAGTCAGTTCGGTCCAGTCCTACCGGGCGGTGTAGACTTAATCTCGGCTCATTCGCGGTGCGTATTCAGTGGGCACGAGCAGTGTACAGACGCGAGCGCGGACAACCATGGCGACGACGCGAGGCAGGAGTGAGTACAGAGACACGCCGCCGTACTAGAGGCGGGGTATTAACCAGCAGGTAGGTGTATAAACGGGCACATGGGATGTTTCCCCGACAACGGCTCGGTGCTAGGGCGAGGTGACCAGTGATTAGAACAATGTAAATCGAGAGGTTTGAATCGACCTCGGCCTTTCAAAACGTGGGCAACTTCGTTCACTTAACAATTCATATTGACGGTGGCTTCCGGAGCAGACAATGACAGCTGTCTATCTGATTTCAGATTATACCAGGGGAAGTAAACTATCTCATTCACACATCATGAAATAGGAAATAACTGACGTGGACTCGCGTGGTCTCTTTCTGTAACCAACCAAAACATGTATGCTCATAGTATGTTTAAATAGACTATGTTACATTTATAAAAGTAATCTACAAAAGATACCGAGTCTTGCATAATAATGAAACTGAAACGGTTTCAACTACGACGTGTCCGACAAAATGTCGCGCAGATCCGACATCGCGATGCGGCCGTAAACATTCCTCCAACAATATATATAACAAGGGCCGCTCCTCACTTACCACTTTGCGGCAGCGTGGACAAATGACGACCTGTTAAAAATTGGGCAGTATTTTCAAATCAAAATCCACTTCGCTTCTCGTACAGTCTTCGTTGCTGACATAGTTGGATGTATGCAAACTATCTATTCCTGCCAGTTGGTACGATGTCAATTGTTGTGCTTGGCCAAGTATTGGGAATACAACGGAATATAGATGAACAGCAAACTTTAACAAATATACACTGTTATTATGCATTTTGCACTAGACTGTGGTGTATTGAACATATACACGACCTAATGTTTTTACAAGAAAGCAAATTTTACGAGATTTGAGCAGGACAGTGTTTCTGGTTTCTCCTTTTGTTTCCATCACGTTTACAATCATCTTGGCATGTCGGCTGATTCCCTAGCCAAGCCACGAATCAAAGACGACGTAACTGCTGGAGATGTCATCTTATTCATATTATTGTGGAGGACGAGATCTCGGGGTATAATCTAACAGTTGGTGTGTTCTTCCTGTTAGTTCTCTGTCATGCATGACTGAGGGTCATGTACAACAATGCTGAACCCGTCGTTCTGTTGTTTCTCTGTATTGTTTTTCTCCACCACCAATCATATGTCTCAATCTTTCGTCTTAGCCCGATCTTCTCAACTCCCTCTTTACGCAGTCCTCCCATCTCAGTTGTCGTCTGTCCCTTTTCATGGGTCCATGGTGTTTTTTCGCCTCTTCTCTCTTGCACAGTTTGCCTACATCCACCCTTATCAATGGGCCTGCTCATCTCATCCGGCTTCTCAAAGAAATCAACCTACCCGTTATGCTTCACTGCATCTCAACCTATGTCTACAGTCATTCTTCTTGTGTCCATCCTCCTTGTTCTTGTGATTTTTCCAACTCAGTTGTTATCGCAAACCGACAGCGTCTGTTGTTGTCCTGTCAACACCACTATCTCCAGACTACACAGGCATGCTGGTGTAACACACGCTCTCGGAACTTTCCCATTTTTATAAATGTTTCTGCCCACCACGACTCCCTCTATCTTCCTCCGTGCATTCGTTCCAGTTTGTATTCGACGTCGCACCTCTACCTCTGTATGCTCACGAACCGTATCCATCCCCCCACGGCACACAAGCCTGTCCACTTGCTTCATCTCTTTCCCATCCAACCTGATGTTCAACTCCTCTCTCTGTTGTCCAACTCACATCACTTTTGTTTTCTTTATATTCATTCTCAGATTTTTTAACAACTTCTTCCAATCCTCCCAAACGTGTTGTAGTACTTTTGCTCTCGGCTAAAGTTAATAAGTTTTAAAAATCGCGAATACCAGATGTGTTCATCAGCGACATTGCTCAACCTTTAATGTTTTTCGTGACTATTGGCACGTAAGTCAGAAACTAGACATATTTATTTACTATTTATCATTAGGTCGGTCTGGTGCATGCTTAGCGTTTATCGGCGTTCTCCCTCAATATTCCTTCTCCGTGGTGCTTTTATCGCCCTCGTTTTCGTTTCCCCACGTGATCCCATACGTCACCAGCCAGATCAAACAGCCACCAATTATCAACAAATAAAAATATATATTCAAAAAATCACTGCAGGATATAATATTAAGCTGACACAGCGTATAAATGGATAGTTTGAAAAGCGTAACACAAAAACAAGATGCTTATATGACATCAGCCATTTAACATTTCATATCATTTATTTATTATCATATTTCTAGATATATTTTCTAGTTCTTCGGCCATATTTAAATTGTATTTATCTCTTTACATATTGCCTGAACGAGAAATCTGTTACACCAATAACTGAATGCGGTGGTTCGCCGCAAGTTGCATGTAATAAATAATAATAATATATTTTATTTGATATAGCGCCACATCCAGTATTGTTCGTGGCGCTTCACAACATGTATAGTTCGCAAAGACGTGAAAGAGATATGGAAACGGACGGTGAAGCGAGCTGTATGTATGCACACGACGAGGTGTGTAGACTCTTTGTAGACTATAGTTGATCGACTATCAATCATAATTATTACTGTACTCGATAACCGAGATATATGTTTATTACAGTACCTGGGCAGGACATATTATGTCCAATTAGTTGCCTCTATAGGCTCGCCTATTCCCATGCACAGAGGCGTTTCTGACCTTTGGACTCAGATAAATTAATGTGACCGTATCAAGCAATAAATCAAGGCTTATATTCAATAATATTTCGTGACTACTGCGGTACACTGTGCTGCCGTAAACAAACCAAAAGTTTAAGGCACACTCTATCGGTGTCTATATAAACAGGTCTAGTTTCCAACGTAGGAACAGTTTCAGTTGATGTTCGCTAGGTGATTGAGTAAACACGTCACGGGTCAGTGCGTCGAAGTCAGATATTATTTGAAGTATAATTTCATGTCACCCCCACTGTCATCAAAATACACACAAACAACCCTTTCTGCAATTTCACTTTCCATGTGATCCAAATGAGAATTTACGTTGGATAATTTTAGGGTTTTAAAATTGCATTATCATGCTTCGCGTAAACAAATTAAACAGCACATAACTACTATAGTTAGATTATAAAACTAGATAACTAAACAAAAATCTAGTAAAGAATATTTTTGCTAGAGCGTGTCGTCAAAGTATTAACCTTCGCCACTGTCGTGGTCTAATGTTGCAATGTTTAAAGAAAGAAACAGCAACATGTTCGATACGTTACCATATTTAGTATACTTACCATATCAATTAATCATACGAGGTGCACGTGATTAACAACTGTACAACCTACATATTATGCTTCTGCTTTAGACTCCACCTGGCGGAACGCCGTGGGAACTACTGCAGCACGGTGAAAACCCCGAACTAGAGATCAGCGATTAACAAGACATTACATCTCAAGCAACGGTGATATCATAGCATCAATGACGCCAGACAGTGTAACGTGGAAACGAAACAACTACGTTACACCGTGTGCGGAACAATAATAATATAACAACACGCAATATAGAGACAGTTTGTTTACCTGCAACGGCTGGAACTAACCTGGATAAGATGTTCCCGTCGCCGATGGTAATGAAGAGTTCGGAGCACCCCCACACGACTCACAGCGTGACGTCACGTGACGTCACGCGAGGATCCATCGCGCTGACGGCAGAGTCACGTAGCGGCGAATCAGCGGACTACGAGTGGCCCGACCTTCCGCCCATCAGCGAGATCAAGAACGCCATCTGTCGACAGCGCGTCAGCAAGGGCCTCAGTTATCTGCTGCCGGTCGACAAGACGAAGAACTCCGTCGACGGAGTCTATCGCACGGACCTGCGAGTAACATTCAAAGGACCGTACCGCAGCGACGACGACAGCGCGCGCCGCTTCAACGACAGCCGCCTGCGCGCCAGCATAAAGCACCACTTCCGAACGAACACGATTGTAACGTACTTCCGGCCGGAGAGCGTGCCGGCGATCAGCCGTCGCGTCAACTCAGAGTCGGAGCGCGCGCTCGCCGAGTACGCGAAGTCGGCTCCACGCACCGGGATCTCGGGGCGCCGCACGCTCGGTCACTTCGACAACCTCCGCCAGAGGTCGCAGCTGTACCTCCCGCCACACTGTCACGTGCCACCGGAAGTGATCAAACTCCGCGAGGAGGCCGACAAGATCGTCAAATCCGTCCTGGAGAAGAAATCACTGAGTGGCGACGCGTCGCTGCCGATCGGTTTGGCGAAGCGACGCAAGGGGAAGCCTCGCGCGATATCTCGCGGTCACGTGTTATTCGCCGAGGCCGACTCGGCGCTCGACGACACGGTCGAGGTCAGGGAGCCGGCGGTCATAGACAATGTGAAACTGATCCGGAAGGCGTCGCGCTTCAAGGACTATGAGGAACTGAAGCGGCTGAAGATCGACCCGAAGCGCAAGACCCCGGCCACGGTACAGTCTCAGTTCTTGAGCTCGGAGAAGAACGACGACGTGTGGAACTGGCTGCATTGTGGACTACCGGCCAACGAATTCAATTACTTCCTCGAACTGTGTGCTTAAGGATGTTCTCATAAGTTCGTAAAATACGAGGTGTTTCGTACTGGTTCAAACGCGCCACCTCCACTAATAGGAAACTTAAGATTATGAGCGAACCAAAATGGCGGCCTAAGCCGCACCCATTAGCCGGCAGATTCAACTGTCGTGACGTAGTGGCCAGGACATTACGCACCTTGCTGCCCGGTTCTGATATCACAACAGTGTCAATGTGCATTAATTATTGTTCCACTCGACAGATGGCGTCATTGTGGCGACTTATGTCCTACGTAAATCGTGATGACGATCACACCAGCATCCACCCGTACGTAATGGTGCAATCTTATGCGTCCACGCGGCTTATCTCATGGACTACGCAGTGTTGACAACCGCCGTGACATCATGTCTACATTTTACTTTTTAAAAACGTTGCGTGTTTGATCGACTGGCCATTGACGCTCATTCACAGATGTCCGCCTCTGGTGTCGAAATCTGATGTCTCCAACCCGCTGACTCCTCGTGTCTACTCAGACTGCTCTCGTATACAACTCTCCCGACTCCAATCCCACGTCTTTCTTTAGAATGTCTACAAACATCGCCCTTTGTTTTATTCCTTGTTTTGATCGTCAAAATGATACGTGATGCCATTTCAACTTTGTGTCTGTAAAGTAACCCAGCAGCCAGCCACCTTTCAACCGGAACATATAACATTATACACTACGGATAGTCATATACATAACTGCATGCAGTATAGCAAGAAATGGCGTGCGCTGTCGGCAAATCACGATGCTACATTCATTCTTCCTCTTAAGACCCAGCCACCCGATTAATTAAACATATATATATATATATATATATATATATATACACACAAACATAGATTTATCTTCGACATGTGTTGTCTTTTGAGATATGTATTATAGTTAGGTTTAATTAATATGTATATGTATAACTTACTACTGACGCAGGTAATACATTCTTTATCGTGATGACGGTATGCTATTCAGCACGATCCGGACCACTTGCTGATAACTTCGCAAGGCCAAACGCCGCGGGTTGTAAGTCACATATAAATGTACAACAAATGGAATGAGGGATTGGTTAAATTAATCGCTTAAAAATAAGACATCGTCACGACATTTGAATATAAGTCTTCGTTTATCTTCTTGTGTGCTTGTCAGAATGCAGGTTGATATCTCTAATTATATATTTTAGCTGAGATACACTTCGGGTGCCATCTTTGATTATTGACGTTAAACAAACCCTCTGAAATGTGACACTCGATCACAATTTGCAGCGATAGCTCAACTTTAGAGGTCATGTAAATCATACAATCTCAGATTTCTTTCGATTATATATTTGAGCGAAATCTTAGCACACGTTTCGTGATGCATGAAACAACGTAATATGCTTTAATCGATGTGAATAAGAAGTCACCATTCAATGTGGCGAAAATATTGCGTAACATCAATATGTTACCAGTTTTTCGGTCACAAATTTACGCGAATAACTTTCATGGGTCTACCAGAAACACACTTTCAGCACGACATCAGCACGGTATTTTGCCAACGTCATCACTAGGTCTAGGTTATGCTGTCAGGCAGAATAATACCTCGATCGGCCAAGAAAGTCTTGCCAACGAACTGCCAATACGCTCTCACTGACACCAGGCGACCCATGGCCACACTGACTCCGAGGTGTGGTGATATTTACTTTACCGACGTCTCCGTGCATAACCATTGTGTCTACCGGGTAATTGCCTGCAGCACGCATATTTACTGCGATCATATTATGGTTATCGGCCATCATCGGTTGAATGAATGTCGGATTATCGAAGAAGGATTAACGACAGTATGGTTAACGATAGCAGGCTTTACATCGTTCACTGACTGGTCAAATTTACTTATTTGTTCTTCGTTCCAATTATAACGATTTCGTTGTAAATGATATAGTATCTCCGCAAGTCTTGCT
Organism: Paraescarpia echinospica; assembly: GCA_020002185.1. Lineage (NCBI taxonomy): Eukaryota > Metazoa > Annelida > Polychaeta > Sabellida > Siboglinidae > Paraescarpia > Paraescarpia echinospica. The sequence continues at coordinate 9,393,684 of CM034534.1, read as the reverse complement.
CTGTTGACTTGTTTTCCAAATTGATATGCAACGACAGTTTTACAATATTCTTGCTGCCAGTTTAATAATGGCCAATATCGCTTAGCTACCTGCTAATGCTATAGTCCACTGTGCTTGTTCACTGAACTGGCAGTCACCGAATTCCAATCGTCAACATGCTAAATGAAAACGTTGACACAATGCCACTGCGTGTTTGGTTGTTTCCAAGAAAAGTTGACTTACAATTTACGTGAACAGACCTATCTGCATGGGACTGAATGTGAGTATTGATCGAAACATTTGAGAGGTGCGGGAAAGGTGGACGGTGTCCGCTAGTATATTTTATGTTTAGTGCATTGTCACATCTATTTAATAAATGTGTTGGTACACTTAACTGGCAAACCCACTTCTGACACCAGTAGTTGTAGCACACAATTATTCTTCGTAAGAACAAGTTTTCGCTACTATGCACATTCCACCCGACGTTCAGGTAAGCACCAGATACAGCAGATGGCCAGACGAAATGAAACCACAGCGTATTAAAGCGACTTTGTTTTTTCCGTTACGCGGTAACTTCCTCACGGGCCAGGTGTGGTATTATTAAACTACCAACACACCACACGTACACGAAGGTTCACATTAATTTTACTTCGTCCCACTTGCTATCTTCGCCGGTGTTCTTTTTGGGAACGATGCCAACATAACTGACAATTCCAGGAAGGTGCGGTTAGACGCGCCTGCTTAACTATAATTGGTGTTAACTACTGTAATTTTTCGATTCCATAAGTAATAATAATAAAAAGTAGCCTACCTTAGCTACAGGTGGTTGGACAAACTGTCAAACTGTTGCATGATACAACGCAGCCACACACGCGCGCACGCACACACAAATACACACGAGCGCGCAGGCACGCTCGCACACACCATCACAGACACACACAAACACACACATTCACACACGCACGCACTAACGCATACGCACAACCATACATACGCACACACACACACACCCACACTCATATGTACACATAAGCATGCTTGCACGCACGCACGTGCACGCTCACATACACATTCAGTTGATCAAACAAAATGTCATGTTTTTGCTTTATCCAACACTTGCACGCACCAATCCATACACGCACGCACGCAGGCATGCACGCTCACACGCACACACAGACAATCCATCGTTACCCCAAATTAACTTTCCGAATTATCAATTCAGGTTTCTACCAATATCATAAACCCTCAGGGTTTCTGTATGTAGGTAAATGACCGCAGATTGTTCACGTCTTTCTAAAATTTATAAAATTAAATTATTGATTTGAATTATTTTCAAGGCAAATGTAAATCAGAGTTGACCAATATGCTATCTTCGGGATATTATTGAATGGACGTTTTTAAAGGGACGTAAATACACTTATTTCGGCTTATACACTTAAGAGTTAATACAAACTAACCATTTGCAACTACAATGAATAAGCTGTGTGACGGATATGGATATTGACGTGTAATAATAAACATAAAGCAGCTTACATAACTGTAAGTGGCGTATAAGCTGAGGAATATAATAAAAACGATAGTAGCGTGCATGCTCGTATAATTAATTATACCGCCAGATGGCGTTACGTGCTTCGTGCACGGTGCTGTCTTTCTCGTGGCCGCCGTCGAGTTAAGCAATAATCACTAGTTACAAATATGTAACTGCATGGTCAAGCGACGTACGGATGAGAAGACGAGACTGCACGCCTTGCAGATTAAGATCAGCATTTCTTGTCACATCGAATATACCATTTAGACACGACCTCAGCCGACACTCACCGGTGAATCGTAAATGAATAAGAACAGGATACACACGCGCACACACACGCGCACACGCGCATACACGCACACACGCACACACGCACACACGCACACACGCACACACACACGCACGCATTTAATATCCATATTGCTTGTGTGTATCCACACACACACTTGTCTGTCTGTCTATCTGTTTGTCTCTTCCCCCCCCTCTCTCTCTCTCTCTCTCTCTCTCTCTCCCTCTCTCTCTCTCTCTCTCTCTCTCTCTCTCTCCTCTCTCTCCTCCCTCTCTTCTCTCTCCTATCTCTCTCTCTCCTCCCTCTCCTCTCTCTCCTCTCTCCTATCTCTCCTCTCTCTCCTCTCTCCTCTCTCTCTCTCTCTCTCCCTCTCCCCTCTCCCTCTCTCCCTCTCTCCCTCTCTCCCTCTCTCCTCTCCCTCTCCTCCCTCTCCTCTCTCCCACTTCCTCTCCTCTCCCTCCCTCCCTCCCTCCTTCTCTCCCTCCCTCTCTCTCATTTTTCCTCTGTCTCTCACTCTTCACTCTGTTCCCCACTCTCTCACTCTTTCTCTCTCACTCTCTCTCCCTCTCTCTCCCTCTCCCTCTGTCTCTCACTCTCTCCCTCTCACTCACTCTCTCTCCCTTTCTCTCTCACTCTCTCTCCCTCTCTCTCCCTCTCTCTCTGTCTCTCACTCTCTCCCTGTCACTCTCCCATTCCCCCTCTTTCTCCCCCCCCCTCTCTCTCCCTCTCCCTCTCTCTCTCTCCCCTTCTCTCTCCCCTTCTCTCTCCCCCTCTCTCTCCCTCTCCCTCTCCCTCTCAATCCCCCCTCTCCCTCTCAATCCCCCATCTCCCGCACCCCCTCTCTGTCTCCCTCTCCCCCCTCTCTCTATCTGTCTCTAGAATAGTAGAAAGCTTTCATAATGCCAACATAGCAAACGTTTAATCAACATTTTTGAACAACACTGTAGACGCAACAATAACTTAAATAATTACAATCAATAATATTATTTCATTTCATGATATTCTCTACCCTGTAACTGTTTTTTATAGAATATATTCTATATCGCATCAATATCGGTAATTGCATAGTTAATAATGACACAACATTGGAAATAAAAAACAGTTTACTAATAAGCCACATACACATCACATGTATATAGAAAGAACCCTACATTATGTTCCCCCCCGCATTTATACCACCGGTGTTGCTTTTCTCACTTTCGCACCAAAATCCAATTGAACATTTTAACCCAAAGATGTACACCTACGTATGCACGCACGTGCATACGTATGCACTTGTGTAAGTATGTATGTATGTATGTATGTATGTATGTATGTATGTATGTATGTATGTATGTATGTATGTATGTATGTATGTATATATGTATGTATGTATGTATGTATGTATGTATGTATGTATGTATGTATGTATGTATATATGCATGTATATATGCATGTATGCCTGTATGCCTGTATGCATGTATGCATGTATGCATGAATGCATGAGTGCATGTGTATATGTGTGCATGTGTGCATGTGTGCATGTGTGCATGTATGCATGAATGCATGAGTGCATGTGTGCATGTGTGCATGTGTGCATGTGTGCATGTGTGCATGTGTGCATGTATGCATGTATGCATGAGTGCATGAGTGCATGTGTGCATGTGTGCATGTGTGCATGTGCATGTGCATGTGCATGTGCATGTGCATGTGCATGTGCATGTGCATGTGCATGTGTGCATGTGTGCATGTGTGCATGTGTGCATGTATGCATGTATGCATGTATGCATGTATGTATGCGTATCTATGTACGTATGCATGTATGTACGTACGCACATACGCACGTACGCATTCACGCATATATGTGCACGTATTTACACTTCACGTGAAAACGACATCGATCTACCGCTCCGACGGCATCGAGGCATTCTCGTCTAGCTGGACCCCGCACCCCTGACTGCCCACCGTCAGGTTGTCGCCGTATTCGGTGTCGAGGTCGTGGTTCCTCTCACTCTCCGCCGTCGTGGTGCTGATTTGCGACAGCCCGCCACACTGGTTCGGCGAGCGGGGCGGGTAGTCCCGGACCCTCTGGGGTACTGCCTCCAACTCCACTATCGGCGGCTCGGGCAACGTCGTCCAGTTTGCCTCGTCGACGTCCTGGAGCCAGTTGAAGATCATCAGATTGCGCTGGTATCGATCCAACTCTGCGCATTCGCTATTCAGAGATCGTATGTCGGCGACTGTGATTGGTCGGACGCGTCGTTTGCCCATGCGGTCCCGGATGTTGGCGCATATGACGCGCCTTAGTTGCGGGGCAACGCGGACGTTTTGCGGATATCGCGCGATGCGCGCGAAGTCTGCGCGGGTGTACAGGCCGACATCACCGACGACGTCTACAACGACGTCCGTGCTGTCACCGTGACCCGTCATGAGGTCTAGGGCGCACACTGTCGCACGGATGCGACGTCCCACCCGCTTGGAGAACGCCGCCTCTGACGACTGCGGGGACACCTTCCGGAAACGCAGCATTGTCGTCGTCTTCTGGTTGAGCTGCGCGCGACTCCGCCGTTTCTCGCTCTCCTGGCTGTTGGTAGCACTCACGATCACGCTCTCGTCAACATCTCGTTCACTCCCGTGAACCGCGGACGCTGAACGCCTGGACTTGACGGCCGCCACGCCCCCTGTCGTCTTCCCACCCCCGTGCGTGACGTCATACGTGCTTGACGCTTTTTTCAGCCCGTGTGTACCGCGTGTCTTCGCGCACATGCGCAGCATGAACCTCTCTTCTGACGTTACGTCGTCGTCTTCACGAAAAATTGGTCTGGTGTGCTTTCGCGTTGTCCGGGCTTTCTTCGCGTAGATGCTACCAGCGTTCGGCTGCGTTCGCGTAGCGCTCGAGTGAGTCCGGGCCGTGTTCGATGTGCTACCGCTCGCCTTACTGGTCAACCCTCGGCGGAGCAGGAGGGGCCGGGCCGAGGGAGGAGCGCCCGTGGAGCAGGTGAGGAGAGATAGGTCCGTGGCCACCGACTCGCCGCCCGACAGACGCCGGAACCTCGGCGACTCGCCGCAACGACCAGTGAACAACAACTCTTTCGTAGCCACCGCGTCGCGCTGCAAAAACATTCAAAGAGATGGGATTAAACCACAATACGTGACCCGCCAGAGCGAATCGGGTATTTAGTTGCACATACCTATTCTGCACACTAGACAAAATCAGAAATGCATACTATACTTTATAGTTTTATCTTTGAAATGTCTAGTTTATTTTTTGGACAAATAATCCAAAACTAATAACGTACGTGCATTTACGAACCAATGCAAGAAACAAGAAACAACACGAGTCAGAATTACCTCGTTTCTCAAAACGATGCTCTTTAAAAGTTTTCTTCAATTTTAGCAATAACTCAAACACAATTGAAGATATTTAAACAAAGGAGGTATAATTTCAAAATTCAGTTTAGGTGGAATCCAAAATTAAATCGACACAACCTCTGTTGACATGTCATTACAAATGATGTCGTGTAACGTATGCAATAATACGCCAATTCATAATAAGTAAAAAAAATGTTGGCAAGTTAAACATATTATGTGTTTAATAACATTATTGCAGACATCACACAAAGCAAACTGAAGAATCGCACGGAATTCTCACAAACCTCCATCGACGTCTTCAGCATGTTTGCTGCCACTTTGCGGCCCCACGCCACCCAGAACTGATGCGCGCGCAGCTTCTCCTCGTCCAACTCCAGGTCGTCGACGGAACGTCTCCGCGGCGACTTCCCCTTCTGTGACGTCTGGGCCCCCGGGACGACGGCCACACGCGCCGACAATGTCTGCTGAGGTCGGCCGCTCTCCACACATCTGTTCAGGTTGGACGACCCCGTCGCACTGATGAGGGAACGGTTGGACACCGGCGGTAGAGTCAACATGGCTATCGATATACGGGATCAAAGTTAATGTGACCTACTGTTATGTGCCCGTTGACGAGTAGTATGTTTGCACATGGAAGATAATAGTGTTTTTCTTCTGTTAATGTATTGACGATTTCCGACGCGGGTTCTTTCAAATGGTTACACCGTTACTAGTGGAAGATATTTGTCCGCCGTGAAGTCAAAACAATATTTGCTAGTCCTGAATCCATGTGCTATGTCTTGAGTGGTAAGTCCATTACACGCGTCTACTGCGACAACTTTGTCTGTGCAATAAAGAGTTCATTGCGTCACTCGTGTAACAACCACGTGGACTATCGTAAGCCTTCTCTGGTTGTAGTGTTCCTCTGTTGTTCGTGCCTGAAGCGAATAGCAACAAGCGGTCTCTTCAACCCGTATGGCCTCCGACAAGGTACTGCCGTGCACGCCGCTGGATAGTTCAGAAGACCTTACGATCGTTGTCCGCGGAATCGTCTATGAAACCTGCGAGAAGAAAATATATTAATTAAAACGAATTTTATAATAAATACATATTACCTTGACACCACTGAATCTATGCTCTGGGTTATTATTTTCAGACATCGTGCAAAGGGTTCTCCAAAGTGAAAAGCAAGTCAGTAACGACAGCCCATATTTACTAATGTAAATCTACACGTACTCTTTACTATTACGTCCTTCCCTAAATGAATAGTTTATAGACAATGAACTCAATTGCAACATTACAGATTGCCAGGACCGGATTTAGGACTGTGTAGGCCCTGCAGAGGCAGTAATTGACTGAGTATCGTATCATAATAGTTCTCACACCATCCTACCTTAAGCAATACGGACTTCACAGCAAAAATACTTTTTCCCATTTAGGACACACACCAATTTACATCATATCTCGACTCAAATTTCGACTAAAGACGTTTCGAGATTGAAAAAATCACTTACAAAATCTTGCAAAGTAGTCTTTAATTGTGTGCGTGCATTGCTTCTAACAACAAAATGTTATGCAAAATCACAATTTTATTTTGTTATGTGTGTATCTGTAGTATCACGCCGCTACAGGCATTATACTTGGTTTTCCATGTTTCATGCTGATATAGACATTGCATTTGATATTTCGTGCATCACACCGGTATAGACATTGCACAGGGTATTATGGTTATCATGCCGCTATAGACATTACATTCGGTAATCACACCGTTAGAACAAACAATACACTTGGTGTTCCGTGTGTCACGCCGCCATAGACTACACATAGTTTTCTGGTGTGTCACGCCGCTGTAAACAATGCATTGGTTGCCTTGCGTTACTAGGTTCTCCACAAAACACCCCCCGTCAGGCTAATTTGCGTGGCACCAAATGGAAACAACCATTGTGTTAAACGTATTTATCTGACTTTAATAATCGTCTACTCGGTGCCAAGCGACTGTCCCGCCACAACGTGTTCAACAACGGGCTTTGTCTCCCCAGACATAATAAAACGTCTAATCAAGGGAGTAATTGCATTCAGAAGTCCTTACATCGTTTGTGTTTTGGACGGCAATCAAGCTGAGTACATGTTTATATATATATATTAACATGTATATATATATATATATATATGTATATATATATATATACATGTTAATATATATATATATATTAACATGTATATATATATATATATATGTATATATATATATATATATATATGTATATATATATATATATATATATATATATAACAAGAAAGACCCTCTAGATAAGCTACTGTAATTCGGGCTACTATTTAAAGGTCGGGCGTTTTGGCATTTCGAACTGTATGACTAAGGATACTTCAAATATGTTCATGCAATAAACATTAGTGTGTATTTATTTCCGATGTAATATGACTGTGTATACATAAAGGCATGGCTCACTAAGCCATCTACAATAATTTAAATTGAAAATATGCAATCAAAGACCCATTAAGAATGTTAATAGGTCTTTGATACAATGATGTAAGTCTCTATAATAAACTTAGGTATGACATTGAACTAAGCGTCTACGGCAGAGACGCTAACCTTTCCAAGACCGGTCTCTATTTATACTGTCGTTCTTTCTTCACGCGGCTGTGTGTTACATGGATACAAGCATGGATACTGAATGTAATATATCTGTATGTACTTTACAGTGGCACCTCGGCTATTACAATTCCCAGACAAATGAGCTGAACTATTATGGAAACGGCGTTGTATTCGCTGTAAGCCTATTGTATTGTTATTTTATGAAAGCCGTCGACGAAATTCAACGCAAGTGAAAATCGGCTTAGATAAATAACACTATTCAAAACCTATGATGTTGAACGACAAGAGATGTATGGTGTGAAAGGGAATCTAGTTCCATTAATTGCAGTCTTTTGAACACTATGTCAACGTAAAATATAATATGACTCCTTACACAAAATATTCTGAAGACCAAACAAAGGCAGTCCATTCACAGGAAAATTTGTCTTACGAAGTTAAATTGCATACCATTTACCATCACAAACATAACATGTCGTAGATATGGCTGAGTAACCTACAATTGGCGTCTTTACATATATACCTACTTCACTATGGTTGTAACATTATGGTTATTGTTAACGTTGTTATGTGACATTCATGGTGCTATCCGTTGTTTGGTGCACGTTTTTGTGACAATAAGTCTGGATTGCTATGTCATTGCTATGTTGGTCGTTTCGTATTTGGATGATATAAATCAGCGTTTCCTTTACAGTTGTTGAAAGAATCGGCAGTATATGAAAAATCCAACATGGCGTTCGAAATGATTGTCAAATAACTGTTGATATCACTGTATTTCTGTTTCCAATTGAAATAAGAAATGATGTCCGTGAGCACATTTTTGTGTAACAATATTATGACTAACGACGTTACTATAACGCGGTGTGATTACTGTTAATGTAAACTGTGTGTAGAACTGTTTAGCAAGGGTTATGACTCGGTCTTCGCGGTTTTCTTACTCAATGCAGCATCTTAGATCTCTGCTTCGGTTTCCTGTCAGATACGGTATGATTTCTAAGATATGTACTATTAGTTATCAGATATGTTTATGTAAGTAATCAGCATAACATAATCTATATCCACTGCTTATTCCTGCGAGAAAGTCTGTCCATATTTCATCATCCAGTTCTGATCTACGTTTTGTTCCTATGGTTAACCAACATTGGAACCAGGTTGTTTTGTTGCTGCGCCAACTCGTCGTGCTAGATCAGTTGAACAGATTACACAATTCCGCCATCCTCCAGAGACTTACCTTTATAACATTGCGATCCCACCTTAGCTCCCTGTCCTGTCCATCCATCTATTGACAACTCTGCGACTGCTTATCGATTTTGAGATTAATAACCAATTTGTTTTGGGGGTTAAAATAAGTTACCTTATTATTATTTGTAGTAGTAATTTTTTTTTTTTATTATTATTACAGGTAAGTTGTTCGAATGGGGACATGTTCCTTCATTCATTAAAACTGACCAGACTTAGTAGTAGAAGTAATCACTTTTTTATTTACTTTTTATTTAGATGCAAACAAAAAATGCTTAAATCTATAAGTTTTACACAAAATTACTGGTAGATCTTTGACTGTCTTCGCGCTTAAGAAACATTCTTTGCGACGGTTTTTAACGTTACGAACTGGAGTTCTTACTAACGTGGGAAGGAGGAAAACACAAATTCGATGACGACTATCGAAACCATCTTCGCCCCGAACTACAGGGAGAAAGAGTAGCGCACCGTAAGGCCAGCAAGAGAGTAAGATATCAGTTCAAATCCGACGAGAATATAGTTTCTCGCAAATATAGTCTTTCCTTTTTCAAAGTCAACATACTAGAAAACATAGCCAAACAGCGTGAGGCAAAGAAGATTAGCCCATTGATAATATATGAAATGCACCTGCACCATATTCTCGTATTGCGTATGTTCAATGTGAGTAGCTCTGTCGGACAAGTACTCTATTGACAGGGTCTTCCTAACAATCCACGACAAATGAAACCTACACTCGATGTAACGATCACCCTCGCTACAACGGATAACGTAATATTAGAAATGTTGTTACACAAAATGCGACTAAATAGAATAGTAAGACTTAAGAATGGAGGTCTACAATAGTTCTTCACAATACAAAACGAATTCCAGTAAACATGCTAAACCAATTGACATATATTAGATTTCTGTGTGTATCTTCACCACGACCACTTAAATAAAACATATTTTATATTAAACAAAAATAGTTAATAATAAATTAAATAAATTACCGCTAAGAGAAACGGTGTAACATACAGCTGACACGGGGGGATAAGATGGGAACATATCTAGGGTCTAATCTTAGTGACAAGTTCGACACTCGTTCAATACAAAAATATAAGTTCCCAATCAGTAAAACGATACGTGTGATTTATAAATATAAACTGCGGATTAATTAGTCCGTTTCTTGTGATAAGACGATGTAGTTTTTCACAACACGTTTCACTGTTATTTGAATAGACCCCTACAAATGTATCGAAGACTCGCACCGCCTCCTGGCGTGATTGCGTGACAAAGAGAACGTTAATCAGATGAACTATACAGCGCATTGTTATTCCGCGATAAACATCACAACATTCCCACACACACAAACGTATCTTTAGAACACACCTAGATACTACATTATTTCACTTACCCGGGGAGCTATTACATTTTACAAGCATATTCCAACAACGTAGCGGCGAGACGCTTGTTATTCGATCGACGTCAAAATACGCCAAAAATCAGTCCAGACAAGTTCGCGAATCGTCATCTTGCAATGGCGGCTGGTCTTTGCACTTGCAGTAGCGTCCGTTGACTGGCTAGTTCTGGGTGTAGAATCACCGGAACCGCTTAGCCGAGTTGAAACTATTGGACTGGTGCATTGTCCGTAGTCGCCCACGATCGTTTAGCGACGCTTAATCTACGTATCTTGGACCTACCACTGGCTATCGTCCTCCCGTGTGTCAACAGTTCTTCGGCTGCTTAATCGTCTGTGGATTATTTATTCCCCGACAAAGGCCTGTGGATTAATAGGCGACAATGACCCGGTAGCCGCACGCAGCGGTCGGCTGATCTGTTCTAATTAAAGGTGTATGCACTATGCATGGGCACTGGCCCTACTCAGTGTGACAAATAACCTGAAACTCCGACGTAATTATGTTGATACAAACTTCAGTGAGATCTAGAAAATCATCAACTGCGCTCCAACAATATATTATTGTGGTTAGTGACGTCGCACGCATATTTTGTTCATAGTTACGGGTATTGAAGTAGTAGTTTTACTACGTGGAATTTTAAAGTAACATGGATGTGAGAAGTCATGTATTCATTAATAACAAAACATAAATTAAACAGCATTTAATTGAGAATTAATTGGTAATTTGTCAATTTGTTAGTTAAATTTGCGACAGACTTTGGGATTACGACGGCCAGTCCGTCTACATACGATCGTAAGGCAACCAATGAGCCACCTGCGTAGTTATATACTGTACAATGGAGCGTCAAGTCGGGGTTGCTATTTCAAGGACTACTAGGATAATTATGTATATAATTATATATATATGAGAGGTGTCAGTGTTTACTATTAATCCCTTGAAAGCAGTGTAGCCGTGGGGATCTCTTGTCGACGAGGAATGAGTGAGTGAGTGAGTGAGTGAGTGAGTGAGTGGGTGAGTGTGTGTGTGTGCGTGCGTGCATGCATGCGTGAGTGTGTGTGTGTGATTGTGTGTGTGTGTGTGTGTGTGTGTTGTTGTATGTGTGTGCGTGCGTGTATGTGTGCGTGTGTGCGTGTGCGTGTGTGCGTGCATGTGTGTGTGACTGTGCGTGTGTGATTGTGCGTGTGCGTGCGTGTGTGTGTGGGTGAGTGTGTGTGAATATGCGTGTGCGTGTGTGCGTGTGTGCGTGTGTGCGTTTGTGCGTGTGTGCGTGTGTGTGCGTGTGTGCGTGTGTGCGTGCGTGCGCGTGTGCATGCACACATCAATGTTCTCTTTAAACTCCATATAGGACGTAAAACTTTCAGGGATTAATCTACAACGTCTAGTGATAGGCTTCGCGATCAATTTACCGCAAGTGTTACATTTCCCCCGGTCTCCCCTATGCGCGTCTCTTTGTATCGCTCCAGTCGATCAACAAGCTGTGTTTTGTTTGGCGTGGGCGATACAAAGACGTAGTTATAAAGTCATATACCTACGTAACGTGATCGACAACGCACTCTACGTTATTACAATGGTAAACTATGTATTATCCTCAAAGTTGTGACATAAGACATAGTTACCTCGGGTCGCTGTTGAAACACGTGTCAAACCCAGACAATGCCAAACATATGACTGATACATAGTGGCTCATAATAGTACGAGTTTTATTCTTAATAGCTGGGCGCTTCGAGTTGGTGTTAATTTCGTAAACCCGTTGGTACACGCATTTCAACTGTCACTAGCAAAGAACGATTCAGCGTAGAAATAATTGTATTTCCCGAATAAAACATACGCGCTAAGAAATAAAGGGGATATCATACCACGTACAAATTTACGAATTACATAGCATTATTGACTCACAAGAACGACGCATTTGGCGCAAGGCACCGGTCGCCGTAGGGGAACCCCCCATAACAGTCACATTAGTACTATAATGCCCGTTAATTATCTCTCACAAAAGAATACATCACAATGGATCAGAGTGGGACGAGGTGGCCTAATAAACGGAACACCCAACTGTCGATCGAAGGGGACCGTTGTTCGACTCCAGTTGCCGCTGTTTCGAAGCTTGGACGATTTCTTCATCCTACGTTTCCTGTCTATCGGTAGATATACAACAGAAGCAGTAACATCCCGGGGGGGTAGGGAAATGGAAAACTATATGTCGTGGACTCATGACAAATATAGAAGGTCAGTGTGTAATAAACCACAGTTACCGAGTCACCAGGCCTGTTAGAACTGAAATAAATAAATGAAAAACAAGACAGCCGGTAACATGAATACATTGATCTTATTCGTTTCCCATTAAATGCCCACAATCATCAAATTGATCATTCTGGCATTGGGAGTTTAAAGAATGAGATCCCAGCTCAGTGAGTCCACGACAGGTTTTCCCATTTCCCTGCGTGGGATATTTTACTTCCCATGGCACAGACACCAGATAGACGGGACCAACGGCTAACAGCGTCTCTTCCGAAAGACACAGGCAACGTATGGTGAACGAAATTGCCTAAGTTTCGACACAGCGCCCGAACCAGTACCGGACCACCACCCGGCGGCAGTAGCGTTCGAAACCCGGTTCCTCCGAACTCCAGTTCAGTACTGTAACCTTGTTCGCAAAACACGATCTATACCATATTCCTTGTCAGATTCGCCGCTGCGGTTTGACCACAAGTATACTTTTCACTACAGACGAACTAGGAGCGTTGAGTGTCGCTGTTGTACCAAATTAAATGGTCTCAATTCGTGTGACGCAAAGGTGTTTGAATAGTGAGATTAGCGCATGTGATAGCCCGATCAAACATAATGCGAGCCTTAACCACGAACCCAGCTTAAGGTTAATCGGCAGATGATCTGCCGCGTGCAAAGACAAATGTGTGCGGATTATCGCTTACTACACGTGTATCAGCACTGAGAGATGACAAGTTTGTCAGAGCCTTCAATGTGTTCTTTTGCTCCGCGTGTGTCTGAGAACGGTTGCTATCTGATTTCGTGGACAATGACCGGGTCTTAACCTTTTGTGCCGGCGACTTTGTCGCAACAATTGGCACCGCCAAAGCATATTTGCATTTGTATAGTCGTTATAAAGCCAGTCATACGCATGTAACACCATGACCGGGCACAGTCGTTTTGTCACCACGAAGATACGGAGTTGGTGTTTCGCAGCAGGATCGGGTAGAAACTTCGGAACTGCGTTAGATGGACATATATGTGTGGATACCAACCGTAGGAAGGCGTAGCAATGACAAGAATACCCAAGACGTGTCTGGAGTTATAGGAAGAGATGATGTCACGTGAATTAACTGGTGAGGTAAGGGTCTGGACGTCGATGTGGTAAAATTATAGAGAGGGGTGTTGGCTGGTCGTCGGTAGGAGCCGCACCGGTGCCCTGTGGGTTGTGGTGCCAACTTATTTGTGAATTTTGTGTAACGTAGAAGAGGCTAAGGACACGAACTTTGTACATAATAACTAACCGGCCTTGGAGTCACAGAGAACAAGGAGAACAATGCTTGAACTTTCTGAACGCACGCGGACTCGTTGTTGAGCAGTCAGCACGCCAAACGTTGTGGTGTATATTGGCTATTACTCTGTCAGTCCGTCAGTCATTCAGTCCGTCAGTCATTCTGTCAGTCAGTCAATCAGTCAGTCAGAAATTATTTAAGTATTAATTAATTCAGTCGTTCGTTCATTCATTCAATCATTCATTCAATCATTCGTTCATTCAATCAGTCAGTCAGTCAGTCAGTCAGTCAGCCAGCAAGTCAGTCACCCCGTCACACACTCAGTATTTCTATCATTCACGCAGTCATACATACACTCACTAACTCGCACATTCATTCACTCTCTCACTCACTCACTCACTCACTCACTCACTCACTCACTCACTCACTCACTCACTCACTCACTCACTCACTCACTCACTCACTCACTCACTCACTCACTCACTCACTCACTCACTCACTCACTCACTCACTCACTCACTCACTCACTCACTCACTCACTCACTCACTCACTCACTCACTCACTCACTCACTCACTCACTCACTCACTCACTCGCGCACACACGCACGCACGCACACACACACACACACACACACTCACTTCCTTATTTCAAACATGTCTGTCTGTCTGTCTGTCTGCCTGTCTGCCTGTCCCTCCCTCACTCCCTACCTCCCTCCCTCCCTCACTCTCCCTCCCTCCCTCCCTCCCTCCCTCCCTCCTCCCTCCCTCCCTCCCTCCCTCCCTCCTCCCTCCCTCCCTCCCTCCTCCTCCCTCCCTCCCTCCCTGCCTCCCTGCCTCCCCTGCCTCCCTCCCTCCCCCTCCCTCCCTTGAAACTTCAAAACAACTAGCACGCGTCTAACTCACAGCCATCACTACTGCAACACATCGCATTGCTTCCACGCTTATTTATTGACTTATTTACTCACACGTACACCAGTGTAAACACGTCCGACACATAACACCGGGTCTGTTCATGCCGCATTAGGCCGCCTGATAGCGACCGCTGGCACGCGCTGAATGAGTCCGAACGACATGCCGGCCGCCGCCATTCAGCAAGACGCCGACCCGTGACGCGCGACGGCGAAGCTCTCTCGGCGGGAGCGAGCGTACCGCCGACTACTGCTTACGCGAGTGCCGTCCAGGTGTCAGCTGGACGTGGACCCGGTGCGACGCGTTGCCGTCATGGACAAGATCTCCCCCGGCCGCATCCCCGTCGTGCGCCTGAAGGAAGGCGCGGCCCGCTCCGACCAGGCGTATCGCCCGCTGCAGCGTCGGTCCGTCGCTGATTTCAACCATGTACGCCACACATATAACAACTACAGCCACTACCGCATGGACGCCGCCTCGCTCGTGTTGTTCCCGCCCATACACAGGTCGGTAGTATATCTGGGCGGCGCGGACAACTTACTGTATTAAAGTTATTATTATTTATAATATGGCAGCATCGAACATGTTATTACTGTTATTGTCATTATTATGATATCAACAGTTATGGTAGGATAATCACTATTGTTGTAATTATAATTTAAGTAGCGTTGCAAGTATTGTTATTATATTCATTGTAATAGCAATGAAGATAGGCCTATCATTATTATCATTGTTACTAATAGTAGCAGGTCTATTACATTTAGTGTCACTGCCGTAGCAGTGGGAATATATATATTAATACTATTATTGTATACATATATATATTAATACTATTATTGTATATATATATATATATATATATATATACTCACAAACACACACACACATATATATATATATATATATATATTGTTATGATGTTATTACTTGTATTTTTATTAGTAGCAGTGAATATATTGATACTAGTATTGTTATATTATCATTGCAGTGGGTGTTTTAGAACCATGTCCAGTTGTTAAATGTTATTATTTTTATAACATTTCATCTCCCGTCAGATCAACGGCCAGCGTCGAACTACGTCGTCCAATCAGCAGCGTGGCGGCGACGTCACGTGGCAATGACGTCACGTCAGTACCCCGCCAACCGGAGGCTTCCGAGTCGAGTAATGGCGGCGTCGCGAACGACTCTACACTCATCGACAAACCGACGAAGAACGCGAACCTGCTCAGCTACAAACTCCACGGCAGCTCACTGTTCCAACGCCAGCGTATCTCCCGCGATCGCGGCCCGGCGTCGAACGGAAACGGCGTGAAACCGGCAGCAGTAACGAAGCCGCAACAGCAGCAGCAGACGACAGCGGCACTCCGGCCGCGACCGGCGACGCAAGGGTGCGCTCGTGTCACCGCCTCGCCCGGCCACAAAGCGGCGACACCGCGCACAGGCGTCTACGACACGGCTGACGAGTATATGAAAAAGTCGAAACGTTTGATAAAATACTACGCCGACCCCGCGCACCAACCCCGCACGTCACCCGTCAATCACTCCTGCTTCCAGCCACTGCGCACGCGCGAACGCCGTCACGCGAGCGTCGACGAAAAACGCACGGATGTCGACGACCTGCGCATAACAAGCTCGTTCGTCGTGGCGCCATCTAACGAGAGACTGCAGGTAGACTGCCACGAGGGAGCGCTACTATTGACGCAGAGGAACCTCGAGATATTCGACTATTTGGGGTCTTCGTCGTCGAAGCTGTCCATTGGCAGTGGCCCTATGCCTGGCGCCCAAACAGAACACCAGAAGGACCACGCGGCCATACACAAGCGGGTGTTGACTTGGGTGCAGCAGATGGCGACAGCGCCATGTGGCGACGGGTTCGACGTCCTCGGTGTGTGTAGCTTTGATCGGGCGGAGTCGGACAGAGTAGTGGACACGCTGGACGGGTCATCGAACTCGGAACTCTACAGCCACTGACCAGAGTGACGTCATACAACATTCTCTTTTCATCCGTCAACCTCTTTTGTATATAATGTTATGCCATTCTCTTTCCGAAAGAATCCTCGCGTAAACATACATATACGTGCATATACGTGAGCCGACGTATGTGATTGCATTCAAGCGTAAACAGCACTACGTACGATCATGCAATCGTTCACGTGTGCCTTCTCGTGTACGTGCGAGAATACATAATGCACACACGTATGTTTATGTGTAGGCATGTATGTGCACAGTTCAAATACCATGTATGCAAAATGAATTGTACAGATCACCCTGCAGACAACCATGCAACCTCTTGAAGCGACTGCTTCTTTGTTTTTATCACGTGAACATTTATTCGACAACAGACGCGACAATCTATATATACAGAACTGAATGTGGAGTTCACTCGTCAGTTACCGCCGATTTCGATCACCGCTGTCAAATCAGTGTCGCCAGAACTATCATCGTCAGTACGGGATGTTCTCCAGTCGCCAGACCGACAGAGGAGAGATGTTACGACGGTGTCTGCCTACGTCCGCCGACGTCCGCCGACCTTCTTGTCTTGTACCCACAGACGGACGCCCCGACGACGCAATCCCGCAACTTAACGGTATGTTTACTTTAAGGCGACCTTGTCTGTTCTCGGAATGATCCCATCAGACAAGGCAGGTGGTAATTATTAGCATGAATGTCGCTGAATCAGTTCTGCTTCGTCCCATTTGTGGTCTTGATTGGTGCAACAAGACACTCCAAATACTGCATCCAAGAACACAATTTGGTGGGTATCGCGGGCTTAGCCAGATACCAGTCTGCCAGTATTGAAGTCTGGCAGATGACTGGTGCAACAAGACACTCAAAATACTGCATCCAAGAACACAATTTGGTGGGTATCGCGGGCTTAGCCAGATACCAGTCTGCCAGTATTGAAGTCTGGCAGATGACTGGTGCAACAAGACACTCCAAATACTGCATCCAAGAACACAATTTGGTAGGTATCGCGGGCTTAGCCAGATACCAGTCTGCCAGTATTGAAGTCTGGCAGATGACTGGTGCAACAAGACACTCCAAATACTGCATCCAAGAACACAATTTGGTGGGTATCGCGGGCTTAGCCAGATACCAGTCTGCCAGTATTGAAGTCTGGCAGATGACTGGTGCAACAAGACACTCCAAGTACTGCATCCAAGAACACAATTTGGTGGGTATTACGGGCTTAGCCAGATACCAGTCTGCCAGTATTGAAGTCTGGCAGATGACTGGTGCAACAAGACACTCCAAATACTGCATCCAAGAACACAATTTGGTGGGTATCGTGGGCTTAGCCAGATACCAGTCTGCCAGTATTGAAGTCTGGCAGATGACTGGTGCAACAAGACACTCCAAATACTGCATCCAAGAACACAATTTGGTGGGTATCGTGGGCTTAGCCAGATACCAGTCTGCCAGTATTGAAGTCTGGCAGATGACTGGTGCAACAAGACACTCCAAATACTGCATCCAAGAACACAATTTGGTGGGTATCGCGGGCTTAGCCAGATACCAGTCTGCCAATATTGAAGTCTGGCAGATGACTGGTGCAACAAGACACTCCAAATACTGCATCCAAGAACACAATTTGGTGGGTATCGCGGGCTTAGCCAGATACCAGTCTGCCAATATTGAAGTCTGGCAGATGACTGGTGCAACAAGACACTCCAAATACTGCATCCAAGAACACAATTTGGTGGGTATCATGGGCTTAGCCAGATACCAGTCTGCCAGTATTGAAGTCTGGCAGATGACTGGTGCAACAAGACACTCCAAATACTGCATCCAAGAACACAATTTGGTGGGTATCGTGGGCTTAGCCAGATACCAGTCTGCCAGTATTGAAGTCTGGCAGATGACTGGTGCAACAAGACACTCCAAATACTGCATCCAAGAACACAATTTGGTGGGTATCGTGGGCTTAGCCAGATACCAGTCTGCCAGTATTGAAGTCTGGCAGATGACTGGTGCAACAAGACACTCCAAATACTGCATCCAAGAACACAATTTGGTGGGTATCGTGGGCTTAGCCAGATACCAGTCTGCCAGTATTGAAGTCTGGCAGATGACTGGTGCAACAAGACACTCCAAATACTGCATCCAAGAACACAATTTGGTGGGTATCGTGGGCTTAGCCAGATACCAGTCTGCCAGTATTGAAGTCTGGCAGATGACTGGTGCAACAAGACACTCCAAATACTGCATCCAAGAACACAATTTGGTGGGTATCGCGGGCTTAGCCAGATACCAGTCTGCCAATATTGAAGTCTGGCAGATGACTGGTGCAACAAGACACTCCAAATACTGCATCCAAGAACACAATTTGGTGGGTATCGTGGGCTTAGCCAGATACCAGTCTGCCAGTATTGAAAGATCTGGCAGATGGGTATCGTGGGCTTAGCCAGATACCAGTCTGCCAAGACACTCCAAATACTGCATCCAAGAACACAATTTGGTGCAACAAGGTATATCGGGCTTAGCCAGATACCAGTCTGCCAGTATTGAAGTCTGGCAGATGACTGGTGCAACAAGACACTCCAAATACTGCATCCAAGAACACAATTTGCGGGTATCGCGGGCTTAGCCAGATACCAGTCTGCCAGTATTGAAGTCTGGCAGATGACTGGTGCAACAAGACACTCCAAATACTGCATCCAAGAACACAATTTGGTGGGTATCGGGCTTAGCCAGATACCAGTCTGCCAGTATTGAAGTCTGGCAGATGACTGGTGCAACAAGACACTCCAAATACTGCATCCAAGAACACAATTTGGTGGGTATCGCGGGCTTAGCCAGATACCAGTCTGCCAATATTGAAGTCTGGCAGATGACTGGTGCAACAAGACACTCCAAATACTGCATCCAAGAACACAATTTGGTGGGTATCGCGGGCTTAGCCAGATACCAGTCTGCCAATATTGAAGTCTGGCAGATGACTGGTGCAACAAGACACTCCAAATACTGCATCCAAGAACACAATTTGGTGGGTATCGCGGGCTTAGCCAGATACCAGTCTGCCAGTATTGAAGTCTGGCAGATGACTGGTGCAACAAGACACTCCAAATACTGCATCCAAGAACACAATTTGGTGGGTATCGCGGGCTTAGCCAGATACCAGTCTGCCAGTATTGAAGTCTGGCAGATGACTGGTGCAACAAGACACTCCAAATACTGCATCCAAGAACACAATTTGGTGGGTATCGTGGGCTTAGCCAGATACCAGTCTGCCAGTATTGAAGTCTGGCAGATGACTGGTGCAACAAGACACTCCAAATACTGCATCCAAGAACACAATTTGGTGGGTATCGCGGGCTTAGCCAGATACCAGTCTGCCAGTATTGAAGTCTGGCAGATGACTGGTGCAACAAGACACTCCAAATACTGCATCCAAGAACACAATTTGGTGGGTATCGTGGGCTTAGCCAGATACCAGTCTGCCAGTATTGAAGTCTGGCAGATGACTGGTGCAACAAGACACTCCAAATACTGCATCCAAGAACACAATTTGGTGGGTATCGTGGGCTTAGCCAGATACCAGTCTGCCAGTATTGAAGTCTGGCAGATGACTGGTGCAACAAGACACTCCAAATACTGCATCCAAGAACACAATTTGGTGGGTATCGTGGGCTTAGCCAGATACCAGTCTGCCAGTATTGAAGTCTGGCAGATGACTGGTGCAACAAGACACTCCAAATACTGCATCCAAGAACACAATTTGGTGGGTATCGCGGGCTTAGCCAGATACCAGTCTGCCAGTATTGAAGTCTGGCAGATGACTGGTGCAACAAGACACTCCAAATACTGCATCCAAGAACACAATTTGGTGGGTATCGCGGGCTTAGCCAGATACCAGTCTGCCAGTATTGAAGTCTGGCAGATGACTGGTGCAACAAGACACTCCAAATACTGCATCCAAGAACACAATTTGGTGGGTATCGTGGGCTTAGCCAGATACCAGTCTGCCAGTATTGAAGTCTGGCAGATGACTGGCCAAGACTGGTAATTACAATTGATATGACTTGTGGAATTAGAGCGGGCCTGCTGGCTACTAGATTAACTAATAGTTCCAAGGGCCCACATTAATGATTATCATTGGCATAACTGGTAGTGAAAAAATAGAGTGGATCAGTATTAATTAAATAAACGGCCCAAGTGACACTGGTATGTCATTGAAAATAAACTGGCCAACAGTGGCTGTGATTCACGTGAATGGCTTCCACGCAAGCCGTACGCGCACGAAAAAGGCACAAGTTTTATTCATTCAAGACTGGGAAACAATAATTTCTGGCTAAGGGTCTGGTGGGCATTTCCCTCCAACACATTTATTAAGAACATTATAAGTTATATAACATGTTACCGTTCTTCTTCTTCCCCTTGCTGGGCGGCGTCCACGTCACATAATGTGCGGCTTCTTCTGCTCTGTTTGTTAGCTCTCTCCATCTCTGTCTGTCATCCGCAATCCTCTTCCATTCTTGCTTGTTCATAGTTGCCATCCCAATGTCCCATTGCCTGCCGTCGTTCCATCTCAGCGTTGAACTTCGTCTTCGTCGTCTGCCGCCCTCTTCTGCATTCCACCGCCCAAATGTTACTGTTATCTTCCTAAATCGATGCTTTTCCTCGAATATCACAGCATGATAAACGACAAGGTCGTTCGCATTTCTTAAACATGTAATGGTCGAATTGTCTATATATTAATAGAGCCTTCCAGTTTTATATAACAAAGCCTTAGCTATACGTATTTATATGTTTTACTTGTATTATTATAATATTTATTTCTTCTAATTTCTAACGACTTTTGTCAACACCACTGAACATAGTTCTACTTGGGATTTTAGTGTCTAAATAAAGTTATTATTAAAGTTATTATTACCTTAACATTTGAGTATTGTTAGTGCATCTCCTCCGAGTTGCCGGTGTCCACACATTTATTTCTATGTTCGTTCTTTTCCTTGGACAGTAGACCAATGACCTTTAATCTACCAATTGACGGTGTATTTAAGAAAATACAACACTATTTATTTACTTATGAGGGTTTTTCCTACCTGAGATAACTGAGTGGTTGTCAATTCTCCAGATGGCGCCATTGATTACATTAATTCAAAATCAATGAATACTATAATGGCGAAAACGCTGCCCTGTGTATGCTTCTTCATAGTCGGGCTGGCATTTCAAAATTGTGGTTTATTATATTATATGTCTACGTCCAATTCGAGTATTATAGCTCATACTATATAAGTTTAAGATGTCAGCGATTGCACTAGGAAAACGTTACCGAACTAAATGCGTCCCTACACGTTACAGGAAGACGAAAACGTGGGCCAATTGTTCCACCGTGAAGACTGGAGAAATTATCCGGACGCGGAAGGAAATGTCACCCTCTTTAATGGTCGTTTGGCCAGTGCGATACTGAGAGACTGGTAAATGTGTACTAGACTGGCTTAAATTATTTAGGCCGCTAAATGAAATGTTTAGCTATTGTTTCGATGCCAATGTGTGTCTACCATTATTTCACATCGTTTCAGGGACATTTTATAATTATTATAAGACAGTTTTGTTGGCGTGCGCAATTTGACAATTCGGAAGGCTATTTGTATAAAAGTGCGCTAAAACATGGTTTAGGAAATAGTACCCGAAACCATATGGACTGATTGAAGAAATACACTGGCATCGAAAAATTCGGTAACATGTCACCTGGCTGCGTAACAAATTTCGGCTCATTTAATACACCTTTACCGGAGATGTAGGCTTGTTCGCTTGGCCATTACCCTGCAACGAGGGCGATAACGATCTAGAACACAAACAACAGCAGAGTTCCATTGCGTGTCGCCGACAACGATACCAGTTGCGTTGGCCATGTCAACAATGGGCAATACAGACGCCAATGAGTCAATGCATACCGACTGTTATATGAGCGGTGTATGGCATCGCGTGCTTTGTGCGGCTCTACGCCACTTATTAAGTGCCTCGTGACCCTTTATAAGACTTAATAACGATAGCAAGAACAATGGACGGTGCTTAATTAAACGAGGTCGATTCCCGAAGTACTATTCAAAGAAACGTTCTACATAAACGGCGTCGAGGAGCCGAAGTCAAGCAGTTTTGTTACACTGACAATATATTGGCCTGTGTACAGTCGTGTGCAATCGTGAACGTTTTTCATTATCAGAACATTGAATGTATCGTCAGTTTCAGCTATACGTTCTTTGTTCCTATCGCTTCGCAATACTTATATTTGCATTCTGAGATCGTGTCTTTTAAATGCAACTTTCCAGTGAACCAACATGCCCCATACTGTATAACATTTATATTCTCATTTCTTTCGCATAATATTAAATTTAAGATAAAACGGCGCAAAAGATGAAACATTATACTCGTGTGCTATGCGTTTATAATTCCGCTGTTCGGACATGGCGATCGGTAATTTTACAGAAATATAATTTGTTGAGTAACTTATCAAATGCCAAAGTGATATATATATATATATATGGTAACAAGAATGATCAAATAAAAAATATTGTTTATGTTATACTTTCCTAAAAACAGTTACAATGGTAGTTTAACTCAGAATATACCACTTTAAATGTCAATGGTTATTGTATAGCAACTGATCATACAGTTCATTTAAACTAACACATATATAATTACTACTTTCAGATATATGCAGTTGTTTTTACCATAAACAGGGACTTTGAAGCGTACAGGTATCCACTTCGTGAATTTCCGGATTTGTTCGTATTGTTGCCCCAAATCCAGCCATAAGAACGTTCGTACAACGGGACCTTCATTGTTAGTTACGTATCATTGTTAGCAACGCTCTACGTGTCTTCTCCGATTGTACCGAATTGTACCGAGTTACGTTTAATGCGATACATTCTACGTCAAACGTCGTAAGAGCACGTGACATGGGCCATAGCACTGTCTTCATGCGCACCTAGCGTAAACGATTTTAACAGGTTAGCGGCTACCAGATACCCACACTTTGTTTAATAAAACCTATTAATCTTAAAGTTTAGTGGTGCATTTTGGTCAAACATTGCCATATTTACTTTGCATTTTTAATAACGGTTCCACCGACCTTTACCCATATATAACTGTAACCTATTACAACTATCTGGTCCCATGCCTAGCCTAGCCGGTTTCTGTCAGTGCAGCGATGGCGACTAATCGCTGTAATAAAACATGTTGAATTGCTGGTGTAAATTATCTGTTTGTTTTCATTATTGTCTTATTCAACCGTCCGACGATGTTGCAAAGGTGACTGGTTTATCAGCACGTAAACTCTTAGCGTGTGCATGTGACGAGTGTGTGATGGGTGTGACTGATTTACACAAAACTAGAAAGTACAAAAGCAAGACTAATAAACGACACAGCGTATTCTATTGTAGTGGTCATCCGGGGGGTGGACCTCAGATGTCGTCTCATACTGTCAGTTCTGTCCCAAAACGTAATTTTAACTATTGGTTCAATCCACTGCTAGACCCCCCAATACGTCATGTGGAACTCGCGTCAATGTCAATGAAATAACGGTATTTTACAATAAAGTACGATGCAACCTCACTATTAAGGTCACCGTCAGGACTGGCCGGAAGTGGCTTCAATAGTGAAGTGACCGTATTAGTGGGACTAATTTCCCATACTGTATATGGAAATTATTTATTATGGGAAAGGGGTGTTCAAGCGCCCAGCGCCACAGCCAGTGGCGTTGGGGCCGGCTAGCCCTCTGTGGGTGAAAAGTGAAAATAGTAGCCTGCCGGTAAACTGTTCCCCCTGTGAAACCACTACCTTGCGGTTGTGGGCAAACGAGAGTCTGACTAGGGGAGGGAAAACCCCCAAATTAAACCTACTGCGGAGGGCCAACAACCCCCCCAGTTCAATAACTGTTACAGAATCTGAACGTGGGACTTCGTGGGTTATGACGAGGCGACGCTTTATATATCTGAGGAATCAGATACGTGGAACGCATGACACTTCCGGATCAAAGCCAATCGAGCGTTCGGCAGCCGACAGCGTCGCTGACCATCACAAAGAAAACTGTAATTGCTATATTCAATAGGTAAATCAGTACACCTTGCAAAAGAAGTGGATTAATACGAAATCGATGGCATAGGCATTAGTGGGTGCAGATGGACGGGACACAGGGAAAGTCATGTTGAACACTGGTGTGTTATTTTCTGTGGGAGAGAAGACAACCTACACAGACACAGAGTGGCAATAATGATGAGAAAGAAAGCAGAGCAAGCATTACTAGAGTGGAAACCTATCAGTGATAGGATTATATATGCAAGATTCTTTTTAAGATATGTGAAACTATCAATCATACAAACATATTATGCACCAACAATTGAAACAAGTGACGAAGAGAAAGACGAGTTCTATGAACAAATGCACACAGTTGTGGGCAGTGTACATAAACATGACTCATAGTAATGGGGGGACCTAAATGCCAAAGTTGGAGAAGACAATGAGGGCTATGAAGACATAATGGGAAGCCGTGGAATTGGTGAAAGAAATGAAAATGAAGAGACTAATTGACTTCTGTGTATTAAACACCCTTGTACCATATTTCCACATCGACTCATCCATAAGCAGACGTGGACATCTCCAAAACCAAATTGGCCATGTGCTAGTGAGCAGGCAGCACAGAACATCAGTTATGGACACCAGTTAGTGATGAGGGGAGCAGACATTGCGAGTGACCACCAGTTAGTGAGGAGGGGAGCAGACATTGCGAGTGACCACCAGTTAGTGATGAGGGGAGCAGACATTGTGAGTGACCACCAGTTAGTGATGAGGGGAGCAGACATTGCGAGTGACCACCAGTTAGTGATGAGGGGAGCAGACATTGTGAGTGACCACCAGTTAGTGATGAGGGAGCAGACATTGCTAGTGACCACCAGTTAGTGATGAGGGGAGCATACATTGCGAGTGACCACCAGTTAGTGATGAGGGAGCAGACATTGCTAGTGACCACCAGTTAGTGATGAGGGAGCAGACATTGCGAGTGACCACCAGTTAGTGATGAGGGAGCAGACATTGCTAGTGACCACCAGTTAGTGATGAGGGGAGCAGACATTGTGAGTGACCACCAGTTAGTGATGAGGGGAGCAGACATTGGGAGTGACCACCAGTTAGTGATGAGGGGAGCAGACATTGCAGTGACCACCAGTTAGTGATGAGGGGAGCAGACATTGTGAGTGACCACCAGTTAGTGATGAGGGGAGCAGACATTGCGAGTGACCACCAGTTAGTGATGACGGGAGCAGACATTGCGAGTGACCACCAGTTAGTGATGAGGGGAGCAGACATTGCTAGTGACCACCAGTTAGTGATGAGGGGAGCAGACATTGTGAGTGACCACCAGTTAGTGATGAGGGAGCAGACATTGCTAGTGACCACCAGTTAGTGATGAGGGAGCAGACATTGCGAGTGACCACCCAGACATTAGTAGTGATGAGGGAGCAGACATTGGGAGGACCACCAGTTAGTGATGAGGGAGCAGACACGAGTGACCACCAGTTAGTGATGAGGGAGCAGACATTGAGTGACCACCAGTTAGTGATGAGGGGAGCAGACATTGGAGTGACCACCAGTTAGTGATGAGGGGAGCAGACATTGGAGTGACCACCAGTTAGTGATGAGGGGAGCAGACATTGTGAGTGACCACCAGTTAGTGATGAGGGAGCAGACATTGTGAGTGACCACCAGTTAGTGATGAGGGGAGCAGACATTGCGAGTGACCACCAGTTAGTGATGAGGGGAGCAGACATTGGGAGTGACCACCAGTTAGTGATGAGGGGAGCAGACATTGCGAGTGACCACCAGTTAGTGATGAGGGGAGCAGACACTGGGAGTGACCACCAGTTAGTGATGAGGGGAGTAGACATTGGGAGTGACCACCAGTTAGTGATGAGGGGAGCAGACATTGGGAGTGACCACCAGTTAGTGATGAGGGGAGCAGACATTGGGAGTGACCACCAGTTAGTGATGAGGGGAGCAGACATTGGGAGTGACCACCAGTTAGTGATGAGGGGAGCAGACATTGGGAGTGACCACCAGTTAGTGATGAGGGGAGCAGACATTGGGAGTGACCACCAGTTAGTGATGAGGGGAGCAGACATTGGGAGTGACCACCAGTTAGTGATGAGGGGAGCAGACATTGGGAGTGACCACCAGTTAGTGATGAGGGGAGCAGACATTGGGAGTGACCACCAGTTAGTGATGAGGGGAGCAGACATTGGGAGTGACCACCAGTTAGTGATGAGGGGAGCAGACATTGGGAGTGACCACCAGTTAGTGATGAGGGGAGCAGATATTGCGAGTGACCACCAGTTAGTGATGAGGGGAGCAGATATTGCGAGTGACCACCAGTTAGTGATGAGGGGAGCAGACATTGCGAGTGACCACCAGTTAGTGATGAGGGGAGCAGACATTGTGAGTGACCACCAGTTAGTGATGAGGGAGCAGACATTGCTAGTGACCACCAGTTAGTGATGAGGGGAGCATACATTGCGAGTGACCACCAGTTAGTGATGAGGGAGCAGACATTGCTAGTGACCACCAGTTAGTGATGAGGGAGCAGACATTGCGAGTGACCACCAGTTAGTGATGAGGGAGCAGGCATTGCTAGTGACCACCAGTTAGTGATGAGGGGAGCAGACATTGTGAGTGACCACCAGTTAGTGATGAGGGAGCAGACATTGCTAGTGACCACCAGTTAGTGATGAGGGAGCAGACATTGCTAGTGACCACCAGTTAGTGATGAGGGGAGCAGACATTGCGAGTGACCACCAGTTAGTGATGAGGGAGCAGACATTGCTAGTGACCACCAGTTAGTGATGAGAGACAGACATTGCGGAAGTGACCACCAGTTGAAAAGTGATGAGGGCAGACTTGTTGCTGAAGTGACCACCCAGTTGGTGATAGAGGAGCAGACATTGTAGGTGACCACCAGTTGGTGATGAGGAACCGGGCGGTACTTCGGTGACCACCAAGTTAATGAGTGATGAGGCAGACATTGGGAGTGACCACCAGTTAGTGGTGAGGGGAGCAGACATTGGGAGTGACCACCAGTTAGTGATGAGGGGAGCAGACATTGCGAGTGACCACCAGTTAGTGATGAGGGGAGCAGACATTGTGAGTGACCACCAGTTAGTGATGAGGGAGCAGACATTGCTAGTGACCACCAGTTAGTGATGAGGGAGCAGACACTGCGAGTGACCACCAGTTAGTGATGAGGGGAGCAGACATTGTGAGTGACCACCAGTTAGTGATGAGGGAGCAGACATTGCTAGTGACCACCAGTTAGTGATGAGGGAGCAGACACTGCGAGTGACCACCAGTTAGTGATGAGGGGAGCAGACATTGTGAGTGACCACCAGTTAGTGATGAGGGAGCAGACAATGCTAGTGACCACCAGTTAGTGTGATTCAAGATCAGGCTGAAGCTAAAGAGGAAGCAGAAGAACAGTGAGAACAGAAAGAAATTCGACACAATCAAGCTGCAACAACCAATAATAAAAATGAAATTCTTGTTGAAGTTACAGTGCAGATATGGTGTACTTCTAGACTACTACAAAACAGATATCGACATTGTTGAGAGAAAATGACAAGAAGTCGAGGTGGCCTACAAATAAACAGCTGAAGAAGTACTGGGTTACAAAAATAGAGGACAAAAAATATGGGTCACCAAAGGGTCATGGGAGCTGGTAGAAGACAGGAAATGACTAAAAGAACAACATAGAACAAGCAAAGTTAGACAGGATAAAGCAGAGTTACAAGGATAAATATCAACAAAAAGACAAAGATGTAAAGAAAAGAAAAGGTAACTTGCCATATTTTCAAAACTATGAATGTAACCGAGTCCGGAAGCAATATACATGCAAACCATAAATATTGTTATAGCTTCAGTGGAGCCTCATTATTAAGGTTATACATCTTTCAGTTCATCTGTGATCTCTGGAAAGAAAAGAATGTCTAAATATTTCTTAAATTCCCTATTGATTAAACATTCCAAACATTTGGTGATTGTTTGCAAGTTTACTCTTATTTTCTATGACTGTTCAAACGTATGTAAACCAGTGCCATCTGTTCAGTGGATGGTTTATGTAGCTTAGAACAATTGCAGAACTCATATGTACCATTGGAAACAATTGTAATCTCCATCAAACGTCCAGTACTAATACTTCTTGAAATCGTCATCTGCCTTTGTGTATGTAAAAATTTTACTCATATGAATGTTACGTCGTGTCTTGCCTGTTTCCTAGGACTGTCTACATCTGTCTGACAACAATCCCGCTGACGTGTCTTCCAACTTCCTGGAATCGGGGGTTAGTTCTCTTTCGATCTGCCCTGAATTGAATCTGTCTTTCCCGGCGTGACGCTGCCGGCGTTACATGATATGTGGCATATGCCACTGCATGAGACTCTGGCTACTATATTGGTTTGTCTGGAGAGGACGGTGTTGCATAGATACGTCTGTGGAGGACACATATGACAGGATGGGTGATTATTGTGGCGGGGTGACTGGACCATGGGGTAGTGGGGAACATCATGGCCAAGTACATTCCCTGGGTGGAGAGAAAGGGGAACTTTATAAGGATTCATGTCATTCACTGATGGAGATACATATCCGGACACTATTCGGATTGGAGAAGTCACCAGCAGACACAGGGCAGTTGAGCAACTCTCTGCTATTCAACGTGTGGATCATTCACACCCAGTGCAGACCAATGGTGTGAACTCCCAGCTGGGAAGGTGCACAACTCAGAAAGTATTCAGCGGACTGCAGGACACAATATCTTTACAGGAGAAACACGTACCAACAACCTGTCGGCAATATATATGAACATAGCATCAAGAAACGTAAATTATCTGACACAAATTACCTAAGCGAAGAAGAACTATACAACAGCAACAAACACCCAGACAAATGTCAGATACAGGGGCGTATAGATGGTGACTGCACATATTTTTTTAAGAACCAAGAAGATGTGATGAGAAACATCAATGTGAATGTCATCCTTGTAGATGCGCTCGCAGTGATATGACCTCTGTGTCCACACAACAAAGTCTCCATAGCTGTGCCCACACACAAACAGCTAACACTGCACCTGGGAGTAGTAGGCATGTCCCTGTCTCAAGTGTGGGGTGCCATCTGCATTATTTGCCAAACATGTGGCGCTTTCTTTCACCTTAGTCAGGACCTCGTCACGCACAACGTAGGGGCACTTCACTTCGAGACTGCCTTCCCACAGCAGTCACATCGGAAGACTCCATCGGGAGAAGCCCCAATCTCTGGATATTGGTTGTGGATGACAAACCCAGAGTCCTGCATGGTGAAGGTGGCATGCCCGGTTACCGTGTTGCGATAAGCAGCCTTAGCAACGTTCTCATGCTTACTGCCCCATCGTATGGCTGGTGTGGTCAGGTGTCGGTCCGGGTAGCAGATGTCCTTGAAGGTACTTGGTGCTGGTTGAGAGGGATCGGTATGGCACACTTTGTGAAACGTCGATGCAGTCACCCTGCCAGCTCTGAACTTGGGCCACAGTCGTGAATTGGCCTGAGCCCTTGACGCCATCTCCACGCCCTCCACCTGTTGAGGTGTGACAGCCAACGTGACAGACGAACACTTCTCCAGGACGACATGGAACGGCTGTTTGTACAGCTTATCTTGGAACATGTCAGAAAGCACTGCTGCAAAATTTACCTGGGCCTGTTTGGGAACAAAGCTGTCACAAAATCGAGTGTAAGTATTAATAAATTGGCGGTACCCGATTTGACATAGCAAGTTATAGGTTCAGGTGCACTAGGATTCGGAGTGAACGAGAGACATAACGTGACATCAGATATGTATGTACGAGAAGCCAACTGGCGTTCCCATTTAATACAACATAAACATATGCGGTTCAGTGATAGTTGGCCAACCGTTAATCTGCTATGACATTATATTTATAACACCATACATTGTACTCGACGAGTATGCATCCAAATACGAAATTACATGGGAGACAATTTAAACAGCTGGTCACTTACATGAAGACGGGTATACACCGTTGTAAAGTCTATGAACTGTAACCAATGAATGTCTTGTGATGTGCGAATGTCAACGTTCGCATCGGTCGCGTTCGGCGAGATGTCAGGACGAAGTCGAAAGTCGCTCGGCGTTCGGCGAACGAATTCACGTAGATGAAAGCAGGCGACTCAGGCGATCAAGTAGACGGTAGATTTGCCTTGTCGATCCCACGCGAATCACCAGGCGACAACACGGAAACGATGTCACGACATCGGCGATGTCGAGAAGGTCTGTCACGGAGTCTGTGTTACGACAGCTAGCAGACGAAACGGTGGTGGCCTCGCATTCGAAGATCACGTCAAAACGGAACTGCAGTCGGTTATCGCTCAGTCTTCTTCAACGCGTGAGAAGTGCAGCGTCTCACAACTAATCAGTACTGTTGAAATCGTAGAAGTATTTACTACAGGCGTTGGGCGGACACACGTTTCAGCCCAATTCCTGGAGACGAGAGTGCAACACTTTCTTCTGCTCAAATGTTCGGCTGGCCTCGAGTGGCCGTCCTGCCCTTATATAGTTTGATGGCCGGAAGTTAGTCTGACCAATTACAACACTTAATACAAATTAAAGTCGCTTCAAAAACCGGCTCCCGAAACCATTCACACTTCGAAGCAATCCATTCAACTTGCTGAGTTTAAAACAGATTTTGCGAGCTAAACGGTTGGCTATATAAGTGCTCATTCAATCTTTAACTTACGTGAATTACTTACATAATTAATATCACTGGATTCCCTGTATCGAGCCGGATACCACAATATTCATCGTACATTCCAACTCTCATGAATTAATCCATAATTTTAATAAAACACGCACTCTATTCATAAGCTATGTGTGACCCTAATGTTTTTCAAACCTACATTTCTGTAAACAACTTTTATAAGTTCATAATATAATCTTCTTATAACCACAACATAAGTAGTTTGCAAGGTCACCATATTACCAGTCATGTTAAATAATTTCTACTGGTACCAAATTTGGTATACCTAACCGTAGAATTAGTGGTGTACGTTACAAATGAAATTAATTAAATCTGACTCGTCGGCAGTTAAAACGTTACACGCCTTAATCGCAAGAGGGCACTGTCACATTAGATATGTACTCAGGTTTTGTAGAACAATTTTAATGAACATAATCGTACAAAGTAATTACATCTGGCCACGATGCCACGTCAGGGCTGGAGTACCGCACTGACCAACCAACCCAAACTGAATAGTTCTTTCTATCTATATTTATTATCGTTACATCCCCCTTGTTACACAAGAAGTGTTACGGATCATCGATATGTAAATTATACATTATTGTTCCAGTTGCACTTACGCATTACAGGTTGAGTTGCAACTTATAGTCTCTTATAGTTCAAAACGGAGGGGCGGTTTCACTACCCTCCCAGATCTTGTTCGGTAACACGAGTCCGGTTCAAATGTTATGTGTTTCACTGGCCTTGTAGCCCGGATCTCACGATTTGCCTCGCGTTCTTCGACGGGTTCTTCGGCCGATATGTGAGCTCCCTCAACATCATCATCGTTGAACCTGTGAGTCTCGCCGGTTCTGCGAATGTGTTGTCGATTGCGCCTCACGGTGTTTCCGTTCTGCTGTTGCACATCGTACGACCTCGGTAGATTGTCGCACGCGTTCTTGACAACAGCCGGCTTCCACGACCCGGTGTCGTGGTCACGTATATGGACATGTTGATCTGGTTCGAGTCTCGCAAGTTGTCGAGTACCTTGCGATTCGTAATACGACTTCTGATCCTGTTGTCGTTGTAGCAATCGTCGTCTGATGTCGTCTCGGTTTGGGTGAGTGTCCCGTATCCTAACAGGAACGTTCGCCTTCAGTTTCCTGGCATACTACATCTCTGCGGGTGAAGGTAGGTAGCTATCGATTGGTGTTGATCACAATACCAACAATGCCATCGCCATGTCGATTTTCGCCGCACTAGCTTTCTTTAGCGTTCTCTTCACCGTCTGTATTTGTCTCTCCACAAAACCGTTTGACTGTGGGTAATGAGGACTTGACGTCACGTGATTAAACTCCCACTGTTGTGCGAATCGCTGAAACTCACTGCAGCTGTACTGGCTTCCATTATCACTGATAACAGTCTGGGGAACACCCTGTTCTGCGAAGATGTCTTTCATCAAGTCTATGACTGCTCGGCTTGTGACACTTCCAGTTACTTCCTTTACGAAAGGGAATTTGGAATAATAGTCAGTGACTATTAGGTAGTTGCGCTTTCCGATGCTAAACAAGTCTGTTCCCACGGTTTGCCACGGACGTGTCGGCACGTCATGCTGTAACATCGGTTCTCTCGTCTGTGTTCGTTGCGCTTCTTGACACACGCCACACGTTTCCAAGTTATTGTGCGTCTCCTGGACTTCACAATTCATCATCACTAGATGTAGTTCCCGACATGACGGCAGGCCGAGAATCACCGGACCTGGTGTGTCAGCTACGAAAAACTTCTCAGTGCATCTCCTCTCACCGTACACGCATTGTAGGTTCATTGTTCCATACTATCGTATTGACTGTCCATTGTACGCTGTCAGGACCGTATTTCTGTTTTCCAATCTCCCTTTTTTGGGGAACCCATGTACATCTAAGTCGTCCGGATACATACATCGGTATGTTCGTAGCGGTAGGACAAGGTAGTGCACCGGTGTCTACCTTGACCCTAAGCGTCGCTGGCATTTCCGGTTTCCTTTTCAGTATTATGTCAAGATTCTATGTATCGTATATCCGCCGTCCTTCTGTTCCTATCCAGTGTAAGATGTACGTGACGCGTTTCGCCTCATCCTTGTCCGCGAATGGACCACTGAATATGAGGTCGCAATATTGTCTGAAGGCATGAAATTCGGACGGCAAGTCAACTGCCAGCCAGTCCATGCGAGGAGGCTCATTGACCGACAATTCGCCCATTTTTCGCCCAGTATTAGTTTGTCGGCATAAGTTACGAAAAAACAGTCACCTCACTGATTCAAGTACGTAGGTTGTTTCCTGCTGCCACCATGTCACATTAGATAGGTACTCAGGTTTTGTAGAACAACTTTAATGAACATAATCGTACAAAGTAATTACATCTAGCCACGATGCCACGCCAGGACTAGAGTACCGCACTGACCAACCAACCCAAACTTAATATTTCTTTCTATCTATATTTATTATCGTTACAGGCACCAGCGTATACCTCCGCGCCAATACATACCAGAGATGGCAGCACCATCCCATCAACCATGCTTTGTATACAAAACCACTGTTCTAAAGCCTGATTAAATTCTATACAAACCACTTTGTGACAAAACCTATCACTGTACAAGGACAGAAGGGACAACACAATAGACTTTGTGTCACCCAGGCTAAGTCCATGGAAAAAGCTGTCAAGCTCAGCAGGACTTGGTGCGACAATATTTTTTGGCTGACGAACACGAAACGAGATCGACGACTCACTAGCAATGGCTGACGTGAAATCAATTTCACCAAACTCTCTATACCGAACCTCTCGGTGAGTTGCTGGCAGCAGCCAATAAGCTGGCTCTTGCGTCACAGTCTTGCTGTCACGGATCTTCACGGTAGTATCCACCGCAAAGAGAAGTGTGGCGATGTGAGTGTAGGCCTCACCCAACCCAGCCATGCAGTCACAATGGGCGGTGCAGACAGTCCCAGCTTTATCTGCGATGATCCATGGCTGCAGTGGCTTTTCGCGAAGTCTCTGAGAATGAAGTACCTGTCAAAAAGTGTAACATTTTAGTACGATGCAAACTAGATTTAGAATTGTTGACAAAGCTATACATGTAAAAATTAGGGCTTTAAAATACATAAATTGCAGTATGTTGCAACTGAGGTTCTCCTCAGTTGCAACATACTGCATCTCATCCAGCTTGTTTAAGAAGCTTCTGGCATTCACAGATATGCTTTGAGTTTATTTACAGTAATATGTCCTGTGTTCCCTATTTCTTTTTTATCCCCTTCACCAATTTTGTGCAATTTTTTGCTGTTAGTGTTTATATACATACTAGTGCTTGTGCTATCCACTCCCATCTCCATTCCTACTTGTTTGTAGGTTTCGTGGACTGGCTGCCCCTCTTAGTGGGAGCCGTTCTTGATTGACTGCTCCTTCTGGGAGGTGTTGTTCCTGACTGGCTGCCCTTTGTAGGTGCCACTGGTGTTGTTTGGCTCCTGGAAGGGGTCTTTCCTTGTTCATTTTTATTGGGTAGTGATGTTTCCGCCTGGGTGCCTTGCACCTTACTGTCATTCGCCTCTACAATGCGGCTTCGATGGATGAATATGTTCTTTTCGCCTTTTCCCTTCCTTTCTCTTAATTCCTGCCTTAATTGGTACTGTTTCTCCCTTTCTTTCGTAGTCTCATCTACACTGATGTAAAGGTGTTTCCATTCGTCCTTGTTTCTCAGGTTCCTAGCTACTCTTAGCACTTTTGTTTTCAAGTTCCGATTTCCCAGTGTTACAACTGTCAGTCTATTCCAACCCTCCATTTTGTTTGCCGGGACCCTACTTACTGAAATTATTTCTACCTCTTTCTGTTCCAAAACATTGTGCATCAAATGCTCCACAAGTTCTTTGTTATCTTCCCAACTCCCATGCTCTTCATTGTCTATTTCATCAAGATTTTTGATGAATACATTTGTGCTCTTTGCTTCTTTTTCTCTGATCTCGTAAAGCTCCTCTCTCACTACTCTGCAGACATTCTCTTTATGAGTGCCCTTGACTTAAGTAATTTCCTCTACTTTCGTGGTCAATTCATCAACTCTAGCCTCTAGAGTTCATAGTTCTAGTTCATCGTTCACAGTTCTAGTTCATCCTGTTGGTCCTTCAACCCCTGTACCAGTTTCAGGACCTCGATAGCTTTGGAGTTACAGTCTTTACAAAACCAGTGAAGCTGTTCTCCGTGATTTTCTATGAACACGTATGCCTCTCTTGATATGTCTTCACACTCTATGTCAGTTTTTATAACTTGTTTTTTGCATAGCCCACATTTATTTACCGTTTTCTTATGTGACTGTCCACCACTACTTTCACCTGTTTGTGACATAACGCACTAGACTATAACAGAATGCTGCTGTTTACTATTTATTGTTTACCTATAATCCAAATCCAAGTACCAGTGAAACTTCCAAGGCCAAGGACCAGGCAAGACCTAAGCTAAATTAGTGCTATAGGGCATCATGTGCGCTACCAAGGATTTGTCCCCCAGGGCGGCTCTGGTGTTTTTAATGTCCTGTTGAAAAAGCCTGTTAGTATAGTTTTATTTTTATGTGCGCCTATTTATTGTCAGCCTTGCCTGTCCTACTGAATTTTACATAAATGTTGTTAAGCTAGAGTTATTTTAATAACGTGTAGTTTCTTTATTTGGTGTAACTAATTTTAACCATAGGTAATGTATATTTATTTTGTTAGCATACGCAGATTGTTTGAGTTGTTTTGGGGGCGATTTTGGTTTCGCGCGCTTTAATTATTGTTTACAAATCCGCCATTTTGTTTACGAATTTTCTGTCGGTTAGGCAATAAAATTACAAATTAGAACTGGTTGATCGTAAATGTATTAATATGGACGTGTTGTGATGATGTTATTCTTGCACGTGTGTAAATTTTGACAAATGATAGTCCTTAGAATGTGTGATATTGGCTATAATCGTAGAAGTACATTCTTTTTCCCCCGGACAGTAGCAGACTGGAACCATCTTCCAAGTTCCAGCTTCCACCACATCAGCATCCTCACTTAAACACTTCTTTAAAAGATTCGGCTTACACAACCTGCAGCCACCGCCAGCAACACCTTGACTTGAGGAACATATGCCAAAGTGCATTTTAATCTACCAAAGTTTTAATATTTGGCCGCTACACCATAACGCAACTATACTTGCATCTCAGGGCTAATTACGCTCGCAAGAGCCCAACCCTTTAAAAGGAAGAAGTACGAAAGAGAAAACACAACACCTGACGCATGCGCAGACCAACGAAGGAGGAGTAAGACGAAGAAGCCTCGTAAACCTGCACTGCACAAAACAAAAAACAAACAAACAATTTGTACCCTCCTATACTGACAACAGCCGTCAACTTAATGACGTTGTTCAGTTTAAATACGAAAAAGAAGAAGTACATATAATAGCTTTCTATAATAAAACCACCACCATCAAAGAGGAGGGAATGTAGCGCAGCACAGTTTCCATTACTGACTGATGCCAATTTATTTTGGCAGTGGTGGGTCGCATATCTGAAGAAATATACAGCTGTTATTATTAATGTTGCACATTAATACGACGATTGTATAGTCCGTCCGCATTCCGTATACATAAACAGTGTACGCGGAAGAAGTGAGTTAATGAATATTCATTAGCTGAATTACCCGTCGAAGAACGGGTGGTGAGATTGGTGACTTTTCGTTAGTTTTCCTGGGCGTTTGACCGTTAATGGACGTGGATTGTTGAATGGGAGTGGAGACGTAATACATTTTGGTACTTGATATTAAATAGTGTATATAGTAGGTCTGTTGTGTTGAGCACTTGAATGTTTGGCGGTATGCCTACTATCGTAACTATGACTACGTTTATCAGCGCAATGACAACGTTCAATCACTTCTGACAGTGACAGACTCGGAGACAGCGCGTGGTAATCACACCTTCAGCCTTTACGGTGGCGCTGCCAAGGCTTACATTCGGGCTAAGATTTGACACGTTGGGAGATAGAGTAACACTTCAGCTATTTCAATGTTTTAGTGTGATCTACATGTGTACATTGTTAAATAATCGCTTCAAATTCCACTGATTGGCTTCAAGTTTTGACAACACTAGGTTGATTAGCCCCATACCCATAGGCATAGCAGTAGCGCAGCGGTATGAGGAATGAGCTCCGGACTATTCACTTAGACTTGGTCTTAGGCTGAGAGAATGCGGGTTCGAATCCTGTGCGGCGGTATCGAACCTTGGGCAAGTTCGTTTAATCTACATTGCATCAGTTCACTCAACTGTATGAATGAGTACCTGGCTACAGACAGATTTGGATATTTGTGTACGAATAGTCTTCACACATTAATTGCAGCGTGGCTGAATGCTTCCCATGGAAGTTGAGATGGTGTTCGGTTGAACAGGTCTGCCAGGGAGTAAAGTGTAAAGCTCTTTGAACATTCCTGAGGACTGGATATTGCACTGTATAAGAACTTTACCTTTACTACTCTAGCCCTAGGCCTAGGCTAGGGGCAGTAGGCTAGGCAGCCGTTTACAGTCGGAGGGAATATTTCCAGCCAGTTGTAAATTAATGTTGGGTTATTTCTGCACGGTTTTACAATGGTTATTTAAATTTTGGAGAATTTAGGCAGTTGCTTAACTTGCACATGACATTTTGAACCATTATATCATTTATAGGCCTAATGTATTTTGGATTTGGAACTTGTATGATGCAACAATCTAAGTGAAGCTGTTGTCATTGTTATTGAAAGTGTCGTTTGATTGTTGACAATTTGTGACAGTTACTTAGAATTAGGTTCCAATGGTTAGCAAGACCGCTGTGTCGGCACTGTAACGTACAAACATTTTATATTTCTGTTTTTTTTCAGGGTTTGCCAAAGGTGGAAAAAGCAATGGAGGTGATGGGAGACTGTTTGTGCGTCAACCAGAAAGTTGAGGTCGGGACAGAGAATGGGTATTACACTGTCCCACCAAGTCCTGCCATCTCACAGGTGTCCGAGAGTGGAGTCTCGGTGAGATCAGAAAGAGGCAGTAAGTATTCCTTGTGGGAATTTATACAACATAGTGAGCACTCACCACACACTTAGCCAGGGACCGGTATGCCTGTCTTCAAGACTGGCCACTAGATCAACTAATAGTTCCAAGTCTAGGGGCCCACATTAATGACTATCATTGGTACAACTGGTAGTGAAACACATCGAATGGATCAGTAATAATTAAATAAATGGCTCGAATGATACTGGTTTGTCATTGAAGAAAGTAACTGGCCAATAATGGCTGTGATTGACGTGAATGGCTTGGCTTCCATGCAAGCTGTTCCTTCCATGCAAGCCGTTCGCACGCTAACAGGCATAATTTTAATTAATTCAAGACTAAACAAAATTATATCTGTCTAAGTGCCTGGTGCTCACTAATGGCATGCATTGTTTAATTGAATAACTGTTTTTGGATTTAGCTCACATTGAATTATGGGTTGTCGGTTGTCCTGTGGGGTGTTGTTGGATTCCTGGTTATTAAATATAGTGGGTTTGGGACCCAGTAATAATTTTGTATTTATAATAACACTATTATTATTTTTTCACCAACAAATCCGGAGCTAATAACTTGTTCACATGTGTTAATAGAACATGAAAATACATGTATATATATATATATATAAAATCAGTGTTTCCCCTGGGTAAAATGATGGGCGAGGTAGTAGGGATGGTCTACACGAGTGCCGCAGGTGCAAAGCATTGGTAGGGAGGTCCAGGGCATGCTCTTCCTAAAAAAAAATTAAACTAGCTTAAATTGGTGCATTTTCAGGTATGTCTTAAACCTTTACTCTTGAATATAGAGGGGAAGATATAAAACAACAAGGCACTATTTGTAAATGTAGTAATCATCATTGATAAAAGTCAGTAATCATGATTGTTTCATCGTGTTGAGGTGTGGTTTCCACTTTACTACTGGTACTCAGTTGAGGTTTGTGTGGTTTCCACTTTACCACTAGTACTTGGTTGTGGTGATTTTTTTCTTGCCCTAACCCTAGGCCTTGTTACCACACTGACAGAGTGAGAATAAAAGTAAAAAGACAGTTGGTACAGGACTCGGCTGGTGGTTGTTGTGTGGATCAGGGTGTCAATGCTGAAGAATCCAGGTCGGGTGAAGATGTCGTCCCAATCCCAGAATCTAACACCAGAAATTTGTGCAGACATTTGGTGCAGTCTCATGTTGTACTCTGACTTCCCTCTTATATGGAGCAGTATCCAGTCCTAAGGACTGCTCAAAGAGCTTTACACTTTATTCCCTGGCAGACCTGTTCAGTCAAGCACCAACTCAACTTCTCTGGGAAGCTTCCAGTGGTATCATCTGAAGACTCTTTCATCATCGCCTTTAAATGGTTATAATATCATTATATTACAGTACATTGGTGGTTATGTTCCGAAGATTATATTTTATTTGTTGTTAACATGCTATGCAATCAATTAAACAGTCATTTCTGGAATGCCACAAAAGTATGTTTCTTTCTGTTTTCCTCTTTTATAAAACAGTATAAGTTGTTTAGTATATATCCAATTTCTGTGCAAACAGTTTTGGGCAATAGGCACCTTATGAAATGTGAAGTGAACTTTGGTGGTTTATATTCGTAAGTACTTCACTCAGATCAACTTTGCCAAAAGTTTATTTGTACAACGTTGTAGGAATATGTGTATTATATTTAATACAAAGAAGTCTTACGAATCACATTCCTTATTTTGCTTTAAAAAAACCGGCATAGAACATTAGTTGAATAGACTTGTGTGCATTTGTGTCAAATCCGGACCCGCCTCGATTTCGCCATTATAACTTGAGTTTTGCCTAACTTTGATACCTCAGTGAGATAGTTCAATCATTGTCTTACGCCCATTTGAGCCGAAAATATTATCCCGATTTGTATCAACATACGCTGCTATATCGCTTATTTTATACGAGCTGTGCGGTAACGCACGGGCGCAGACTAGCGCAAACCGGGTCTCTATTTGGGCTTCAAAAGGGTCCAAATTCGATACATGTGCTGACCAATGAATAGGATACACGGTTTTTATTTGGGCTTCAAAGAGGTCTGGATTCAACACAAGTGCCGACTAATGACGTAGTGCCATCAGCCTGCATGGTTTTTACTCCCACCACCGTCATAAACCAGAATTTCAACATCGGCTACACCAGTTTTCTGATTTATTGTGGACACATGCTATAATAGTAAAATTTAGTGCAAAATACACCATAATTCAGCTACCGTTTTCTTTGGTTTTTTTCACCTCCGGCTTCCACATGTCTCCCTAATGTAGTTACCATTTGGGTGCCATTTTACATGAATGTCTACATTTCTAGTATGTCGAAACTCCGCAAGGTGTCACCATTGGAGACATCGGGGACCCCGCAGGAATATTCTGTGATTGGACAACTGACAAGTGATGTCATCATGTTGTCCAATGGAGTTAATTCCAAGAGGTAAATCCTAACCGGCCCTGAGCGACTAAACGATGTTGCTACAAATCTGCAATTTTGCGGGAATATAAATGACTGGTTTCATTTAGCACCGCTCGCCGACGCTGAATATATATCGTGAAAGAATGAAAAAATGGCCGCACGAAATAGCTACGAGGCGGCAATTTCAGCATATTTTGGGTGAGGCAGCATAGAAAAACGGCAAGGCTTGTCGCATACCAACGGAAACACTGTATAATTATATATAAAATTGCACACGACAGAAGATAAATGATAAAAGACCAATTGAACAATAAAGATAACATTTGAAGCAAATTCATGTAACATTATATGTAACGTATGTAGTTGATCCTGGCTTTACAGTCACCTCTGTAATACAGCCACCTCACAATTAAGGCCACCCAACTATAGTCCCTGATTGTTTCTGTAACAGTAATGTACAGAAATTTGTCTCGCTAATACGGTCACCTTGCCATTCAGGTCAGTCTCGCCGGGGGGACCATAATAGTGAGGTTCTCAGTTACCACTGTATAGTAAAATTAAGAGGGTTTGTCATTGCAGTCTACAATTAAACATAATTCTCTGACTTCTCTCCCATTTATTTGAATTCTGCACAACTGATTCAGTGATTATCTTTGCAGATATTGTAATTGTACTTAAGACTACCAGTGACAAAAATACAGTTACAGAATTAAAGGAAATAAAAACAAGGCATTAGCTAAAATCCGTTTTCCATGTGTACAGAAAGTTTAATGTTGCATGTAACATTCGAGAACATTAAAAAAATACAGAAAAATACATTTGTAGCATAAATTCGATTTTAAACCCGTCTGTGTAGCGATTCCCGCGGAAAATAAAAATTTATTGAGCTAGGCGATCACGTAGTATCTTAACGTCACACATGACTCACACTCGCAGCAGGCCGACCCTTTCTAACCCTTTCTATGCATTCAGAGCATGTTTACATGAATAATGTTGGGGTCGAAACGAGCGTCAGAATGAGTTGTTATGCAATAATCCGATGTAATACAAACACTAGTCATCATAGAGGAACAAGCAGTTATCTTACGGTTCCACATGAATTAAATTTTATTCAAAACAATGAATGCGAATGAGCCTACAATCGACTAGGTTTCGCCGAGCTTGGCAGGCTTGGCCCTGCCCCTGGGCTCGTTTTCAGAATAATTATATCGAATGCAACCAACGGGAGATAATGTACACCAATATACATATATAACAAACATGAAAATGATGCACCAATTTTGCAACAAAATTGGGATTGAAATTAACTATAATGAAACAAGATATGTTACACTTTCTAATACCCTGTAAACATAATCTAAACAATTAATGACATGACATGAATTGCATCTTGTTACAGTCTATGATTCAATATGTCAGCCATATTATACTAATTAGGTCATGAAATATGCAAATTAGGTCAACGAAAATGCAAAAAATAAATTCCTCGTGTGAAAATACCTATATATGCAAAATTTTAAGTAATTACCTCAATTAATTACTTATCTGTTGTGAAAACAATGACAAAAATTGTAAAATAGGGGTACACCCTGGAAATACTGTGACCCTATTCTTTCTGTGTTATTTTTCATGTTCACCGTTCCAACGAAAACCCCTGGGGTAGTAACCTTTCCAACTTAATAACTTTGTCAGTAGTTGTCCGATTTTCATGAAATCAAAACCATTTACTTGAGAAGAAGAAGCTCCTTACGTGCATAACAAAACATGTTTAGGTAATGCAGTTTATATTTTTCATGTGGTAATGCTAATATCACTAGAATATCGATGTATGAAGGAGGAGTTGTACAATTTATCATAACAACTGAAATCAGTCAGCGAATTTCTGCCAGCCTTGATAGCTCAGTTGGTAAACGCGTTGGTTCCTTGGTGTCTGTTTTACAATCGGGCGACGCCGGTTCAGTACTGACAGCATGCAAACTATTGATTTTCTTTAAAAAAATGTTGTTTATGTTTTCATGAAGTAATATAAACCAAATCATTTAGTATACTATGATGTACTGTTTGTAAATATTTTTTTTTATTTTTGTAGTAATTATTTATATTCGCCACAAAAATGAAAATATGGTCATTATATACAACGATGTTTCTAAATTGTATTTATCCAGACAGATCACAATCTGTTTTCACATATATAATTACAATATATTACTGTACAATATATTTACAATTAATAAATTAGATATCCATTACATTATATTTGTTTGG
Organism: Paraescarpia echinospica; assembly: GCA_020002185.1. Taxonomy (NCBI): domain Eukaryota; kingdom Metazoa; phylum Annelida; class Polychaeta; order Sabellida; family Siboglinidae; genus Paraescarpia; species Paraescarpia echinospica. Next base: position 9,350,426 of record CM034534.1, on the reverse strand, counting down.
ATAAATAAAATTTAGAAACACCGTTATATAATGACCATATTTTCATTTTTGTGGCGAATAAATAATTACTACAAAATAAAAATTATTTACAAACAGTGCATCATAGTATACTAAATGATTTGGTTTATATTACTTCGTGAAAACATAAACAAAAAAGTGTAAAGAAAAATCAATAGTTTGCATGCTGTCAGGATTGAACCAGCGTCGCCCAATTGTAAAATAAACGACAAGCAACCCATGCACCTACCCACTGAGCTAGCGGGACCAGCGGAAACTCTCTAACTGATTTAAGTTGTTCCTCTATGATGACTAGTGTTTGTATTACGTCAGAAAATTGCACAATAACTCATTCTGACACTCGTTTCGACCCAAAAGCTATACTTGTAAACATGATCTGAATGCATGGAAAGGGTCGGCCTGATGCGAGTTTGAGTCACAAGTGACGTCACATCTAGGCATCTCGAAAAGCGCGCCAAAAATATGCATATTCGAAAATGTCCGGATGTACAGGATAAAATGTGGAATTTCTAATTCATTGAATTTTTTGATTTTTTTTGCTTGGTGGACGTGGAAATAGCAGGATGTAATATAACATAAATTCAAGCAATAGATGTTTTTATTCCCTTTAATTGGCACAAACTACTAACTGGCCATGGGCTGAGTTTGATCAATCACTGTATCAGGTAAAGTTGGACATTTCCTGATGCATTTAATCAAATATAGGGTGATAAGCTCAGCAACCTTTATTCACCCTTGGAAGCACAGCAACAGCTGTTCACCTTAAAATCATGGTATTGTTTATTAAATGTACATCTGGATAACAATAATATTTTCTGGTCATTCAACACACTTTGACACTAGGTTGAACATTTTCTTTTTCTACTGGAGATATATTCACATTTATCTGTTCATTTTGGGGCGATGAACGAGGAAATGAAGGGGTTGGGGAAATGTCTTCTAGTTGATTATTACTCTGACATTCGTTTGCATCTTACTGTCTTGTTACGTCTTGTTGAAGCTGTCACTCAGTCTCGTCCTGCATGTTGACAGGTGAGCAGCATGGTGTTGAAAGCATCATGGAATACTATAATAAAGGTTGATGTGTATTCTTTAGCACAACTTATCTTTCGCACAAGATCTTTATAATAACTTATAAATATGTTTAATGCCACAGCTATTACATCAAGCATTGACAGATGTCTTAAGCACTATTTTCTTCCCTCTCTGTCAGATTTGGTGATCTGATGTGTTATATTGAATGCTACATATGTACTAGGGACATTTTTAATGCAGAAAGTTGCACAAAAATGTAGCTTGGTCACCTTGTCATTTGTAGGCGGTGAGCAGCAGGATTTGAGCAAACTGATCCCAGTGAAGAAACTTCGGAAAGGTTGCTCAGAGCTGTATAGAAGATGCTACCAAGCAGAAAAGAGCAAGCGGAAAGGTAAGAGACTTCAGTTTGACATGCCACCATTTTTTTCTAGCTCATTTATGTTCACGTCAACACCAAATGCGATCACACATTAAGGGCGTATTTCCTTATTTGGTGGATGTTGCATGGTTTCGTATGGTTTTCCTCGTGGTGTTATTTACCACCTGGGAAATTCTGTTGTTGAGAAAGCCTGAGACTTGCGAAGGTTGGCGCCTCCTCAGATCAAAACGTATTTTAATAATTTTGCACACATCACATGAGAAAGAATTTAACAGCAAATTTAACAGTAGAAGTCTCCCGATGATCAGACTGCAACTTTTGAAGATACGAACAGAATAAGGACTGCTTGACGACATGTATAGTCAAGGCGCTGTGCGAAGGTCCGTCACTCTGATCTGTCCACTTTCGAAGGTCGGCGCTTCCTCAAGTCAACATTTTAATATTTGTTGGCACACACGATTAAGAATTTAACGGCAGTCAGGATAGGTGTCGAGATATGGGCGCCTGAACAATCGAACTGAGCGTGTGGCGTGATGTCTGCAAGCACCCCGATTTCGACCTTGTATGCCATTCCCCATGACGGGACGCGCTCTGTTGGATTGTTGAAAAATTAAACTGCACACGTGGTGCAATCAGGATAGGGATGAGTTTCAAAATCGGGACACTTGCAGACACTCAAATTAATATTCATCGTGTAACTGTCTGTAGCCACAAGTAGGGATACGATGCAAATATAGCAGGGCGTTGTGCAAAAAAAGGCAGGGCATTCTTTTTGCCTTTTCTGGGTACCAGAGCGCCACTGAAGAAGATAATGCCAATTTACCTTGAAGAACTGTGTCTTTATCACATTTTTATCAAGCATTTGTTACACTCTGTTTTGCAGGATAATCAGAACTGTGGTACGACCTTACAGACTGGAGTAAAGTGATGATAGTCTGCAGCAATTGGGCTGTCAGGCTGCGGGACATTTAGCTCATGACCCTGCTCAACAAAACTATGATGAGAACCAATTGCCACATGAATAATTGGACAAATTAACCATTAAAGTCCTCTATTGACTTAGTTTCATCAGCAAGTTTCATGACACGTATCTAAGAAGGTGACATGATTAGATCATCAAATAGCCACGTTGGTGAGTAAACTCACCTACAGTCACACAGCCAGTGACATATAATTACGACAGGGGTAGAAGGGATCGAGGGAAACCTACTCCTGTTCCCCTTAATGTCCATACAATACCATTCACTATTTCCAACCAGGAAACTACTTTAATTAAGACATGTGGATCGCAGTGGTGCAGTGGCTAAAGCTTCGGACTCGACTGAGAGAATGCTGTATGAATGAGTACCTGGCTATAGACATGAATAGTCTGCGCACATTAATCGCAGTGTGGCTGGATGCTTCCCAGAGAAGTCGAGATGGTGTTTGATTGTCTGCCAGGGAGTAAAGTGTAAAGCCCTTTGAACAGTCCTGAGGACTGGATACTGCACTATGTAAGAACTTACCTTTACATCCAGCTGGACGAACTCGCAGCTTCTCAATTTGGTGTCAACTCTGATGAATTTTTAATTTTTTGTTTCCAGTTAAATATTCGTGGGATCCAGTGAACAAGCCACGTGATTGGCCCAGTAATATTCGATTTGTGAACCCTAACAACGGGGTCAAAGGTAAGTAACGTGTCGTGATTAGTTTTACTTTATGCAGTTGGCAATCACCTTCATCATCATCATCGTCATTGTGCAGCCGTAGTGCCCCATGGTTGGGCGAAGGCCTCAGCATGTCGTTTCCAGATCTGCAGTCTTTCACTATCTTCTGCCAGATGGTGCCCTTCCAGAATTCTTCTAGTTCGTCTCTCCACCAGCTTGTCAGTCTTCCTCTAGATCATTTCCCTTCATAAAGTCTCCAGGTCATCATACGCGAAGTTGGCATTAATGAGCCATAATTGAGAAATATTTGAAAGCAAAAAAACAGGTTTCTTGAGAAATAATGTCAGTCAATATGCAGTTTTTGCGAATTTTTTTGTCTGCATATATTGGCTACAGGGAAAGATGGTCGCTTCAGTAACAAGCCAGGTAGAAAGGAGCTTGACCTGATGTTCGTTTTCCTGAGAGACAAGTTCTTGAAGATGTCAAAAACTGAATGTGAAGTGGAACAAATGGTGGTAAAGACGGAAGAAAAGGTAGGATCTTCTACACAACATGTACATTCACGATAGAATACGTTATAGAGAATTGAGTCATTTTAATTCTACATAACTGCCAGCTATCTCTGTAACATTAAAATGAGGTTATCTGTTCCCGTAGCCGGAACCAGCCCGGGCTGGTAATTTAATTCTTCATACTACTTTGCGGGAACAATCCAACTTCAAACAGGTCTGATTAAATACAAGTTGGCTCCAATCTATTATGATATTGTGAATAATATATTAATGAATATTAGTAAATGAGGATCAGACATTGTGCGTTTGAAGGAGGCGCAGGTGACAGTTACTGTATTTGTTCTATTAAATTTGAAAGAGGACCTAGGTGACAGTTACTGTATTCGTTCTGTTAAGTTTGAGGGAGGTCCTAGGTGACAGTTAGTGTATTCGTTCTGTTAAGTTTGAGGGAGGTCCTAGGTGACAGTTAGTGTATTCGTTCTGTTAAGTTTGAAGGAGGACGTAGGTGACATTTACTGTATTTGTTCTGTTAAGTTTGAAGGAGGACGTAGGTGACAGTTACTGTATTCATTCTGTTAAGTTTGAAGGAGGACCTAGGCGACAGTTACTGTATTCATTCTGTTAAGTTTGAAGGAGGACGTAGGTGACAGTTACTGTATTCATTCTGTTAAGTTTGAAGGAGGACGTAGGCGACAGTTACTGTATTCATTCTGTTAAGTTTGAAGGAGGACCTAGGCGACAGTTACTGTATTCATTCTGTTAAGTTTGAAGGAGGACCTAGGTGACAGTTACTGTATTCATTCTGTTAAGTTTGAAGGAGGACGTAGGCGACAGTTACTGTATTCGTTCTGTTAAGTTTGAAGGAGGACGTAGGCGACAGTTACTGTATTCGTTCTGTTAAGTTTGAAGGAGGACGTAGGCGACACTTACTGTATTCATTCTGTTAAGTTTGAAGGAGGACGTAGGTGACAGTTGCTGTATTCATTCTGTTAAGTTTGAAGGAGGACGTAGGTGACAGTTACTGTATTCATTCTGTTAAGTTTGAAGGAGGACCTAGGCGACAGTTACTATATTCATTCTGTTAAGTTTGAAGGAGGACGTAGGCGACAGTTACTGTATTCATTCTGTTAAGTTTGAAGGAGGACGTAGGCGACAGTTACTGTATTCATTCTGTTAAGTTTGAAGGAGGACGTATGCGACAGTTACTGTATTCATTCTGTTAAGTTTGAAGGAGGACGTAGGTGACAGTTACTGTATTCATTCTGTTAAGTTTGAAGGAGGACCTAGGCGACAGTTACTGTATTCATTCTGTTAAGTTTGAAGGAGGACGTAGGCGACAGTTACTGTATTCATTCTGTTAAGTTTGAAGGAGGACGTAGGTGACAGTTACTGTATTCATTCTGTTAAGTTTGAAGGAGGACCTAGGTGACAGTTACTGTATTCATTCTGTTAAGTTTGAAGGACAGGACATTCTGTTAAGTTTAGGTGGACATAGGTGACATTTACTGTATTCATTCTGTTAAGTTTGAAGGAGGACGTAGGTGACAGTTACTGTATTCATTCTGTTAAGTTTGAAGGAGGACCTAGGTGACATTTACTGTATTCATTCTGTTAAGTTTGAAGGAGGACGTAGGTGACAGTTACTGTATTCATTCTGTTAAGTTTGAAGGAGGACCTAGGCGACATTTACTGTATTCATTCTGTTAAGTTTGAAGGAGGATGTAGGTGACAGTTACTGTATTCATTCTGTTAAGTTTGAAGGAGGACATAGGCGACAGTTACTGTATTCGTTCTGTTAAGTTTGAAGGATGACGTAGGTGACAGTTACTGTATTCATTCTGTTAAGTTTGAAGGAGGACCTAGGTGACAGTTACTGTATTCATTCTGTTAAGTTTGAAGGAGGACGTAGGTGACAGTTACTGTATTCATTCTGTTAAGTTTGAAGGAGGACGTAGGCGACAGTTACTGTATTCATTCTGTTAAGTTTGAAGGAGGACCTAGGCGACAGTTACTGTATTCATTCTGTTAAGTTTGAAGGAGGACGTAGGTGACAGTTACTGTATTCATTCTGTTAAGTTTGAAGGAGGACGTAGGCGACAGTTACTGTATTCGTTCTGTTAAGTTTGAAGGAGGATGTAGGTGACAGTTACTGTATTCATTCTGTTAAGTTTGAAGGAGGACCTAGGCGACAGTTACTGTATTCATTCTGTTAAGTTTGAAGGAGGACCTAGGTGACAGTTACTGTATTCATTCTGTTAAGTTTGAAGGAGGACCTATGCGACAATTACTGTATTCATTCAGTTAAGTTTGAAGGAGGACCTAGGCGACAGTTACTGTATTCATTCTGTTAAGTTTGAAGGAGGACCTAGGTGACAGTTACTGTATTCATTCTGTTAAGTTTGAAGGAGGACGTAGGTGACAGTTACTGTATTCATTCTGTTAAGTTTGAAGGAGGATGTAGGCGACAGTTACTGTATTCATTCTGTTTAGTTTGAAGGAGGATGTAGGCGACAGTTACTGTATTCATTCTGTTTAGTTTGAAGGAGGACGTACGTGACAGTTACTGTATTCAGTCTGTTAAGTTTGAAGGAGGACGTACGTGACAGTTACTGTATTCATTCTGTTAAGTTTGAAAGAGGACGTAGGTGACAGTTACTGTATTCATTCTGTTAAGTTTGAAAGAGGTCGTAGGTGACAGTTACTGTATTCATTCTGTTAAGTTTGAAGGAGGACGTAGGCGACAGTTACTGTATTCGTTCTGTTAAGTTTGAAGGAGGACGTAGGTGACAGTTACTGTATTCGTTCTGTTAAGTTTGAAGGAGGACCTAGGCGACAGTTACTGTATTCATTCTGTTAAGTTTGAAGGAGGACCTAGGTGACAGTTACTGTATTCATTCTGTTAAGTTTGAAGGAGGACGTAGGCGACAGTTACTGTATTCGTTCTGTTAAGTTTGAAGGAGGACGTAGGTGACTGTTACTGTATTCATTCTGTTAAGTTTGAAGGAGGACGTAGGTGACAGTTACTGTATTCATTCTGTTAAGTTTGAAGGAGGACGTAGGCGACATTTACTGTATTCGTTCCGTTAAGTTTGAAGGAGGACGTAGGTGACAGTTACTGTATTCGTTCTGTTAAGTTTGAAGGAGGACGTAGGCGACAGTTACTGTATTCGTTCTGTTAAGTTTGAAAGATGACGTAGGTGACAGTTACTGTATTCATTCTGTTAAGTTTGAAGGAGGACCTATGCGACAGTTACTGTATTCATTCTGTTAAGTTTGAAGGAGGACCTAGGCGACAGTTACTATATTCATTCTGTTAAGTTTAAAGAGGACCTAGGCGACAGTTACTGTATTCATTCTGTTAAGTTTGAAGGAGGACCTAGGTGACAGTTACTGTAATCATTCTGTTAAATTTGAAGGAGGACGTAGGTGACAGTTACTGTATTCATTCTGTTAAGTTTGAAGGAGGACGTAGGCGACAGTTACTGTATTCATTCTGTTAAGTTTGAAGGAGGACCTAGGCGACTGTTACTGTATTCATTCTGTTAAGTTTGAAGGAGGACGTAGGTGACAGTTACTGTATTCATTCTGTTAAGTTTGAAGGAGGACGTACGTGACAGTTACTGTATTCAATCTGTTAAGTTGATGCATCTCACATATGAGCAACAGGATACCACAACACTGTAAAGTGTAATAACTTCTGATCTTTTGATAATTTTTCATCACTGAACTTTGAATCTAGTGTGATATTGGTAGAATTTAAATTACCATAATAGATTCAACAGTCATGGTCAAATCTGGCCTTGAAGATTACTGTCCCGGTGTCATACACTACTAAAAGGGAGATGTATGCTTAATAAAATGAATATGGTATACATTGTTGCAGCCGTTGATCAAAGGTGTACCTGTGGAAGAGTCCATGCCTGCTCCAGGGCCCACCGTAGATGTAAAGAGAATCATAGAACAAAAGGATGCCACACTGGCCAGGATAAAGGAGCAGCCGAATCTTGACCCCAACGTCCAGACACAACTTGACAACATAAGGAGAGGTAAGTTGCTTCTGAATTTGTGATGAATTTCTTCCTGTTTTACTCCCGTTGTAATACAACTACTGTTTGAACTAGCGAAAACGCATATAATCTTTTGCAACATGTTTTGTCACCAAAAAATATATGTTTGGGCAATCAATTCAAAGAAAAATGCAACGGAATGTCCGGCAGCTTCTCATTTGCGGCGGCCATTTTAGTAAGCTTGTTGGACCTGGTTGCTAGTGCGTCCGTCAGTTGAGTGCTGCTGTGATACTATGCAGCACTGTTGTCTCCACTTGATTGGTCTACAATTTGATTGCTATTTCAGAGCTGTGTGGGCAATACAACAGACTGATTGCAAACCCACAAGGTATGCATGTCTACACGGATTTCATCAAACACTGTCGCAAGATAGAAGAGTTGATCAACAACATGGCTGGATATGGATCAGCATTCGTGGCACAGTACCATTTCCAACAGATTCTGGGTAAGACGCATCAATCTGTTCAGCCTGATTTGGATTAGTTATTCCTTACCCACTCATACGAAATGTAATTTGGATATATTCCCACTTCTGTGTAAGTTGACTGTCACAATATGGAATCTTTATGTATGAAACATCCACTTAAAGGAACAGTTTCGAAAACCAAATTCTGGTATCTATCCTTGGATTGAAGGAACAATCGAATAAGTCCTAACGTAGATTACGTATTGCTAAAAAAATTGTATTGTGTATTACTAAAATGGGTATGTTGTCTCATAATCTAATTAGCTCCATTTCACCTTTTACTTGAAAATTATTCATTATTTAAGCATGGAAAATGTCTGATTAGAATTGAAATAAACATATTTGTATTAGAGTTCTTCAGTAATAATAACAAACCAATTGCCAACATTAGTAAGCGATGTCTATGGTATTGCCAATTAAGGGGAGTTTGAAATGTGTCATGTATAATTTTTATGACAATTTTTGTTTCCTTCACTTTTTAACAGACATCAACTTCAACTCAAAGACAATTTTTTTAACAGTTACTCACTGCTAAGGCACTACTTTAGCAGTAAACAAAAACAAACAGATCCCAAAAACTAACCAACCAATGTATACCAAAAATATTAAAATGGTGCTAATCCTTACCTAGCATGCGTTTCAGAGTTAACAATGCTTGACTGATATCTCACAGTTGCATAAGTACACACAGATATTGTATTTGTAAACATATAGCGATACTTAGGTTAAAATAGCCTCGTGATCTCAAAAACAGGTTTCTTTATATAATAACCTACAGCGGGATGATACAAATATCGCTATGGTATGTTACATGTGGTAAGTATGCATGTCTTATATTGGCCACGTGTCAACACCTATGTAGTATGAATTATATGTGACCATTGTCTTAATTGGTGCATCGGATATGGCTATGGATTAGGGGGTAGGGGTAAACTATGATATAATTTTGTCATTGTTAATGAAATAATACTGTCAGAAACATTCAGATATTTTATATGCATAGCAAAACTATCATAAATGCTGTTTGGATGCAAAATCTAGTCTGTACAAGACATAAAAATTACTTTGTTCATACTTTGAGTGCCATTTTCTCAGTTGTCAAATTTTTGATAAAAAAAAGTAAATAGAACTCTGAGAGTAACCAACCAATACATACCAACTTTCAACACAACAATAATAGAATAAATATCTACATTCCTGTGCATTGAAATAATAAACAGTCATTTCGATGATATTCCAGGGGGGTTTGAAGGTGAAAATTTTGAGTACAAAAAACGGTTTTGTTTAAAAATAGTTCTAACAAAATTTGGATTAAATACAGAACCGGCTATGCACAGAAAGTTAGTATAATTCATTTTCTAGATAGTAACATATGAATTGCATGAATTAGCTTAGGGGTTTCTGTTTTCTATAAATTTAATCTTTAGCTGTTTTATGACATTTATTTGAGATTATTACCCCGCACTGAAGAATTTGAAGAAATAAATAAAAATCATGAAATATCTTTAATTTTAAAATGCTAACTTCAGACAATTCATTTCTGATGAGATTTATCAGGTTTTTAGAACAAATATTTCTGAATGGGGTGTCTCCAGTTAAGTCATTTAGTAATTGTCAACTAGGTCACAGCTTCTGGTGGAGTATATAGACTGAAGTACATGAAATTTGTGTCACATGAAATGAATAAAATCAACGAATATCGTGTATGCTTTCAGACCAACTGCGGGAAACAAGATGCCCGTTTGGTGGTGGCTTCAGGCAGGAAACGTCCATGGTGAGTGACGCATATTTCGTCATTTTACAGAACTTTCGTTACTCATCTACACAGATTTCTTGTTAACAAACATTAACAACACCTGTAGTCTTATTGTGAAGGATTTTATCAATCTCATTGATAGAACTTTGTTAGTACAACTGGTGTCTTGAAGCTTTGACATATCTACGATGATGTTAAATTACACCAATATAGACATACTGAAGGTCATAATTTCTCTCTGTATATGTTTTGTAACTGTTAATGACGGCATTTCTGATTTGTTTATATTTCTTAAATAATTAAACATTTTAATGTACGTATATATCTGCTATCGCCCTCTTGTTGATTGAGTGTGTGTTTATTTTGTGACTGCATTTATTTTGTGACATCACGATAAAGGTCATCTTAGGACAGACCCAAATTATTTTAATAATGGTAAAGTACTGGAAATTTGTCCCGCTAGTAAGGTCACCTTGCTATTCAGGTCACCAGGTCTGTCCCAAGGGTGACCTTAATAGAGAGGTTCCACTGTGCTACAGGAATGAACAATTGCAAGGGTTAGATCCTCAGTATTTGACTGTGTACTTGTAGAATGCCTTCCCAGTGCACGGTGTCGCGTCAAGTGATGATGTAGCAGCGCCACACAGTGTGGCGATTCAGAACCCGATCAACATACGGTCATCTCAACATGTGATCACCAGCTGGTACACAGAGGCGCCACCTTGTGACACAAAGGTAGAGGTAGATGAAAAGAAATGTCTGCCGGACATGTTTGAGAATGGCGATAATGACATGTTGAAAGATGTGCCAACAACCGAGGAATTGGTCAACTTGTTTCAAGTTGAATTACGGTATGGTTGTTTGTCTTTTTTCTGAAGGTCCTAGTACAAAATTCATCCACTTTTGTGGTTTGTTTGTTTCAATTTTAATGTACCTATTGTACTTTTCAGCCTCTATGGCAGCCAAAGAACTTTTTATTACCATAATATTGTCCAGATTAATCGCATTTTTATTCTCATTTTATTTGCTTACATTTTGACGGAAACCAATTGTTCAGTTTCTTCTTCTATGATATGTCTTCAGACTAAGCACTATCAATCATTAATCTTTCAATGTTAATTAAAGATCAAACAAAAATCTAAATGATTGGTCTTGGAATCTGTGCATGTATGTATTAATATCATAATGATATAATCACATTGACAAACAACTCAAATTGAACTGATTTCAATGCTATATTCAACTACTGTATATTAGTAATCTCTGGGGTGAGGTCTCGTTAACTAATTTTGATCATAACACTAATAAACTAATTATTGTACCTGACTTGTTAACTAAAATTCCTCCCCATGATCCAGCGGTGAACTTTTAATATCACCACTCTGGGAAAATACATGTCCGTCCTGTCTTAACAACATTGCTGATATCTAAAAAATATTTTTGTACTTAGACAATTCTTTGGTGTTTAGAAAATATTTGGGTATTTTACAGAAAAATCGGTCTCCAAGACAAAGCAGATGAGAGCAAGTGTTTGGAGAAGGAATTGAAACTGGAGCCTCCTGCCACAAACCTGCACTTTGAAAGCCAGTACCAGGACGACACTCCTTTGATGGTACGGACATTTAACCGTATTTAACCGATTATCACTTCAGCGGAGAGAAATTTAATCAGTATGGTTTGTGTGCACTGAACAATTTGTAAAATCTGATGTTGAAAGGAAGGTATGGATACAATCAGTTGTTTGGTACAATTCACCTTGCTCACTGGAACAAAGTGACACTTTCCCTTATGGTCCACTGTTGAGTTCATGTTATCTAGTGATCTACTTACTTCAGCTTCAATGCATAACAAGTACCATGCGACCACAGCATATGAATCAGGAAGCAGAGTCTCGCTACCATATTGAAATTGAACGGGTAGCGCCATCTGTTGCACTGAAGTAGTATTATTACTTTTTACTAGTAGAATGAGTGAGCGAGGTAAAGTGATGTGACACTGGAATGTATTTGAATACTAACAATAGTCAATTAAATTCTCAAGTACACAATGCAATGCCACAGACAGCACTATCAGAACTTTGAATATCACCAAGTGACGGTACTCCCTCATTCATATACAACCATTGTCATGGAGGAATTTGACATGACTTTTTAATAACTAATTATTAATAAAACATTAAATTCATTTTTTTTTTTTTTTTCTGTGTGTGACCACTTAGATTTTGCTGCTTAAGCTAAAAAGGTGGCTGATATATAATTATTACTGTTATTTTCCTGTAGGAGGAGGTTGAAGACGGCAGTAATCTCCTGTACAACGAGACGAACGAGTGTGTAGAGAACATGCCCCCCACAGAGCTGACCACTTTGGCCAGCCTCAACGCTCCTGTCAGTCTGGGTGCTTCCCTCAACCACGCCACTTTTGATAGTCGAAGCCCAATTGACATCCACAGTTCCACTGTCAGGCAGGGTGCCTTTGTGTCCCATGGTGTTGCTGCCAGTAGCAACTTCCAGCAAGAGTCTGTCCCTGAGGAGTTCAACGGTAAGAATTTGTTGCTTTGGCAGACAGTTGTTTTCCTTAAGATTGGACTCCCTTGTTTTAGGATTTAACTATAATAAATATAATAACTAATCACATTGATTATGTTTGTTGAGGAATAGTTGATAGTATGATCACTTCAAGGTTCTCATGCAACACTCATAAGTAAGAAACTCACAGGATTGCTCCATAACATGTATTATATTCTTATGGTATGATTTTGTTGTAAAAAGAATTCTTTAAAGAAGCAATATATGTTATGTTTTAGCTTGATTTTTATAAGTAAGACATCCAAAAAAAGACAGGAAATGTAGTACTCTTATGGAAGTTCTGTTTCCTTGCATAACACCCGCCAGAATAGTTGATAATCCATGTGACCTTGACTCTATGGCCTGTTTACTCGCCGGGAGCTCAGCCTGTCTATTAAGCACATCTTGCACAGTTGCCTTCTTGTGGCCAGTTTCTTCAGTTCTTTCCTCGTGTAGCCCATCTTCTTCCTTTTCCCATGACTCCTTGCCAGTAGTTTCTGACCCTCTCCTTCTCCCCTCCCTTGGGGGTTAGTGATTGTCCAGTGATGTTTGCTGGTGGCTTCCTAAATGCCCTATCCAGTATCCACATACCGTACATTGTCTCTTCTTTATTTTATTTCCCACAGTGTTGTCCTTTCCCATAGCATCTCATGGCACTGCACAGCCTATATTCACAACCCTGCTCTGAATTGTGTAACTTTCATTTTCTCCCCGACTTCGAGATGTATATAGATCTTTAGATGTCATTTCAAACAGGAATCCAATGCAGAGATGTAATCCATGGCACTGAGTGAGAGAACGGAGGAAACTAAGTAGCTACTCGTATCTAAAAAAATTACATACACATTTACATTGTGTTTTGTGATATCCTTAATGCAACCTTGTCTGTTCTGTAACTGGGATCACCCTCTTAAGTCAGGGTTTGTTGGCAGTAGGGTTAGCTGAATCAGTTGTTCTGAATGTGGGAACGATGAGAACTTGCCAAACATCAAAGGGATTTGTGGTTATTCAAACTACCCTCCACAGTACTGCCATTAGAAGGTTTTAAGATTTGAATTTGTTTAAAATTTGAACATTCTTGCGGGCACAACAATAAATTGCAATGTTTCGGGCTTATTAGATGCATGTTTTGAGCAGTGTACCTTCAGTATTATGTATCGTGATATTAAGAACATTTTATTAAACAATATGGAACAGACAAGGTCGGTTTAAGGACAATGTTGTGAATATGAAGAGGGATTTCTTGTTTGTGTTATTGGTTTGGTATATACCGTGACAATGTGAGGATGAACAACAAGGTTCAGTGTTGTTGTCCTCACTGTCTCCTTACATTTGTTATGGTCATTTCTTACAGAGCCAGACGTCGTCATGGAGGATGTACCCATGAATAACGCATGTCCAGACCTGGACGAATCGTTCTCTGAACTCAGCGGCTTCAGTTTGGATGTCTCACAAGTGACAGACAGTAGGTTTTTTGGGAGGTTCTCTGGTCCATTACCCAGAATCCACCTGGGTTGGTGATTTCTAGTTCACTTAATCAGTTGTACTTTGCCCCACTTGTGGTTTGGTGTTTGGGAACCATAAACTTCAGAGGTATTTGTGGCTAGGGATGTAAGCAGTGGCACTGAGTGAGAGAACAGAGGAAACTGAGTAACTACTTGTACCTAACAAATTTACATATACATTTACATTGGGTTTAGTGATATCCTTAATGCAACCTTGTCTGTTCCGTAACTGGGATCACCCTCTTAAGCCATATTTTGTTGGCAATAGGTTAGCTAAATCAGTTGTTCTGAATGTGGGAACGATGAGAACTTGCCAAACATCAAAGGGATTTGTGGTTATTCAAGCCACCTTCCACAGTACTGCCATTAGAAGGTTTTAGGATTTGAATTTGTTTACAATTTGAACATTCTTGCGGGCACAACAATAAATTGCTATGTTTTGGGCTTTTTACATGCGCGTTTTGAGCAGTCTACCTTCTGTATTATGTATCGTGATATTAAGAACATTATATTAAACAATATGGAACAGACAAGGTCGGTTTAAGGACAGTGTTGTGAATATGAAAAGGGACTTCTTGTTTGTGTTATTGGTTTGGTATATACCGTGACAATGTGAGGATGAACAACAAGGTTCAGTGTTGTTGTCCTCACTGTCTCCTTACATTTGTTATGGTCATTTCTTACAGAGCCAGACGTCGTCATGGAGGATGTACCCATGAGTAACGCATGTCCAGACCTGGACGAATCGTTCTCTGAACTCAGCGGCTTCAGTTTGGATGTCTCACAAGTGACAGACAGTAGGTTTTTGGGGAGGTTCTCTGGTCCATTACCCAGAATCCACCTGGGTTGGTGATTTCTAGTTCACTTAATCAGTTGTACTTTGCCCCACTTGTGGTTTGGTGTTTGGGAACCATAAACTTCAGAGGTATTTGTGGCTAGGGATGTAAGCAGTGGCACTGAGTGAGAGAACAGAGGAAACTGAGTAACTACTTGTACCTAACAAATTTACATATACATTTACATTGGGTTTAGTGATATCCTTAATGCAACCTTGTCTGTTCCGTAACTGGGATCACCCTCTTAAGCCATATTTTGTTGGCAATAGGTTAGCTAAATCAGTTGTTCTGAATGTGGGAACGATGAGAACTTGCCAAACATCAAAGGGATTTGTGGTTATTCAAGCCACCTTCCACAGTACCATTAGAAGGTTTTAGGATTTGAATTTGTTTACAATTTGAACATTCTTGTGGGCACAACAATAAATTGCTATGTTTTGGGCTTTTTACTTGAGCAGTCTACCTTCTGTATTATGTATCGTGATATTAAGAACATTATATTAAACAATATGGAACAGACAAGGTCGGTTTAAGGACAATGTTGTGAATATGAAAAGGGACTTCTTGGTTGTGTTATTGGTTTGGTATATACCGTGGCAATGTGAGGATGAACAACAAGGTTCAGTGTTGTTGTCCTCACTGTCTCCTTACATTTGTTATGGTCATTTCTTACAGAGCCAGACGTCTTCATGGAGGATGTACCCATGAGTAACGCATGTCCAGACCTGGATGAATTGTTCCCTGATCATGGCGGCTTTAATTTGGATGACTACACGTGACAGACAGTAGGTTTTTTTTTTACCTAGAATCCACCTGGGGTGGTGATTTCTAGTTCACTGAATCAGTTGTACTTCACCCCACTTGTGGTTTGGTGTGTGGGAATCGTAAACTTCAAAGGTATTTGTGGGTAGGGATGTGTGCCTGTGCAATAAATGACAATTAGACAATCGTGGCTGTTTAGTATTTGAATGTTGTGTTTACAATTTTAACATTTTGTAGATATTTATTCTAGTATTAAGTGCAACATAAATAAAGGAGGAACATACATTAACCCATTACTTTGTGAGGGATCCATATTTACATAATCAGTTATCTCGCGAATAATTCTGTGCGAGATGGCAAACAAATCACTAATCCCCAATAGGAATGGACTGTATTATGTACTTTCCAAAGAATGAATTGAAGGTACAGTCAGATCTGCCGGATGGATATCTGTCCATAACGAAAACCTGTCTTTTTCGGATACTTCTGAAAGTTGTGTGTGACTTCTGGTTAGTTCATAGTCACCCTGCCGATACGTAGTATAATTAAATTACTTTTATTTGTAAGCATGCCCATTGCTAGGTACCTGCTTGTTCATGTGGAAAGGAAAGTTGGTTGACACTTCCATTGTAGTTGTATCACACATAGGCAGACTTGGGTTCACTTCACTCTTGTCAATTCTAGTTCAATTCCAATTTATGTGTATTTACCTAGGATCAATTCAGATTCAATTCAGTTCAAGTTCAATTCTAAATAATTAAAATAGGCAACATTAGCTGTTTTGTTGTGACTTTCAATTAAGTAAAATTTTGTAACTTAACACAAATGCATTACATATGAAATGCATAGATTTCTGCTGTTGTTTTATTGTTGGTCTGACCAAAAAGACACATCCAAAAATATTACAATATATTTTGTACTTTATATGTGTCAATTTATTTAGAAAAACGTAAATTTATTTTCTGTGTTGATCAATTCGTTCAATTAACCTTACTTTGTGGAGTCCAATCCAATTTAAATTCATGCTTTTTTAACAATTCAATTCTAATTCAATTAAGAATTGAACCCATGTCTGCACATACGAGAATAGTAACTAGTTTCTGACGGCAGAAATTGAGCGAATCTTTTGTTTCAGGTGTCTGACTTGCACTGAAGGACACGGACTTGTCAAGATGAAGTGTTGACATCAAACCACTGGTGCTTGCTACTCTGCATATTAAGTCTTTAAAAGATGAGCCTAGTGCTTAAATATACACATATACCTATTGTATTCAGAGTAATTATCCGCTGTTATAAATGTGGGTAGATCATCCAGGGACCAGGTTGTTCTTGTTCTTATTAATGTGATATTATATATTCAGAGGTGCGAAAAAAACATAATATATATTTTATTCAGAATAATTATGCTTTGTTAATGTATGTAGACCACGAAGGGATTACGGTTGTTATTATTCATTATATATTCAGAGGTGTTATATAAACATTACACATATTTTATTCGGAATAATAATGATTACACATATTTTATATAATTACTAAAGCCCTGTGCTATACGGGTTTTGGCCCGCCCCGCGGGACGGGTTTTGGCCCGCGGTGCCCGGGTTAAGTTTCAATTTTTGTTATTGGTCTGCGGGGGTCAGGTGCGGGGCGGGGCGGGTCAGGTGCTGGGCTAGTAATTTCTTCATGTGGGCTAGTAATTTCTTCATGTGGGCTACTGCGGGCTGATTTTTGTAACTCATTAATGGTCACCAGTTACTCAAAGGTGGGACATTCTTTGAGCTAATTAATTGGGGATTACCAGATTGCCCTTTTGTTTGTGTTTAAACAGTGTTATGATAACCTGTGCTGGCCTGCCTTGCCAGCTTCAGTCAGGTGTGATTACTGGCTTCTTCCAGATGGAAGTATCAGTTCAGGCCATCAATCTGTTTGTGTAATTAAACCACCAGGATGTCCATAAAGAGCAGTTACCCCCACCAATTAGACAGGAAATGCCTTTGATGTGTGGAGACTGGAGACCATGCCACTTGGCACTGGCTGACAATGCCTAACTGCTAAGAACAAGAACTGTCAGTCTTCCTCTGTAGAAGTAAGATGGCTCAGTCAAACTGCCTTCTACATTAGTATAATCCGGTGCCAGTAGCCTGGTCCAGAGGGGATTTTGAGCCTGTTATATGGACATGTGAAAACCCTCTCAACAATCAGTAGTCTACAATCAGAAAATATAAATTGCTAACTAATTCTAATATCAGCAGATTGCAAATTGCAATACTGCCTTTGTGCACCAGACTCAACCTTTGAACAACTCGTGTTCATGCAGTACAATGGCAAATAGATTATAAGACCTTAGGATGCCACTGAAATTAATGCCAGCGGTGTGAATTTCATTGTTCCTACAAAAAAATGATCAACTGCCATTGCATATTCACTTGTGCTGAGTTATATAAATTAGATTAATTAATAATTTTAAAATACGTTAAAATTTGTACTCGTACCTTTACTTTGCCCCAAGTCTGCTTATCACCTTCAGGCATTTACATTATAATGACAAGGGTTCTATTTTTCTTAAAGATGGAATTCCAAGTACGACATGGTTGTCACCCAGCGCCGTGCATTTGTTAATATTGTAAACAACAACAATTAATAAAGAGGATATATTTTTAACGATTCCATGTCATCTGTTGTGAGCTGCGGGGCGGGTGCGGGCTGACTTTTGACTAATTACGGCGGGGTGGGTTGCGGGCCAAGTTACTGCGGGGTGGGGTGGGCTGCGGGCCAGGATGTGGCAAAATATGCGGGGCGGGCCGAGTTGTAATATGCGGGGCGGGCTGCAGGTCAAGTGACATAGTTGCGGGGCGGGTGTGGGCTCAGATTTCCAGCCCGCGCAGGGCTTTAATATATACAGATCATGATGGGATTAAGGTTGTTATTATTATAATACTTATATATTCAGAGGTGTCATAAAAAACACTTTCTGGGTAAAGACAAAATTTGCAAGTTGTTTGATAACATAAATGTCAACGAGATGCAATTTATGTGTGATATGACTGTGATACAATGTTGAAGATGTGGCTTGAATCCAGACTGTGATATTTAATATTTTAAAGTGCACTTATATTGCAGAGTATGCTTTGTTAAGTGTTATGCTTAGGCAATCAGCTTGTCATGTTTTTACCTTTAAAGTCATTGGTCACTTATAAAAAACGTTTAAAACTTGTTTTTCAACTACCCTGGCCTGTTTTAATGTTTATTTATAGATATTGGTAATAGATCAGTAAAATAAACTAGTGTCTTTAAATCATTGTTATTTTATAGTTTTACTCTAAGACATAGACAAAAATCTGTGATATATTTATGTACCACAGTCTTCGTTATATTTAACTTTTAGAAATGTTCACTTTTTGACAATACACATTGGATATGAAAGGTGTTGATCCTAGTATATTTTTCTTCAAGAGCAATTATCTACTTTCAAATTATGCAGTAGTATAAGCTTACAAAATAGCATGCATGGAGAAGCAAGCTCATTGGTTTTATTGCTAGAGTGTCCACTTGTGTTATAGTCTTCGGGATTATGTGACATGATTTACACTGTACGCTTTGACCGTGTGACACTACTTTGCATGATGCAATGAGTGTTATAATAAACCTGTGCACCATACATTGATGTGTTTTTCAAGTCGGATTTACAATTCCAATTATTTATCTGATGACATATGTTAATTCAATTCTGTGTAATAAAATTGTGTACCGCAGTAATTTATGGTACCTACCACCCTTGCGATTATATACATTTATTTTTGGATTCATATAAGTGCATTGTATAATTATTCTATATATGCTTTTTGTTAGGTGGGCCATCTTCCCCTACCCGATATATAATACAGTGTATACATTATATATATATAACACCATGAAGGAGCTAACGCACTACCATTTACGCCCACATAAACAACTTAATAATTCATGGAACTGAGGTCTGTTTTTCATCTACCTGTTCTCTGTTCGTCCATCCCTCTGTCTACTCCCTTACCTGTCTCCATCTGTCCTCTCTCCCTCACACACACCGGGCCAAATACAGAAGATTGTTAATTGTGTACAAAATCTGGACATGCCCAGGATACTGGTTTTCTCAGACTGCCTTTTTAATTGTTTTGTGCTGCCATCTGTCGAATCGCTAGATCATTTAGGAATACGTGCCGAAGACGAAGTTGTCAACGGTATACTCTGCGACAGCGCTCGGTATCGTGATACGCCATTTGTAAGATGTGTTAGTCACAGCGAGTACAAAATGCAAACGTTTTGGGTTAAAATGAGGCAAACGCGTTTTGGGGATGCATTTTCGTGTGTAATACATCATTGATCGCAAGGTGGTAGCACTAGTGAAACACCGACGACATTCGGAATAGATAGTAAATTAAATTAATAATGTTCATTTTACCTGACGAATGTATCTAGGCAGCTAATAATAATCACTGCATGAAAGGAGTGACCGAGTGATGTTTATACGTTTGTGCCTTGCATAAACTTTACAGACGTTTTAAACATATGTGACAGAGTGTCGTACAATGTAGACGTCCTTGTCCACAGACCAGAGGCAGAGTACCAGACGACACGTAGTCGTCGACAGTGACACTGACAGTGAGTCGGTGTCCCTGGGTCAAAGTCAGTGGCTGGAGACTCCACTGTCTCCAGCTTTCGACTTCGTCATTCAAGTAAATATTTCACTGAAACTTAAAGCAAAACGATATATGCGTGTACATTTCAGTTCTTATTTGCTATACCAATGAGCTGCTGGACTCCGCCATGGCAATACACGCTTATACGGTTTAGTTCAAAAGAGTCTCCCAGGTGGCGGAACTGGTTATTCTATAAATTAATTTTTGGAGTGTCTAAATTCTCTCATAATATGCCACTATAATATGGAGAGCTAGGAAGATATCCACTGTCAGTCATTATAAAACAAAGAATGGTTTGTTATTGGACAAGAATATTAAAAAGTAGTGAGGAAAAACGTAATAAGGTAATGTACACAATTTTATATAATCTTTATTGTAAAAATGTATACTCATCATCTTGGATTAAATGTGTTAGTAACATCTTTCAAAGTAATGGCATTAATTATATATGGTTAACACAGGATCATAAAATAGATACCAAGATCATACACAAATGCGAATGTGATCAATTTAAGCAACTATGGCACTGCAGAATTGTAAATGATAATAATGTGATGTATCAACTTTTTAAAATCTCCAATGGAAAAGAAAGGTATATTGAAACCCTACCCGAACACTAAAAAAAAGCATTATTTCAATTCAGGATAGGAACATATAAATTGCTTGTTAATAACCAAAGAAACTTTAATATACCTAGGAATAAGAGACTTTGTCAACTTTGTGAAGGAGGTGTAATAGGCAATGAAATTCACTTTTTATATGAATGTACCAAATTGGACGATTTTAGAATTAAATATATGTCTTCATGAAATAGATTGAGTCCTAATGTATATAATTTTTTACATATGCTACAGACCAATGATCCAGACATAATTCACAGCCTGGCAAAATTAATCTTGCATGGTTTAAAACTGTATGTTCGATGTTCCGCCTAGTGTATGTTATCCAGGAATCTGTATAAACATGACTTTACACGGTTAGTATTTTAGACTGATGTGTAATTATTATCCAGTTTGTTAATATTTATATTTTGTATAATGATTCCTGTTTTATATATATATATATATTATATATATATGTATTTCTTAAATTGTGATCCTCTATGTACCACTATATGTGGTTAGAGTGAATAAAATTTTGTGGTTTGATTCCTCGGTGCAGGCCGAATGTATTGGTACCTTGTGTGAAATCAAATCATCAGATTAAAAATGTATATATGTACCAACCATACCATATAAATAACATATAGTACAGTTTATAGTAATTGCAGTAATTTACAATGTTTTTTTGCAACGATGACAATGTGAATTACTTTAATTAAGTATTATAAACTGTAGTCTACTGTTATGTGCTGGAAAAATAAACATTGATTGATTGATTGGTTGGTTGGTTGGTTGGTTATTGATTGATTGATTGATTGATTGATTGATTGATTGATTGATTGATTGATAGATTGATTGATTGATTGATTGATATATTTTATACAACTTTATTTAAGAAATCTACGTAATTTAAAAAAAATACTGGAATTAGTATTTTTGTTTCCTTACAAAAAATAGGCCCTAAACTAAAGTGAAAAATCACATAATAAAAGGTCATACTCGATAGTGCCTAAATAACTTCAAAAGCCAATGTTAAGAACAAGGTACCAATCATTTCTGTCAATATTTACCGAAACCTGGAGCATAAGACTAAACTTACTTATGATATTGATCTCCTGATTTAGATATTGAACTCCAAACAGCCTTACCTTATGGCTAAGACCATCATCATCAGCATTGTGCAGCCGTAATGTCCCGTGGTTGGGCAAAGGTCTCAGCATGTCTTTTCCAGATCTGCCTCTCTAGGCTAACATAGGAGTGGTTTATTTTCAGAGTTTTCCTTCTGTAGTAGTACAGCAGCTAAGAGCCACACATTTGATGAATTGTGCACTTTTTAACAAAAGCATGAAAATTGGCACATATGTAGTTTATGATATATGCAGATTCATGTAAAACTAGGTATCCATCGCTATTAACATGGTACCTAGCTGACATCTTGATTTTTAAAATGGCCGCCATGGAAATCCATTATGCAAGTATATCTGCTTCTAAACAACATCAAAATATGACCTTGGTGTCTAAACCAATATTTCCAGGGTCAAGGAATCCATTTCTGTCATGTGCAGTATCCAAGCATGACGCCACATTGAAATTTAAGATGGCCACCATGGAAATTCATCATCCAAATATCTCGGCTTCTAAGCATCTAACACTCATGAATATACAGGTATCCATATATATGAACATTGGATTCCTCAACCTCAAGAGGCTCTAAGATCATGTTTGTAAAACATATACAGCTGTATGCAGGGAAGCCATCTTAAATTGCAATATAGCCATCATATGAAGAAATAGCATATGACAGAAATGGATTCCTTGACCCTGGAAATGTTGGGTTAGGCACCAAGAACATGTTTTATGGTGCTTAGAAGCTGAGATATCTGGATAATGGATTTACGTGGCGGCCATTTTAAAAATCAAGATGCGGCAAGGTACCATGTCAATAGCGTTGGGTACCTAGCTTGAAATGAATCTATATATCATAATCTACATGTGCGCCAATTTTCATGCTTTTGTCAAAAAGTGCACAATCATATCCCTTAGCCGCTGTATTATAGAGTTAGACAGTCCACCCTGACCATTTGACTCTATTGGAGGGTTGGCCAGTACCACAACAAGACAAGACTACAGGTTACATATCTACCCCCTGTATTGGATTTTTTTACTTTCCTGGGCATAGACACTGGTAAGGTAAAAGTGATCAATGGCTTATACCTAGAATCTCTTACAAACAAACACAGGCAAGGTGGGTGAACAAAATTGCCCAAGTTTTGAAATGATAGACGGTACAAACACAAACCCATCTCTTCAGCTGCAAACTATCTTCTACCTGTCTCTTGTTTACCTATTCCGATGTGCATTCCCTGCAAATACCAACAGTGATCTTCAAAATGTTGAAGTTGGTTGGTTGACTGGAAGAAGAACAAGGTAGCAGGGTTCGAACCCTCAGTCCCTCAACAGACAGTCCAGCATACCAGTCAGACTAAATAAAGGTTCACAGGCTTGAATCAGTATCAGGTGCTTGCTATACATACTAATTGAAAAACTGTGAAACAAGTAAACAAACTGGTCATATGCAATATTAGGATCCCCCTGTCAGTTGGTCAATGTTTGTCTTGTATTTAACATCCACGTGTCTGATCTGGCTGTGCAAAGGTAAAAGGCTAACCATTTCAGTAAAGCCTAAATTAATTGGCTGCTCATCCACTGTAAACATGTTCAGTATTTGAACAGGCTTAACATGGAAAAGCTGACCAGGAAATTTACATAAACCTAAAGTGAATCAGTGAAATGCAGTTGCAAAACAATCATTACATACTGAACTCTTAGCTTACATGTGCTAAAATGACAAACATTTATGTAATTTGTGGATGATGCTCAGTTTGTGGATGCTGCTAATGAGAATTACCCATGGGAATAGGTTGACACTCTATTGACATGTGTCAAGTTTTGATGGCTGTGTAGATGACAGAAGGGCTGTAACTACTAACTCACTGGTCTGTGTTTAAATGGTAGGGGTGTGACAAAAATGTTTAAATGGTAGGGGTGTGACAAAACTGTTTAAATGGTAGTGGTGTGACAAAACTATCAAAGCATCACGATAGTCAATGTGATGATAGTATACTACCTATTGTAAATGTCACTATCAATAGTTATCATTAATAAAGTATAGATATAGTAATGATACTTGGCAAACTAATCAGTCTACTTTTGCACACAAAACAATGTTTGTAAATATGTTTTGGTAAATTTAATGTTGTTATTTACTTATTAACCAGCCTAACACCAGAAATCGTAGACAAAATCAACATCATCCAAGGATTCACCTTTCTGGGAATCAACAGCCTCCAAGGATTCACCTTTCTAGGAATCAACAGCCTCCAAGGATTCACCTTTCTAGGAATCAACAGCCTCCAAGGATTCACCTTTCTAGGAATCAACAGCCTCCAAGGATTCACCTTTCTAGGAATCAACAGCCTCCAAGGATTCACCTTTCTAGGAATCAACAGCCTCCAAGGCCACACATATTTCAATTTGGCAAAATGCCATCATATTTTGATAACATTGGGATATACGTAAAACATTAGTACATAATAACATTTTCTATACTTGATATAGTATTGATGAGCTGAGTAGCTATAAGGGGTATTTTGGATGAGTACTTGTCACTAGATAGAGAGACAAATAGTACTAGCAGAGAACAAACCCAAGGCTTATAGACGCATACTAAGATGAATGGGAAACAATTACACACCTTACTCCCTGGGTTCCACATGGCCAAGTTCAGGTGGAGATATTATTGGCAGGCTACTGAAAATACTATGAAATATAATAGATTTACTCTGTGGTTCTTTTTGTAAAAAATATGAGATGCATATCATTGTATATGTAGAGATTTTCGTATTTCAGAAAATTGTTCTGGACAGGTATTCTAAATAATAAAATTGGCATATTCATGTTTTTAATTTTACAGTTTAAAACTTCTGATATGGAATTTAGATGAAAATCTCCATGTTTTATAGCCTGACAATAATTATTTGACACATCCAACAATTAAATAATATTATGGTTTAACACTTTCAGTTGTGAAACTTAGGTGAAAATATTACACTTAATAGCCTAAGAATAATTACGTCATCTCAAAAAATTGTATTTTTTTATTTTATGGTTTATAATTTTATGTTGTGGAACCTAGATTTAAAATGAAGTTCACAAAAAATACCACATTTCACATCCTGAGAACAACTCCAACAATTAAATAACTTTTATTTTATGATTTTTTGTTGTGGATGTTGGGTGAAAAATGCCACTATTACAGCCTGGGGATCATTCTTTGACATAGTAACAATTAAATTAAAACAAAATTAATTATGAACATTGTATATTATGTGGATGGGGAAAATATATTTATTTACTAACATTTTCTGTTGATCAGAATTGGTGAAATTATCTAATTGTATAGGCTTCCTGAGAATATTTCTTTGACATTCAAAATATTTCTTATTTATGGTTTTAAGCATGTTCTGTTGCAGAAGTAAGGTGAAAGTACTATATCTTCATAAATAGCTGGAGAAAATAAATTTTATTTTATGAATTAACATTTCTTTTGTGGAAATTGGTTGAGAATGCAACATTTACAGCCTGAGAATAATTCTTCTGCATTCAACAATTAAATTGTTCTTATTTTAAGATTTAACATAGATCTTCTGGGTTTTTTAGTTGGCTGAAAAATGCCACATTTCATAGCCTGAGAATAGCTCTTTGACATCCAACAATTAAATAATTTGTATTTTATGTCGTAACATTTTCTTTTTCGAAATGGTGTGAAAATACCAGATTTGATAGCCTGAGAATCATTCGTCAACATCCAATGTACAGGGTGTACTGTGTATCCCAAATTTTCTCGCACCTTCTGTCCGTCATTCCACGTTAATACTTGAAACGTTCGCCTGCCACATTTATTCACACCTGGAAATCTCTGATCTGTTGAGACGCATCCCCCGGTGTGTTCCTTTGCTCTCCAGGTGAGCGATGTCAGTAGATGAGAAATGAGAGGCTCCGCCAGAATGCGCCATTCAGATATGTGTTTGGTGGCTGAGAAGGAAGTAGATGTCTGCTACAGCTGTTCTAGTGCCGAAAAAACTTCCCTGCAGCATCCAAGGAATGTGCATTAAGAGCCTTAGATTCAAACAGATCTAACAGGAAGCTCTCTCAACTTCATAGCCATCTGATCGGAGATTTTTTACTTGTTTTTTCATGTCTGATGAGGCATACTAGACATTACAAAATTGCTTAGCACATGTTGTACTAAGGCCCCTCGTTTCTTAGCACATGTTGTACTAAGGCCCCTCGTTTCTTAGCACATGTTGTACTAAGGCCCCTCGTTTCTTAGCACATGTTGTACTAAGGCCCCTCGTTTCTTAGCACATGTTGTACTAAGGCCCCTCGTTTCTTAGCACATGTTGTACTAAGGCCCCTCGTTTCTTAGCACATGTTGTACTAAGGCCCCTCATTTCTCAGCATCACTTCCACTACTAACACAATTGTGCAGGCTTCGTGTTATCGAATTAAAACAGCCACAAGTACATGCCGTGCTCTTTTTACACAGTCATCCCCTATTTGGCTAGTCTCATCACACAATTATCCTCATGCAACTTACATCAATTAGATCTCACAATGATGTTTAGTTTTGTTACTAAAACTTTTATTAATGGTTAAGCATTTTCTGTTGTGCAAGTGAGGTGAACATCTTATAGCTGGAGAATAATTCCTTGACATACAATAAGTAAATACATACACACACATATAGTATTACATACATACATACACATAGTATTACATACATACATACACATAGTATTACATACATACATACATACATACATACATACATACATACATACATACATACATACAAACATACAGGCTGTACATACACATATAGTATTACATACATACATACATACATACAGGCTGTACATACACATATAGTATTACATACATACATACACATATAGTATTACATACATACATACATACATACAGACAGACAGACAGACAGACAGACAGACAGACAGACAGACAGACAGACAGACATACATACATACATACATACAGACAGACAGACAGACATACATACATACATACATACATACATACACATATAGTATTACATACGTACATACATACACATATAGTATTACATACGTACGTACGTACACACACACAAACATATATACATTACCTCAATTAAACTAGATTATGGAAATGTGGCAGTGTGACAAATAGTGTTCTTCATTGCAGCAAGACTAATCACATTTATAAGGTTCTGTTGATTCACAATACCCGGTGCAGCTGGTGGACAGATATCACCTAAAGGATTCATTTTTTTACATTCCACATATTTATCAGATAGGCTGGGATGTTCCCACTGGGATATTCTAACTAACAAGCTGGTGGCAGATGGTACAATTTACGGCAATGGATGTAGCATGATAGTTACATGAAATATGCTATTAAATAGATGTGCGGATAACAATAGTATGTTTTCTATAATATATCAGTATTGAAACTTAATTATGTCAATGGGTGAGTGAGTGAGTTGGTGAGTGAGTGGGTGGGTGGGTGGATTGGTGTGTGAGTGAGCGGGCGGGCGGGCAGGCAGGCGGGCGGGGGGGGGGGGCGAACGAGAGAACGAGCGAGTGAGTGAATGAATGAGTAAGTGTTGATTTCCAATAATTTTAACAACACACAAAATTCAAGTACTGATTCATTATCGTCGTCATTGTGCAGCCGTAGTGTCCCGTGGTTGGGCGAAGGCCTCAGCATGTCGTTTCCAAATCTGCCTGTCTGGGCTATCCTCTGCCAGATGGTGCCCTTCCAGTACTTGTCTAGTTCATCTCTCCATCGTCTTGCCAGTCTTCCTCTAAATCGTTTCTCTTTGTAAGGTCTCCAGGTTGTGAGACGCGATGTCCATTGGTTATCTCGTAGTCTGCTGATTTGCCCTGCCCAGGTGCACTTCTGTCTTCTGATTTGTTCTATCAGGTCTATGACCTTTTGTCTTCTCTCTTACCCAGATGTTTGTTTTTCTCTCCCGATATGTGATGTTTAACATACTTCTTTCCATCTTTGTTTGTGTGGCTGCTAGCTTGTTCCTTGCCTGGATGGTGAGTGTCTATGTCTCCGTGCCGTATGTCATCGCTGGAAGTACGCATGAGTGGTAGACTTGTCTCTTCAAGCAGGTTCCAAAGTTACCCTAGAAGATGTTGCAGTGTTTGGTGAATGCTGTCCAGCTGGCGGAGATTCTTCTTTGAATCTCCCTGTCTTGGTTTTTGTTTCTGATACTGTATCGCTGTCCCAGATAGACGTAGCTTTCAATGTTCTCGATCTGTGTGCTGTTGATATATATTGGTGTGTCATTTTCTAGCATCACTTTTGTGTTTGAAATGTTCGTCTTCAGACCTTGTTTTTCACTTTCATCAGCTAGCTCCTGTAGGCTAGCGCATATGAGTATGTCGTCAGTGAAGCGAAGGTGACTGAGATATTCTCCATCTGTCCTCAAACCTCTGGTTTCTCGGGTCAGACTTCAAAATATGCTTTCGAGTGTTAGTGTAAACAGCTTGGGTGATATGGTGTCACCCTGTCATATTCCTCTCTCGATGTTGATCCTGTTGCTCTTTTTATGTAGGTGGACTGTCTGTTGGTGTAGATGTCTTTCAGGAGATCGATGTACACATCTTCTATCCCCTGTTCTTGAAGGGAGGTCAGTATTGTTTGAATTTGCACCAAGTTGAAAGCCTTCTCGTAGTCGAAGAAAGCGATGCAGAGCGGGATATTATATTCTCAGCACTTCTTTTTCAGTTGATTTACGATGTATATGTGGTCTGTTATTGAATACCTGCTTCTGAATCCTGCTTGTTCTCGTGGTTGATTTTCGTCAAGTGTCTTCTCTAGCCTATTCATTAGTACCTTTGTGAGTAATTTGTAGAAGTTTGATAACAGACATATCAGTCTGTAGTTCTTTAAGTCTTTCTTATTTCCCTTCTTGAAGATAATCACCATCTTTGCGTTCTTCCAAGCGGTGCGTATTCGTCTTTCTGATAAGCATTTAGTATACAGCTTAGCCAGTGTCTTCGAGATAGTATCTTCTCCTGCTTTTAATGTTTCAATGTTTACATGGTCGTTCCCTGATGTCTTCCCATTCTTCATATCTCTTAGCACTGCTTCCACCTCCCATGATGTTATCTCTGGTACCTCTTTCTGCTGGTGTGAATTATGGTTCTTTGTTTACTGTGGTATAGCTCGGTGTAGAATTCCTTTTTCTGCGTACTCTATTTGTTTTTTATGGTCGCCGTTATCCACCATTTATCATCGTTTCTTCATCAGTGTTCGTGTTGGTGACAATATTCTTGTCTTTACATGCCAGTTGATTGCTTTGGCTACATTTATCGCACTTACCAGGTAGTTGAATAATCTCAGTGATGTTTTTGCTCATGGTGTCGATATCGTCTAGTTCTTGTAGTGTCTTGAATCGATTTCACAGTTCGAGTGAAATCGATTGCAGGGTACAGCCTTAAGTATCCCGTGGGCGTCCTCACCAGCCTACGTCAAGTCGAATGGTGGAGGAGGAGGCCGAGCCGCAGCACTGAATGACGGTTGCAGACCCGATGCACTGCGGGGAGGCCGGTCTGAAAGGAGAAGATCTCAGGATGTTTGTATGAGAGTGGCTACCTGGAACATTGGGAGTATGTCAAGGAGGTCTGGAGAAGTGGTGGACATGAAGGTGAGGAGGAGAGCGGATGTTGTTTGTGTTCAGGAGACCCGGTGGAGAGGAGGCAGTGTGAAGTGGTTGGGCAGGAGTGGTGAGCGGTACAAGTTCGTCTGGCAGTGATGTGCTGATGGGAACGGTGGCGTTGGAGTGCTGGTCGCGGAGAAGTGGGTAGACCAGGTGGTGAATGTCAAGGGGGTGAGCAAGCGGATCCTGGTTGTGAAGATGATGGGAGGGAAGCGGCTGGTGAATGTCATCTCAACCTATGCCCCACAGGTCGGCAGGACACAAGATGAGAAGGACGCTTTCTGGGATATGGTGATTGAAATTGTGTCCAGGATACCAACAGGAGAAGTAGTTATCCTGGGCGGGGACCTTAATGGCCATGAGGGGTCAGCTGCGGATGGATACGAGGGTGTGCATGGGGAGATGGCCTATGGGGCAAGGAATACGGAGGGAGAAAGGATCCTAGAGTTTGGAGACGCGATGGAGATGGTGGTGTGCAACACGTTTTTCAAGAAAGAAGAGAGGCACCTAATGTCGTATGAGTCTGGCGGTCGCAGAAGTCAGATCGACTTTCAGATGGTGAGGAAGGTGGACTGTAGACTGGTGAGGAACGTGAATGTGATTGCTGGTGAGGAGTGTGTTTCGCAGCATCGTCTCGTTGTCGGAGACATGACCCTGGGCGGCGGTAGACGCATTAAGAAGAAACATGTGCCAAGGCTCAGAGTGTGGAAGAAAGTGAGGAATGAGTTCCGGGAGAAAGTAGCCCACTTGGCTGAGGAAGCAGCTGAAATGAAGGGCATGGATGGGAGATGGAAAACGATGAAGAAAATATTCAGGAGGTCTGCGGGTGTACAAAAGGTGTGCCTAGGCTCAGGGAGACGTGGTGGTGGAATGAGGAGGTGAAAAGAGTGGTCGATGAGAAGTGGAGCTGCTTCAGAAGGTGGAAAAGGACGCAGGCGGAGTAGGACAGATTGGCGTACTTCGATGTGAAACGCGCGGCTCGGAGATCGGTGTGGCTGGCACAAGATGCCAAAAGACAGGAGTTTGCGGAGGAACTGGCAAGCGAGGAGGGAAAACGGCAGTTCTTCAGGATAGCGAAACAGATGGTGAAAGAAAGGCGGGACGTGACCGGCACAAGCTGTGTGAAGGATGAGCTCGGAAACATCGTGACAGGTAGTAAAGGAATGAAAGAGGTGTGAAAAAAGTACATGGAAAAGCTGCTGAATGTCGAGAACGCCTGGGATGGCGAGGTGGAATGTAACGTGGTGGAGGGGCCGAGCTGCCGCATCACAGAGGAGGAAATATCAAAGGCATTGAAGCACACTAAGACGGGGAAGGCAGCGGGTCCATCTGGTGTTGTCTCAGAAATGATGAAGGCAGCAGGCGACAAGGGCGTGGAATGGTTGACTAACCTATGCAACAACATCGTGGCAGAGGGCCGCATTCCCACCGACTGGAAAAACAGCATCCTAGTCCCTCTATTCAAAGGGAAGGGCGATCCCCTAGAGTGTGGTTCTTTCAGGGCCATCAAGCTCCTGGAGCAGGTCATGAAGGTCATGGAGAGGGTGCTAGAAGTGAGAATGAGAGAGCAGGTGCAGATCAACGAGATGCAATTTAGCTTTATGCCAGGGAAAGGGACGACAGATGCCATCTTCATTGTGCGACAAATGCAGGAGAAACACCTGGCCAAGAAGAAGAAGCTCTATCTAGCCATTGTCGACCTGGAAAATGCATTTGACAGGGTACCAAGGAAGGTGATGAGATGGGCCATGAGAAAATCGGGTGTGGAGGAGTGGATGGTGAAGGGCAGTGATGACGTTGTACAGTGAGTGATGACAGGGCATGGAGACAGCAACAGCTTTGAGGTGAAGGTGGGGGTGCACCAGGGCTCAGTATTGAGCCAACTGCTGTTTGCCATTGTGATAGACGTGGTGACGAAGGAGGCGAGAGGAGGACTGCCCTGGGAGCTGCTGTATGCAGATGATCTCGTCCTTATGGCAACGACCAGGGAAGAACTAAGAAAGAAGCTGGTGGAGTGGCGCACGAGCTTGGTGGCCAAAGGACTGAAGGTGAACGCCGGGAAGTCGAAGGTGATGGTCAGCATAGGTGACAGAGGAGTGATGTCAGAGTCTGGTGCATGGCCATGTGGAGTCTGTAACAAGGGTGTAGCCACAAACTCGCTTCAGTGTACATCGTGTTCGAAGTGGGTCCACAGGAGATGCAGTGGTGTGAAGGGCAGCCTGAGGCAGTGAGCGCAACGTTTGTGTGCAAGAGGTGTCGGGGGAGAGGTACCACCTGCAGTGGCGACGGAAGAAGGCTTGGAGGTGGATGAAGAGACATACAACAGAATAGACAACTTCTGCTACCTGGGCGACATGCTAAGTGCGAAGGGTGTGGTGGATGCAGCGGTAACAGCGATAGTGAGGTGTGCCTGGCAGAAGTTCAGGGAGTTAACACCCTTCCTGACTTACAAAGCACCCCCCCCCCCCGAAGATGAAGGGCCAGGTGTACACAGCTTGTGTCAGAAGTTGCCTGTTGTATGTGTGTGAGACATGGGCCTTGAGGATCGATCATGACACGTGGATGGAAAGGGTTGAGATGAGGATGGTGAGATGGATGTGTGGCGCATCACTCAGCAACAGACAGCCCAGTGCAGAGCTTAGAAGAAGAGTAGGAGTGGAGGCGACTGGGGATGTGATCAGAAGAAGCAGGCTGAGGTGGTACGGGCATGTAGAGCGATAGGACGACGAGGACTGGATGAAGGGCTGTACAAAGTTAGTGGTGGAGGGGACAGCTCTCGTCGGCAGGCCAAGGAAGACCTGGCAGAACTCCGTGTCTGCAGACTTGAATCTGATGGGTATCGACCATTGGGATGCACGGGACCGTTACCATTCTGTGGTCACTTCTGATGTTGACTTGGTTGATGACAGTTACGTCAGTGACCATGTCTAGCCTGTTTGTCAGAATGTAGTCAAATGTTCTTTGTTTCTCCATTTGGGCTTTTCCACGTCCATCTCCTCCCTGCTTTCTTCAGAAATATGGTATTCTTTATTTTGTACTTTCTTGATGTTTGTTCGTTTCCCTACTTGCACATTAAAGTCTCCCATCACTATCATGTAGTGGGTTGGCTTTTCTAAGGTCTCATCCACGTCGGTGTAGAAGGTGTTTGTGTCTTCTTCTGAGTATGATGTTGTTGGTGCATATACTTGTACTATCTTCAGTTAGTAGCTCTTTTATTCATAGAACAAGTTCTGCTACTCTGGGGCTGATGCTGTTAACCCTCACTATATTGTCTTTCCATTTCTTGTTTATGAGAAAGCCTACTCCAGCTTGGCCGTTGTTCGCTATGGAATGGTATATTAGGTGGCCGCTTTATAAGATAGTGAAGCATTCCTTCCTTTTTCTGACTTCTCCAATCCCGATCACATCCCATACCAACCTGGTTTCCCTAAGTTCTTCCTCCAATTCTTGTATCTGTTCATCTCTTAGTAGTGTTCTTACGTTATATGTTGCTATCTTCAGTCGACTTACCTTCTCTCGGCGGCTCTTCTTGACCCAGAGATTCTTATCACCCCCTTCACCTAGTCCTAGTTGACCCGAGCCGACTGCTTGGTCATAGACTCTTTCGATGCTGCTGGGGACTGGAGGCCTTGGCTTCATTGTACTTTGCATGCTGGTGGTGTTGTTGGCCTACCCTTCCACGCTGGCCGGTGTGGGTTGGAAGGTTTGATTACTACATTATAAAACTATACAATGTTGAAAAATAGTGAAAAATTGGCGTGACAAAGTGAGAGAGATATATATATATATTGATATATATATATCAAGATATTAAAAACAGTTTAACTATTGTACATTATGTAGTATCCAAGTGAATAATATAAACAAAATTGATGTAGAGCCTGCTGTGAGCACTTATAAACCTGTTTTCAGAAATGACAAATGTTATAACTTCCTGGAATGTGCTGTTATTGTGTAAAATGTCAGTGCTATGGATTGAGTGTTTTTTTAACAATGAAATCACAGTTCACGTGCATAGCTGTGACGGGTGATAATAGAGGAATGTAGGAGCATCTCCAGGTCAGGTTAATCATCTATCTGTTGTAACAGATACTGTCCCACTCAGCTTTTACAAGAACCACCAACAAACATGCTCTAGCTGTGTCCAGCTGCACATTATCTCCTAGTTCCAACTGTTCTAACCAGGTGGTTTAAATTTACCTTCTCAGTTTGATTGTTTTAGCTCAACTCATGTATGAATGACTTAATTTTTTTCTCAAAAAAAAAAATAGACATAAGACTAGCAATTATTTTCATTATAAAAATGTACAATTGTTAAAAAATGGCAAGAACATGTAACACACTTTAATGTGTTATCCTAGCTACTATTATATGTAACATTATTTTCTGTTCTAGCTGCATGTATATAATTTTACTGAATAAACTCACTCACTCACTCACTCATTCACTCACTCACTCACTCACTCACTCACTCACTCACTCACTCACCCACCCACCCACCCAACCACCCACCCACCCACCCACCCACTCACTCACTCACTCACTCACTCACTCACTCACTCATGCACTCACTTATAATTATTCGCCCTGCTACACAAAACTAGGTAGTACTGTTTAATACTGTACACACTGACAAAACCTACAGTACAAGTCACACAAGCAATACTTTAAGTCTTACATAACACTGCTATAGCACCTGGCCAAGTCCTACATCAGTTCAGCTTGTTCACTGATTGCCTCTGGCTGCTGAGTGACTGGTTATTCACACTGTTTTGTTCAAATAACTGTCTGTGTCATCAAAGTTAATTGGTACTAATGGCAGCACGCCAGTGGCAGTCACCATGGGATTGCATAAAATGGTAATTGATATCCAATTAAAAAGTTAATTGAAAGTTAATTGTGATTTTTTCAATAAAATCAAATCAAATAAACCTCTTCCAGTAAAGGTAATTAATTTAATTAATTTGTGATTTTCTAGAAAGTTAATTATATTAAATTAATTGAGTTAATTGAATTAACAAATCAACAATTGAAATTAACCCATGCCTGTCACACATTACATATTTTGACCCCAAAGAACCATATATGTCATTGGCTAAGCCAGTTGTGGAACTTTTGATTGTGGTCATAGATTATAAAAAATAAACACAAGTTCAATAAGTTTGTATAAAGGACAATGTGACAGTTTTTGTTTAAATATAAATAACTTTCCTTAATAAACTGTTAATTTTTTTATTAATTTAGGATATTGAGGATATCTAACTAATATATTTGAATGAAATTGCTGCTCCAAGCATTTACTTCCAGGTGATTGTTTTGCAGTAAGAGCAAGACTGTGGCTAATGCCCTTGGCTCTGACAATAGGGTGCGATTGTAGCAAGACTGTGGCTAATGCTCTTGGTTCTGACAATAGGGTGCGATTGTAGCAAGACTATGGCTAATGCCCTTGGCTCTCACAACAGGGTGCAATTGTAGTAAGACTGTGGCTAATGCCCTTGGCTCTGACAATAGGGTGTGATTGTAGCAAGACTGTGGCTAATGCCTTGGCTCTCACAATAGGGTGCAATTGTAGCAAGACTATGGCTAATGCCCTTGGCTCTGACAATAGGGTGCGATTATAGCAAGACTGTGGCTAATGCCCTTGGCTCTGACAATAGGGTACGATTGTAGCAAGATTGTGGCTAATGCCCTTGGCTCTGACAATAGGGTGCGATTGTAGCAAGACTGTGGCTAATGCCCTTGGCTCTGACAATAGGGTGCGATTGTAGCAAGACTATGGCTAATGCCCTTGGCTCTGACAATAGGGTGCGATTGTAGCAAGACTGTGGCTAATGTCCTTGGCTCTGACAATAGGGTGCGATTGTAGCAAGACTGTGGCTAATGTCCTTGGCTCTCACAATAGGGTGCGATTGTAGCAAGACTGTGGCTAATGCCCTTGGCTCTGACAATAGGGTGCGATTGTAGCAAGAATTCTAGCAAGGCATGCTTGGCATTGTCCCTTGATGGTGGAATAAATACTTCTGTCTGCTCTTAGAGTCTTTTATACCCAAACCCTCCGACCCACCAACCAAGACCTTTTCAAGATTAGGTTTTTAAGTTAGGCTTATACTTATACAGTTTCCCCTGTGGCACAATGACAAGAGCTTCGGACTCCCAGTCGAGAGAACCCAGGTTTGAATCCTGTGATGACTTGTCAAACCTTGGACAAGCTCATTCACTCTTCTCTATTTCTATATTAATAGTCTCTTACTTATTACTGTAGCATGACTAAACATTTCCCAGATAAGTCAAGATGGTGTTCGATTGAACAGATCTGCCAGTGCGTAAAAATATAAAGCCCTTTGAGCAGTCCTAAAGACTGGATACTGTGCTATGTTATAAGAAATACCATTACCAGCCCCCTTAATCCTTGTAAGCACATTATTACCTGAAATACATGTATCCAACATGTTATGTACATGTAGTAATCATGTACACTTTATATCCAATACATAGACTTCGGAATGGGGGCTTGGGGTACTGAGCCCCCAGTATTTAATGTAGGGGGCTCTTGTGAATTTTGTTGATGTCATTTGGTAAGTGTCAAGGGTGATGCAGTTGGAGGCTACAACCCCTCCTGTCATCATCAAACAGATCCAGTGAGCTTCCTGCTAATCACTGCCTAATAGAACAGACAAACTCTCTTTAAAATCAAGTATACAAATTCAAGAATGCTAACTTTTTGGGCAATACCTAATAATAATACATTGTAATAGCAATTATATAATATATATGTTATATTTTATTTGGCATTGCATCATATCCAAAATTGTTCATGGCACTTCACAACATATTAAAATACATAAAATAGTTGCAAAATCACCAAATAAATAATGTATTTCAAATACTAGGGGTACACCTAATAATGTGTGCATGCTATGACCATTCCAATGTATAGCCTGGTGGTCACTGAGGTAGCCAGCGATGTAAGCTAATGCATTCATTGACACTCTGTGTTCCCAGGAGGGGGTGGGGTTCTGACTGAGTGCACCCCAGTGAACATTTCACCAGCTGCAGATGGTATATCCATTGCCTATTCCACAGGGTTAGGCATGGAGAATTATTCCTCAGGGAGACTCATATGTGAGAGGGGAGAATAGACCAGTGTGACACACATTAGATGCCATTTCCTGCTGTTGACAGGGGAGGGGGCAGAATTCAAGGGTGCATGGAGAGCACAAAGGTAAGTTAATCAGTGTTCTTTTTATAACTAATGCATGAGTTATGGACTACTCATTTAAATATATTAACTGGAGAATATTTCAAACAATTGTTTTATATTATATATGTTATATTAAAAAGTAGTTAATTAAAATAAATTCCCAAAGCATTTGTCTTCTGTAATTTTTATTGGTTTCTTGTTCTGAAGTCAAAAAAAGAGTACTATAAACCCACTTTAGACATTTTTCTAAATGGGCATTTGTCGCTAATGATATTAAATTGACAGTTTCCTGATTTTAGTTATGTGTATGCATGTTATGTGAATGAAATTTCTTGTAGCTAGATTTCATATCATATGGCTATATTCGTTGAGGACATACATATTGTGGTGATTGCTCTTCTAGGTGTTGTAAATAGTCTGTGCAGTCTAAACAGCCAATGAATATTTTTAGGTTTGCTTTGCAGGATTCTGTTGTTGAATGAAGTTTGTGGATTGTGTGACTTAGATATAGTATGTGATGGATTATTTCAAATTACCAAGTAATTTACAGTAGCAGATGCTGGTATTTCCTTCCCTCAATTTCCTTGTGCACCAGACCCTAGGCTATGCTTCTGCACATCCCAATATCTCTGCTGTTTTATGACCAGTCTTATTATCTGGGTTGATGTAACATCTCCTGGAGACCAGGCATTAATTGGCTGATGTAAATTGGAGATTCTTAATTGAATTACCCTTGTAATGACAGCAGGGTAACCTGCAGGGTGAATCCCACAGAGGGGTCTAGTTCCAGCTGTGACTGATAGTATATTGGCCCTTCACAAACCCTGCACCAATCTCAGCAGGAGTCTGTAAGATTTAACAAGGTTTGTCAAGACTTGTGTGTACCCAATCAAGGAGCAACAAAACAGGTGCAGCAGTTATCAACATTACATATTTCTGGTCTTTGTCGAGTGCAGTGACGAAGTGGCTAGAGTATTGGACTCTCACTTGAGAGATTCCGGGTTTGAACCCTTTTGCTGCCACCTCTTGCACCAGCTTCTCTGGGCAAGTTCATACACTCTACACTGCTTCAGTTCACTCAGTTGTATTGTTGAGTACCTGAGTATAGACAGTGGTGCATATTTGTGTATGAATAGTCTTCTCGCATTAATTTCAGCATGGCTGAATGCTTCCCAGAGAAGTTGAGACGGTGTTCGTTTGAACAGGTCTGCCAGGGAGTAAAGTATAAAAAGTGCTTTGAGTCCAAAAGACTGGATACTGTGCTTTATAAGAACTTACCTTTACCTATTTTGTTTAACTCATTCTTGCTAAGTGTATATTTTGCAGCACCGATTACTAAAGGAACAATAACACCGCAGTGACATCATCAATTCATCCAATGTTTCCATTTTTCTCTGAGGCCTAGAAAAGCACACCAGGTGGTGGCAAAGTAGTACATAAATAACTATAAATAAGTATTTTTGTGGTCTTTAAAATATTTTGCCAATTGGTAGATCACAGGCTATTGGTCCAAGGTAGCCAAAGGATGTAGAAAGGCATGAGTGAATCTCGTCACCGGAAGGAGATGCTGCCAGAGTTTCCCCAAAGTTGGCGTATTACTATACAGACTTCCATCCAGAGCATAAACCCAGGATGGTACTGTGGTCACGGTCCAACATTTGTACATATATGTGTGTATACACACCCTTCCAAATTATTTGTAAATTTTTTAAACGTTCATGCTGTTAACATTTACAAAATCGGCAGATAATTTTATAATGCTGTTTTAATTCCCACCATTAACCTAATTACGAAATATAAATTTCTGGGATGGCCTTTTTCATGCAAAATTTTAACAATGTTTTATAGCAAGTTTGAAAACATAAAACGGGACAACATATTGATT
Source organism: Paraescarpia echinospica (assembly GCA_020002185.1). Lineage (NCBI taxonomy): Eukaryota > Metazoa > Annelida > Polychaeta > Sabellida > Siboglinidae > Paraescarpia > Paraescarpia echinospica. Next base: position 9,311,722 of record CM034534.1, on the reverse strand, counting down.
GGACAAGTTGAAGATCTAACAAGCCTCCTTTGGCATTTGACCATCATTTGATCATCACCTCCAGTACTAGGGCTAATTATTCCCTTGACTTCTCCCTTTGATTCTGAGAGCTACTTCTAACTGAGTGACTCTCATCAGCCTGTCAGGTTGCATTAGTCTGGCATGTCTGCAGTGACTGATGGAGTGAACCACAGTCTGGTGGATGCTCGCTGGGGGCAGCTACTGCCGTAGGAGGCTGGTAGGAGGGGAGCAGGCTGTCCTGTCAAGGTGGGTGGGTGGGTGGGTAAGAAATTATATTTTACTCATCTACAATCAAATGTGACCTGCCACAGTGAACCGGGTAGTAAGTGACAGACGCCTATTCTGCAAAAAAATAAATCAAACTACTGAAGATATTTCAACAAATGAGGAATCATTTTAAAGTTCGTGATCTATGGTATCCAAAATGGTACATTCCTCCATTTTACAAGTTTGCAACTTAAACCCATTTTGCTGTGGCCGGTCACAGATGTATTTTTATCAAACCAATGTTTCATCACTTGACAATTAACACAACCTTAAAATGAAGTGAAAGGCAAAGCTTGGTCAAAGTTGCGAAAGATATTCATATCTCTGTTGTGTGGATGATCATATTTAGAAAATGAGGTTTTGGATTTGTTATAACATTGACCAAGATATATACTTTTACGAAACAAAATTTGAACAGCATAAAATGATGGCTTTATGTAACACTTACTAAGAGTTTAATAGAAGGAGAGTGTACATACCTCAAAACCATTCATTTCGATCATTAGATCAGATAATTTACAAACGAGTGAATAGCCTTATTTCATAGTATACTATATATACCAGTAGTGGATATTTAGAGAATCTTTGCGTGCATGGCACGGTGTGGCACTGTGTACATGCGAGTGTGTGCGTGCATGTATGTGTGCATGTGTGTGTGTGTGTGAATGCATGTGTGTGTGTGAGTGAGTGTGTGTGTGCATGTGTGTTTGTGCATGTGCATGTTGGTGTGCATGCATGCATGTGTAAGAAATGTCTTACAAGATATTTAGCAAGGCAAGGATCGTTACATACCATTAGGACTTGAATGAGGAGCTTGCTCCATGAACCCCAAAAAACATCTTTTTGGCACCAAATCATTGAACCTTTGCTCAGATAATGGGTAAACCATCCATTATGCAATGAGTGTTATAATAAACCTGTGCACCATACATTGATGTTGCTGGTTGAGTGTTTTTTCAAGTCAAATTTACAGTCCAAATTATTTATCTGATAACTGATATGTTAATTCAATTCTGTCAAATAAAATTGTGTATCGCATTATGTCTCCCCTCTGTAATTTATGGTTCCCACCAAACTTGCAATTATAAAAATATATTTTTGGATTTATATATTATATAATTCTATATATGCTTTTTTGTTAGGTGGGCTATCTTCCCATACCCAATATATATAATCAAATTATATATTATTATTATATATAACACTACAGAAGAGTTATACATGTATTGATTCATACACTACCATTTACTCCCACATAAGCAACTCAATAATTTATGGAACCGAGGTTTGTTTTTCATCTATCTACTCTCTGTTCCTCCATCCCTCTGTCTCTCCTTCTCCCCTACTTGTCTCCATCTGTCGCCTTTCTCCCTCCATCTCTCTTTCTCTCCCTCACACACACCTGTCCAAATACAGAAGATTGTTAATTGTGTACAAAGTCTGGACATACCCAGGGATAATGGATTTCTGAGGCTGCATTTTTAATTGTTTTGTGCTGTCATCTAGGGTTGCCACCTTAAACACGGAATAATAAGGGATGGACCTCGACCCGCCTTATTTTTTTAGTTTGTGCCTAGAAATATTTGATGTTTCTGAGCAATTTTACTGCAATTCTATAAATTTTAGCATGACCTTTTTGGGAAGGCTATCGTTAATCAGAAATGTTTCAGGCCTATTGACTTGGTAACCTGGCCAGAATAAGAGGTAAGAAGAATAGTGGTAGTTCTATATTCTAGTTCCAATATGGGAGTATAGTCTACTGTACCCCAATCATAGTTTAATATTTGATACATTGTCTGAAGACAAACAGACCCATACTTAGTTTGAAGTGCGTTTATTATCGTCAGACAGTCTTCCAATTAACACTCTCCTAGCTCTCCCGCTCACTCTCTCATTAGAGTAGTTCGCCAGTGGCCTACTTTCTCTTCCATGTGTACTTCTGGTCACCTCTTGCAGCTCTCAGCAGTCGTTTGTTCTTCAAAATGTTGTAAAAATCAGCACAGGTCTGGTCAATGTTCAGAGTGAGAAGAAGGAGCTCATTCATAATGAGATCCACGCAACACCGGTTTCTGCTGTCGCTCCATTTGTTCATCATTCTAGAAAAGATCCTCTCCACATATCTTGTGGATGCAGGGATGCCAAGGATGTAGGAGATCACCGACAGCATATTGGGGAGATCAGCTTCCTGAAATACAGCCATCCACTTGGCAGCTGTGCCCTTGTCCTTCCACTGGTCATCTTCTCTGAGCCTCTCCAGAGTGTTGTTGGAGAAAGAGGGGCTGCAGACTGATGAGCCTGTTCTCCTCTGAGACGTTTAACCACTTCTCTACATATCTGATGGCAGTGTTGCGGAAGTCGTTGAACTTTGACGTGGCAGTGTTTTGTTCAGCTGCAGAGAGGCAATGGTGTTTAACCTTGGTGAGAACCCGTCTTCCCTCCTCTGGGTCATCTTGTCTATGAAAGATATGATGGGGAAAAGGTCAATGCGGATGGTGTCGTTTCTCTCTAGCTTCTTAACAACCTTCATTAGTGTTGTAGCTTCAAAAAGGGAGATGTGGTTGCAGAAGAGGAGGTACACTTCAACCACATATGCATCTTCCTCCTGCACTTCAGTTGCATCCATGTTTAGCTTTAACAGAACTCGGAATTGTCTTGGGCACTCATCTCCCAGGCTGACAAAGTAGGATTTCAGAGCAGACCATCATTGCAGGAGTCGGGAGATTGCAGTGTTGAGTGACAGCCATCTGGTTGTGACATGGCGTAGGATTTCACGGAATTCAACATCACAAAACTCATAGAATTATTTGAGGGAGTCCCTTCTTTTGGCCGAGCATGAGAAGAAACTGTACATCTTCAGTACAACATTCTCCACATATACTGTAAGCCTATCCAGATCACACTTAACAGTGCTATGCACAGCATGAGCATGGCAGTTTCCTCGCAGAAGATCTTTCTGAGCCTTCTTCAGGTTTGTGTACACACATTTTCAGACAGATCCCATAATTTACGTTGGTGTTATCAGCGCTGAATGCAGATACCTGATCCATTGACAACCCAAGCTTCTCCAGGGAGTGCATTATACAGATAAATATCCCTACTGCAGATTCGCCTGAGTTCTCCACAAAGTCCAACATTTTGTTTGATACCCCACTCTCTGGCATGGAGAACTCGACCGCAAGGGGAAACATCTTTCTGTTGCCCTGGTTTGAGGCATCCGTCTGAAAAGAAAACGTGAGAGGTCTTTCCAGTTGAGATGTTAAAATATTAAGCACATCACCCACTGCTTTGGGTGAAAGCACATCTTTAACCAATGCTTCTGCTTTGATTCTCCCCCACACTGTCTTTTTTTGCAATCATCTTGAGTTTCTGGCCAGAGTCAGCATTGATGTAGCTCAAGTTGTGCTTCACAGTATGATACACATGAGCCAACTCACCAGCTGTCACCATGCTGTTTCACATCGCACACCCCACCATGGGCAATATAAAACACTCGGTGACATAGCGTTCAGTAAGCTTTGAACTCGTTCTCACTGACACGGACAAGCCAATGATGATCGGTTTCCCATTCACGCCGGTATTTCTGTAGCCTCTTGCGCTTGGCAGGAAGACTTGAAGTGGACGAAGACGCCATGTTTAAATATACCGCACCGGCGTCTCCGAAACAAGAACAACGACAGCAGTGGACGGCAGACTCTATGCCGGAAACAGCGGCTCCGAAATTTTGGCAACAGCAGCGAGTGGCAGTTTATCTGCAGCAACAGCCAATGTCAGTGACGATGCTTCTGACGACACGTGCTGCTGTTTTCAAGCGCTCACACAGACACGTAGGCAGGCCGACACGCACTGACAACCGCACAGCGGAGCTTTTATCTTACCTGTAGGAAAATACGGAATAAATCGCGTTCCGTAATGATTCAATAAGGGACGCAATATTTATTTCTTATTTACGGGACGATTCCTTATTATAAGGGACGGGTGGCAACCCTTCTGTCATATGTCGAATCCCTAGAACTTAAGCACAGTCATTTAGCAAAATATGCCGAAAACGAAGTTGTCAACGGTGTAGTTTCTGTTTCTCACTGTGTTGCGCTACCTCTGCGACAGTGCCTGGTATCATGATACTAATGCCATTTGTAAGATGTGTTAATCACAGTGAGTATAACAAAGCAAAAATTTTTGTGTTAAAATGAGGCATTTTCGTGTGTGATACAACATTGATTGCAAGGTGGTAGCACTAGTGAAACACGACGACATTCCCAGTAGTTAAGTTTACCTGACGAATGTATCCAGGCAGCTAATACTAATCACTGCATGAAAATAGTCATCGAGTGGCCGAGTGATGTTTTTACGTTTGCAGACGTTTTAAAGGGATTCTTTGAGAATTTTAATATCTTTGTAATGCACGCAATTATTAGGTAATCCTGATAATATGATTATTTCATGTAATTATTTGCCTTTATTTCATTAGAATTATGTTTTATTAATCACTAATGACCCTGACAATATATCGAAAAAGTAACTGCGTACACGGAGTTTGTACTTTGGGCCCACCTTCACGATCCGTATAAGGCATGCTCATGAATATTCGGGACTGTCCGTCAGACTTTGATTAGCTACGCCGAGTTAATAGATGTAAGAAATACGTCATCAACATGTGTGTATATGGATTAGCCACCGCCATGCGAATGAGTCCTGACCGATAAAATTATCAAAATGAAACGTAGACCAGCTGCTGTTTTTGTCACAGATTCAGCAAAGAAAAGAAGGAAATTATATAGAATAAACGGAGAACGAACATAGCGACAGTTCATGACAGACGGATTGATTTAAAAGAAAAAACACCACCTTTCCATACACGAAATCGAAGCCGCCGATGCCGATGGCGACGCCGATGACTTTGGCGATGTCATAATGAATGATTGGTATTGTTTTTGTTGGAATATAAAAAACTATGATACTATCATGTTCCTTTCTCACTAGGTACATCTGGCTATACATTTTGAGGCAAAGTTTCAATGAAACGTTTAGATAACAGAAACTTACTGAAGCTGAGAAACATTCAATAATGAAACCATTTTATTTGCACCATAAATCCAGCTGCTATTTCGATAAGCACTATAAATACATTCTACATCATTAATCACTCCACGGTATTAAAATAGGATAGGTGGTTAGTTATGTACTTTCCTATCTACAGAAGGTCTAATTTTAGTTTGAAAAATGTAGATTTATAAAGAGCATAACATTATTGTCGACAAAATATTAAGATATATTGCATTTGTATAAAAAACATGTTTTATTTTGTACTGGGAGTGCAATAATTATTTTTTTTGCCCATCATTTAGAGTAAAAGACTTCATGACAGACGGATTGTTTTAAAAGAAAAAACACGACCTCTCCATGCACGAAGCCGCCGATGCCATGGTGACGCCGATTTCATATTGAATGATTGACATTGTTTTTGTTGGAATATAAAAACTACGGTACTATCATGTTCTTTTTTCACTAGGTACATCTGGCTATACATTTTGAAGTGAAGTTTTAATGAAACGTTTAAATAACAAACTTACTGAAGCCGAGAAACAGTCAATAATGAAACCATTTTATTTGCACCATAAATCCAACTGCTATTTCCATAAGCAGTATAAATACATTATACATCACTAAATCAGTTTACGGTATTGAAATAGGATATGTGGTTATGTACTTTCCTATCTACATTTCCTATCTACATATCTACACGTTTACTTTTAGTTTGGAAAATGTAGATCTATAAAGAGCATAACATTATTGTCGACAAAGTATTAAAATATATGTGTATATATATAAGTGTAAAACATGTTTTATCTTGTACTGGGAGTGCAATAATTTGTTCTGCCCATCATTTAGAGTAAAATATATTGAATTTGTTTCTGTCGAACTCCTGTTTCGATAACAAATAAAATGGCCATTGTATGATGGAAATAAACTTATAAAATTACAAAAGTGTAAAAGTAATGCATATTTTAAAACACTGTTTTCAGTCATCATTGGTGTATTTAGGTCAAGAAGATCCCTAAAACATTTTGATTGTTTTGTAACATTTATATTTTATAAATTTTCACAATTATTGTAAAAGCATCTTTGTCGACACCTTTTTATACACTACTCCCAGTATAGTTCACTTAATAGAAACTTGTTTCAACAAATTTTGAGGAATATGCTGTAGAACACAATCCAAACATGATGAGCATAAGAAAGCATCAATTTTATTAAGTACTCCTACTTTGCAACATAATGACGAGATGATGTGCATTTGGATGCACAAATCGATCGATTGCACAAATCCATTTGAAACGTAGTGATGTACATATTCCCAGCAGAAGCCACACGGAACTAATGTGGCAGAACAAAGTCAGATATCTTCTTCACTACTGTGTCAGTTATCATATTGTCCCATTAACAGCATTGCTATGCATTTTGATACACAAAGCTATCAGATGCATACATCCATTTGAAACTCGAATTGAGGTACAAGTTCCCAGTAGATGTCACACAGAACATAATGGGGCAGAACAAAGTCAGACATCATGTTATGTCAGGTGACCCATTGTCCAATTAATGGCACTGTTAAGTAGAGCTCTTCAATATCCTCTTTCCATCAGCTCAGCTATTTCCAATGTTCCTGCAAATAAACAAAGTTGAATTTAGGAAACTGAACCTAAATATGAGTTAACTAACTCAATACTGTGCAGATTAATTCAGTTTAGATATTGGATTATGGGACTTATCAGCAAGTGTACAGCTGGCTAAATGGAAAAGAAATACAAGAGAACCTTGTTATGTTGATTCAGTCAGAGTAAAATCCCAATCCATTACTTTGGCCAACTTTTAATTTGCTTCTACATAATTACCTGTATGCATTGGTCATATACAGTGCATTCCAGAAAAATCGAACTCACATAAGTTAGTTTTCGCCAAGTTAAGTCAATCTTTTCCTCTGTTCAGGGCAAAGATCCCAATGGGGACCTTCTGATAACTTTCTAGTTTTCAGAAACTCCACTTATCAGTATTGTCATGGGTCCCTGGAAGTTCGACCTTATCCAGAGTGCATTGTATATTTTCCTCTATTCTTGCTCTAATAATTAATGTTGTATATAATTATACATATGAGCCATTCTCGTGAAAAATATACAGTAACGTTTAATGTTTAATTTGTTTTTAGCGAGTACTATTATTATCAAATGTGCTATTCACATGAAGCAGTGCAATTTGATTTGATCTATTATTAGATTTAAAAAAAAATATATATATATATGCATGGATAAAAACTGATGTATACTAAAGTGCAGACCTGCTGATGTCCAAAATTCGTGCATCGCAAAATTCCGTGGCAACATGTTATTGTGTACGTTTTAACAAACCTAAAACGGTTATATTGAATGATGACATGCCAGCCAGGTTTACTAACAATCGTAGCTGTAGCATTAAAAACAGTCTGTGAACGTACGAATCTCACATTTTTATGTTTCGGTTCAAATAAGTGGGGAAACGGGGACTTTTCAAAAACGGCTGGCTAGAATTTGGAAAGGCAAGACCTGTAGACACACACACAAATTCCAGATTTAGGCCAAAAAAATACATCCACGACCAGGTTAATCCTCTTAGTGGAGCAGATATGTGTAAATAACAAGATGAATTGTGGGTTTTGTGGTAAAAGCACCAAAATTGGTGTATATGATGTTAAGGGGGTACTAAGTGATATAGTGCCAAGCTTAATTGTTTCCGTGACGCCCGTAACATAGGAAAATCCAAAATGGCCGCCGCCCGAATCTAAATATCTATTAATTGTCCTATCTTCGTGAATAGTTAACATAAAAACATAAATAAAATGTCTTTTTATATGTTTTCAGACATGCCGAATCCAATGACGTCATCAATTCATTGAAAAAAAATGCATTTATTTTAAGATATGGCACAGGTTAATGATAAAATTCAAGATGGCCGCCACCTGAATTGTGAATATCTACCAAATGTCATATCTTCTCAACCAGTTGACATAAAACCATGGTTGAAGTGTCCTTGTATATTTTTTCGGACAAAACAAACAGGGCTGTACATGTCAAATTAAAACAACACTTAGTTGGAGTCATTGTGGTCGCAGTTACCACTGCAACGGTATAGTGATGTGCATTTCAGAGCAGCCCTGACACACTTGCATAGTCCTGTGCACCCTTTCTGGCATCCACAGCGTAGCAACTCGGAACATGACGCCGCTGCTTCTGTGAGTAATGTCCACAGTGGTTCCTATCCTTGTGTGGGGCACTCTTACGCCATCCTCAGGTCTCTGGATAAGGAACTTCTGGAGTACGGACATATGCCTGTCCCCACACATGTCCACCTTGGTATATATAGCCCATTTTGTGTGTTGCAACAGTGCTGCTCCTGCAGCTGGTATGTTTTCTGGCAGAGTGAACACTAGTATCTGTGCAGGTTCGGTCATACAGTAGCACAACGTAGGACTCTAGCACAGACATGCAGTCATCACTGAAACTCGATGGATGTGTCGACAAGGTAGAGAATACTGGGGTGAAATTGAAAGATTTCCAGATGTCGAATGCAGTATTTGTTCCCCTGCCTGCAAATGATGACAGCGTTTCGCAACCTGTGAAGGCATGGCACATGGGGAGTGCACGTGCTTCTCACTACCCAGTGTTGTAGCGGTGTCATGAGCAGGAATGTACCTCACGTATTTGCCCGTGCCAAATACCCCCTGTTTGCTACATCACCTGCATGAAGGAGCATTTGTGTGTTGGCTTCTACATGCATACATGGATCTAGGGATGAGACGTCCTGATGAACTCTGGTGCAAAGTACATTCTGGCCACATGTTGAGTACACCTCCTTCTCCGCAGAAAGATTCTCTACAACCTTTGGTGGTAAGTAAACGAACCAATACATTGTATGTTATTGTACATGTTGCAGATAATGATATTGCTATTAGAATGTAAATGGTATCATTATGTCAGTGATCATCAATGTATTTGAAGTGTGTAAACGCATGTATATTGTTTCCAAAATCAACCATGCCATACTGGTAGTTTGCCTGGTGTGCCAAGAAGTTGAATAGTTTAGTCTTGTTGTCTTCCAGTCAAAACTCTTGCCAATTTCCTGGGATTGTGTTGGATGCTGCAACTCTCCTTCGAACACCCTTTCCTCGCTTTTCTCGCGCCGTGGACTTCAGACTCCCTTCCAGATACACATCCCTTGTGATGTCAATTCTTGTCACGTTTCTCAGCTGCGCTTTGACTTAAGGAAGAAACACCTGTGTGACATATTCTTTGAATGTTTTGACACCGATTGGCTTGCTTCAACATGTTGATGATTGCAGCACCATCCAATATGATGACATCGACTGATGGGGCATCTATACACGACGTGCATAACTTTTCCAGACATTCCACAAGATAAGACTTCGGCCCAAACCGGAGTTTTCCTAGCTGAGACAACGGTGGGTATGTATGATTCTCGTGCATGAAGAAATTGTCCAAGTCGCCGTCGCGGGTTTGACAGGCAATGTACAGTCGTGAAAACAATGGACAGTCGCTCTTGAGTAATGACACGATCTGTTTTGCTTTTGATGGAACTCTTGATGGTGGTCGGTTGAACAAGGGCATTTGATTTCTACTGTCGAGTACCAGAAGGTAGCCATTATCTTCTGTGAATGGTTTTCCCATGTCTTCAATTACTCGAACAAGAGCCCTGACCTCCTTAGCAAATGTGACTTGCACAGACTCAGTATTCTCATTGTTGTATATTCAGACACTACAGTAACACATACTCGTGGTTCTTAGGGTTGGCACTCAACTGAACTTTATTTGCATATCAGCATATCACTACTCACATAGTTCTCCACTACAACGTGTATCCCTACGCATCACTATACACATAGTCCACCACATAGACATGCATGTATAACATTTCCCTCCCGGACTAATTATGAAAAAGTCTACTAGTATTACTCACTAGTATAACTTCTTCTGTATGCCTACAGCAAAATGATCTACCCAATAAACATAGTAACATAGTTATGTACTACCAATGTAATTCAACAATCCAATAACATTTAACCATGTTACTTATAACTACACTAATCTAACGTAGAGTCACAATAGTATTTCACCTCGCTACTTTTGTTAATCTAATGTAACGTAGACCACAGTGGTTCACGTATCTCTGTTACACTACAGATCTAGTCTATCTGGTGCCGTTCTCACACGAGAAGACCTTCTCAGGTGTGTTTCATTCTCGACCTGAGTAGATGGCACCAATTCTGCCCGAGTCCTATCATGAGCTGCTTGCTGTTGGGGGGCGTCATACGTCAACTCGTTGTCGTTCCCCTGATTCAGTGATGGCATAGAGCCCACTAAGTAGTCATGATGATCAGTCACTGCAGTCAGTGGTAACTATGTCAGAGGCATGTTAGTCGAGTTTACCCTTGAACTTAACTGATCAAAGTGGCGTTTCCACAATCCCTTAGTAACAATGACTCCATATGTCAACGGACCACACCTTGCACTTATAGTTCCTGGCACCCACTTTTCTTTCCCGTGGTAATCTCGAACCCATACCATGTCTCCTTTCTTGAATGATCTCAGATTTTGAGAACCACTTTGCATTTGTTTCTCTAACCGTGTGTTTTCTCGTCGGTTATCTGGTTTCACCCTGTCAAGTCGTGTACGCAACTGTCTACCCATGAAACGTACTGCTGGAGTTTCTCCTGTGAAAGCATGCTGAGCATTTCGATATGCCAGGAGGAATTTATCCAATCTAACCTGGTGTGCGTCCACTGACGATGCCATAGCTTTCATAGCCTTCTTAACCGTTTGAACAAATCGTTCATCTTGCCCGTTCGAACTCGGGTGGTATGGCGGAGTAGGTTTATGCAACACCCCCAACCTATCCAGGAAGTCTTTGAACTCCTGAGATTTAAACTGTGGAGCATTATCTGAGACCAAAGTCTGGGGGACTCCGACTCTACTGAACATGGTTTTCAGTGCCTTCACTGTCGCTTCACTGGTTGTGCTGTTGACAATGACAACTTCTGGCCACTTCGAGAACGAGTCAACTACAATGAGGAGCATTTTCCCCTCCACAGGACCAGCATAATCAATGTGTATGCGTTCCCCTGGTCGCGATGCAGGTATCCATGGATGTAATGTAGCACTGGTTGGATTCCTCTACACCAATTGGCATGACTCACAAGCCTTAGTACATGCTTCAATATCTGCATCCATGCCTGGTCACCAGACATATGAACGTGCGACACCCTTCATTTTCACTACTCCGATATGTCCTGTGTGTGGCTCATCTAGAATTTCTGCTCGAAACTGTTTTGGAATGATCACCCTCATTCCCCACAACAGCACATCACCATCGAGAGATAGTTCGTTACGACGACTGAAGAACGGTTGTAAATCTGCCCGATCAGTTGGCAACTTATCAGGCCAACCATCTCGTGTGTACCTCATCACCTGTGACAACAATGGGTCTTTCCGAACTCCACCCTTGATCTGTTCGTTAGTGACAGGTAACACCCCAACACCAAGAACGAGAGCCACATCTTCATTTGTAGATGTACCTGGATCCTCGTTTTGTGTGGGTAGCCGTGAGAGCCAGTCCGCATTGGCATTCTGCACACTGCTCCGGTAGCGCACCTCATAGCTGAAACCAGACAAATACATTGCCCAACGCTGGATGCGTTCTGCTGCTACCGCTGGTATGTCCTTTCTAGGACTGATGATCGCCGCTAGTGGTTTGTTATCAGTGACAAGAGTGAACTTCCTGCCAAACAGAAAAGGATAGAATCGCTTCACACCAAATATGATTCATAGTCCTTCCCTCTCAATCTGTGAGTACTTCTGTTTTGCTCTCGTCAACGAGCGAGATGCAAATTGAATTGGTCGCTCCTCTCCATCAGGCATGATGTGAGAGAGCACCGCTCCGACACCAATTGGCGATGCATCACATGCAACTGTCACAGGGAGATTGCTGTCAAAATGCATCAGAAACCCTGACTCGCCTAGAGCACGTTTCACTGCCAGAAACGCGTCATCCATGTCACCTGTCCACTCAAACTTCCTATCCTTCTCAAGCAACGTGGTGAGAGGATGGAGTGTGGACGCAAAATCTGGCACCAATTTTCGATAGTAGTTTGCCATGCCAATGAATGACCTCAGTGAACTCACATCAGTGGGTCTGGGTGCATCACATATGACGGCAATCTTGTCTGCCGATTCACATTTCTCCCGATTCAACTTTAACCCAAATGTTGTCAGTCTTTCGAACACCCTGCCCAAATTTCTCAGATGTTCTGCCTCAGTTTTTCCTGACACAAGGATATCGTCTAGATATACCTTGACACCTGGCAATCCTTGCAACACTTTCTCTATCGCATTCTGCCAGATAGCTGGCGCAGTTGTGATTCCATAGACTAACCTGTTCTGTTGGAATAGTCCATTATGCGTTGATATGGTCAGGTACTGCCTAGATTCCTCAGAAACCTCCATTTGGTTGTACGCATTTGCTAAGTCAAGTTCTGAGAATTTTGCTCCACCAGTCAAATCTGCCAGAATATCGTCAATGTGGATATTCGGCGGGGACACAGTTTTTAACTGAGGGTTAACTGTCGTCTTATAATTGCCACACAGTCTAATAGCACCATTCTTCTTGGGCACAACCACCACACCTGTTGCCGAGTCACTACTTGTAACTGGTGAAATCACCCCTGCTTTTTCAAGCCTGTCTAACTCTTGCTCGACTTTTGGTCGCAGAGCATAGGGAACCCAATACGGCTTAGTGTACACCGGGTTAGCTCCCTCTACTACTTCAGTGTGTGCTTTGATACCTTTCAACAACCCCAGTTTCCCATCAAACAAACCCTGATGTTTAATGACTAGCCCATCTAGCTGACATTCATGTGAGAGGCACACCGACCCTGACCCAGGTCGAAACTTGATCCCTGCCCAGTCGAGTTTAATGGCCACTAGCCAGTCTCTGCCAAACAGCACATGTCTACTGCCCGGGACAATATACAGCATCAGATCTACATTCTGTGCATTATACTGCACATTCACACTGAACATGCCCTTACATGGGACCGATTCCCCTGTGAAGCTACGGAACACTTTGTTGCTAGGCTGGAGCCGACAGTTTGAAAACTTCGACTGGTACACATCAACAGGAATCATCGATACTGCAGACCCTGTGTCAAGCTCCATGGCTAACACCACATTATTTACAGTTGGATATACAATGTTAGCAGATGCGTCAACAATCATGCAAACGGTTTCACAATCATGCAGTGCATGCACATCTAACACATTTGAAACATCATTCTGACTATCGTCGGTATCGACTGTCACAGACACAGTATGCACCGGCCGCTGTCGCTCTGTGTTCTTGTGTTTACCACGCTCACGATTGCCCAGCACTTGGCACATCTTGGCAAAGTGATTGTTCCGTCCACAAATGTGACAACGCTTACCGAAAGCTGGACATTGTTTTCGGTCGAAAGCATGTTCTCGGCCACAAAACTTGCATTTCACTTGGCCGTGTCCCCGGACGACCCGTCGCATCTCCGTGCTGCCCTGCCGCGGCGGAACTGTTTTGTCGGCTTTGACCTTCGTCACCCTGTTGACGGTAGCCACCGGCGCATCGTGCGTCTGCTGTCAGCGGAATAAGTTCATGTTCTGTCGCGCTGCCTCGTGGGCTGTGGCAATCTGTCTCGCGTTCTGCAAGGTCAGCGTTTCCTCGCAGAATAATTTCTCCCGGAGTCTGTCATCGTAGCTCCGTAGACGAGTTGGTCACGTAAATTGTTCTCCTTTTCGTCGCCGAAATTGCACGTTTTTGCTAGATTACATAGCCGCGCTATGTACGACGCCGTCGTTTCATCGTACGACTGCTTGCACGAACGGAATTTACACCGACCTGATTCGTTTGTCCTCGGAGCGAAGTAGTTGTCAAATCGCTCGAGTACTACTTTCACTGTCGGTATTTCTGCTGCCGCGCCTTCAATGTTATAATCGAACGAATTGTAAATCACCAACAATTCTGCGCCACCGAATGTCAGTAACATTGCAATCTTCTCTGCGTTACTCTTCGTAGTATTCCCTGACGCCAGCAAATACATGTTGAAGTGCTGCTTGAATGTCTGCCAACTTTCCTTCGCGTTTGACCCAGCTAGGCAGAGTTTAGGCGCCATTAGCCCGGTGAAGTCTGCCATGCTCACGTGTGCATCTTTTTTGGCTGTTTCCCTCACAGTATCAGGAAACTGTCCTGTTTCAACATTTCGATGAGTTGATACCTTTCCCATCCGCCTCGTCGCCAATTATCTGTTGTATATTCAGACACTACAGTAACACATACTCGTGGTTCTTAGGGTTGACACTCAACTGAACTTTATTTGCATATCAGCATATCACTACTCACATAGTTCGCCACTACAACGTGTATCCCTACGCATCACTATACACATAGTCCACCACACAGACATGCATATATAACACTCATGGTGCTTGTATCAGTGTTCTCAGTGCTGCGATCCATGCAACTGATCTCAAATTGCTCAATGACCTTCGTCGTTTGTTTTGTGCACAACAAAGCCTCCTTGAGCGAACTGGCTTGCTACGTCAGGATGTCGTACATGCAACGTCATCATGTCACAAATGTGAATCGGCACCCATCGAGAATAGTGAGTGTGGTCTAGTGCGAAAAACCATGGTGTCAACGCTGCCAGGACAGCGACATAGAGCGAGAAGTTGGAATCACGTAGATACCTCACATACACCAAGACGAGGAACTCCAGCTGCATGACAATAAACCACGTCAGAAAAAATATATAAGGACACTTCAACCAAGGTTTTTTGTCAACTGGTTGGGAAGATATGACATTTGGTAGACATTCACTATTCAGGTGGCGGCCATCTTGAATTTTATCATTAACCTGTGCCCTATCTTAAAATATATGCATTTTTTCAATGAACTGACGACGGCATTGGATTCGGCATGTCTGAAAACTTATAAAAAGACACTTTATTTATGTTTTTATATTAACTATTCACAAAGATAGGACAATTAATATATATTTAGATTCGGGCGCGGCAGCCATTTTGGATTTTCCCATGTTACGGGCGTCACGGAAATAATTCAGCTAGGCACTATATCTTAAATCAATTAACAAGATTTAACAAGATTGCCATCCAGAAAATTAACTCTAAATGGCAGGTGGACAAGGAAGCCTTTCGGCTTATCGAGATTCCAATAATTTTTATCTACGTGTATCCTGCCCTTTTAAGGTATGTGTCAATTTTATTTTTAAACATATTCACGTTACTAGCACCAACACAATCAGGAGACAATCTGTTCCATTAATTTACAGTCCTTTGTGAGAATGAGAACTTTCTTATATCTAATCTACACTGCTCCTTTACTAATGTAACTTCATGTCCTCCGGTCCTTCTATCTTTCTTAACTGAGAAAAAAATATTTCTATCAATATTTTCGTAACAATTCAATATTTTAAACACTTCTATCTGATCTCCTGGTCTCCAGAGTTGTTAAACCACATTTTAGGCCTATTTCGTAACTAAGATCCCTCAGTTTAGGTATCATTTTAGTTACTCTCCTCTGCACTCTTTCTAGCATATCTATGTCCTTCCTGCGATATGGCCTCCACGCTTGAATACAATATTCTAAATGAGGCCTAACTATTGTTTTGTACAGTGGTATTATTAGTTCTTTTTCCTTCTTTCTGGTCCGTTTCCCTTGTTTTTTGAAGGATTAGTACCCACTTAACATCATATACACCAATTTTGGTGCTTTTACCACAAAACCCACAATTATTTCACATATCTGCCCCACTATCTTGCTATGGTTGCATATACTGATATTTTAGTGTGCATTTTCGTTCACTGCATGTCAAATACCGGACAATGCAGTTTTACTAACTAGAAAGGCGAGACCCTTGCCTTAGGCTATGTTATTTACTGTAGTAGAGGCTCGACAGACTCAGTGACAGTCTCAGTGGCAGTTGACACCGACTGCAGCCGTCCGCGTCGGCGGACGTTATAATTCTATTTAATCGAAACGTTACTCGGCTGACGGCATTGGGAAGCAGGATAAATAAACAATGCATACGCTTCCTATCTTATAAAAATAGCTGTCAATATACATGTCTACAAATTGCTTATTTACAATGCCATTGCTTGACTCAACTCACCTCGGAATCAGACTTGTTCTTGTGTGTGTGACGTCAACGGTCTTTGTGTGGGTCACTGCGCGTGCATGAATATTCATTTTCAATAATATGTTGAAAATAATATTAATCAGAATTAATCATCCACGTGGCAACAAGCTCAAAATTATTCGCGTAAACACAATTGTTTATCGGCTTTTTGCGCAGATAACACCCAAATTATGCATAAACATGCAATATATAAGTAGCAGAGAAAGTACTTATGGGAAATTAATACGTTTTGATACGGTACACCTCGAATGTATATTAGCTTACAAAGAATCCCTTTAAAACGTCACGTGTTCTTGGCCCATCACGCATAATTCCGTGTATATATAATATGCACTGTGTTGATTTGTGTAGCGTCGCGTGTTGTCAGGCTATCAAGAATATATCAAGTGTACTTTTGGTGAGAAACAATAGACAGTTTAAGCAATACGTTTTTTTCTGGCTACGTGTCGCTAGTTTCATAACTTATAGGCACTGACGTCATCCAAACTTGCCGGTCACGTGTTCTCCATAAATGTCACGCCGAGATACGTACACACAAAACACACTCACATACAGTGGAAACTCGCTATTAATATTAAGGTCACCCTTGAGACTTGGAAAACATGACCTGAATGGCGAGGTAACCGTATTAGCGGGACATGTTTGTTTAGTTTACTTCTACAGAAATCATTTGGGTCTATTTTATGTTGACCTTAATTGCAAGGTGACTGTATTACCGTCGGTAATTTACCGAAGTGACCGTAAGGCGAGGTTTGACTGTGCATGCTTTGGTATACGTTAACACGAATAGAATGACTTCCATTAGTGAATACGCTACTTATACGATGTTTTTATTTCGAAACAGATATGTGTAAGTTTTAGGGGCGATGTAAGTATATTGTAACAGGACAGGGAAAATATTAGTAATTTTACAGTAGTTGGCTCCTCGCTGGCTGAAATCACTCAAGCATGAAGACCAAGACACAGTTTGCGCAAATGGGAAATATCTCACCGCCTTATAGCTGAAACTGTATTGCGGCTACGTATAAGATTGTGTTGCAATATTTTCGCAGCGTGGAGCTTATTGCTAAGATTGTCTTGGGTCAGTGGTCGTGGCGTCTGGTCAGGAGTGCGGACCGAGGAACAGAAGGCCATCTGCAGCATCACTGTCGTAGTCTGCCACGGTGTCGTCGTCGAGTCTGGAAGAAACAGCGCTTTGTTAAAGGAGGCGATGAACATGAAGCGCACACTAAATGTTGTACACATGCACGTACACATGCACGTACACATGCGTATACAGTCAGGCGTGCACGCACACCATACCTGCTCTATAGCAGGTCTGAGGTAATAGTAATATGTAATAGTAATACAACGATTACAAATATTGAAGTAATAGTAATAGGTTGAGCAAAAGCTCAATGTAATAGTAATAGGAAGTAATATAATAGTAATTGACCTATTACTTTTATATTCCACTAGTTTCTCCAGGTTTAATAGTTGCTCCCCCTTGTCAACTTCAGCCCTGGTGAAGTTTTACCCTAGAGTTTTATGAGCGTTTACAGTTGTCGCTAGGTGGCGTTTTGATTTGTTGCATTGTTGTGGCTCTGTGAAATAACCTACAAAATCCAGAAACGACTGAAACACGGTGTGTCAATTTTGAGAGTACAAGCAAGTACATGAACACTGTAGATACCAACACGTTTTTATTGAGTCTTATATGTCGTTAAAAACTTTATGAGACGTTTTAATGCTGTTGTATGCCAGCTGACCGCTAAAGCGTGACACTGTCCCGGACGCTATCTGCAACTGACACTTTCAAGTGGTTTTAAATGCGTCGAATGCCACGGGCCGCGTAAGCGTGACATTGCCCTGGAGTGGACGTTATCCTCAACTGGCACTTTCAAGTGCGTTTAAGTGCATTCTGACGTAATAGGGAAACCCACCAGGTCAAGCAATGTGACCGATTATGTCGATGCTAGTAAAGTCGGGTCACATGACCCACAAGTCATGACAGAGACTACCAACAGTGCTATTGTTATCAATGATTACGTTGTGGTCTACATAGTCGGCCATAGCCACAAGCGACCAAGGGAGCAAGTAAAAACGGTTGTTTTATTGCGCTTCACTAAGTGTTAAATTTTAGCCGCGAAACACGCCTTGTGGGATACGTAGAAGCCTGTGGATGTTCTTGACAAAATGATCCACAGAGTGGACACTACATCAAGAAGTTCAAAAGATGCAAACACGGACGACATCCTGACAGCGCTGATGAAAGTATAGGCTCTGAATATTCCCCCATGTGTTGTGCTAAACACACAGGACATCGTGCCACTGACCAAATATTCGCCCGGTGAGCTGTTGGAGCCGTCTCTAGTGGAGCGGCTGGCTGTGGTAGAGAGCCAGTTGCGACAACTTAGTGACAGCGTCAGCACAACCACTGAAAAACGTGTGCGAATGGAGTGTGACCTATCTACTCACAAAGAAAGCCACTTCCACCCCAGATGGTGTTACGCTGAGACACTGAACACTGCTACTGACAAGCAGCAAAACAAACTGACCGTAAAACTACCACTGGCCAGCACCGATCAGTCGCGAAAACATCACCGGAAGGGAAAAGTGGACTCTGGTACAGTGAAACGAGTAAGTCGGCAAGCAACACGAGACACGAATGAGTCAAGGACTGTTGTTGACATTGCTGCACTGGTTTAACAAGATTTAACAAGATTTAACAAGATTGCCATCCAGAGAATTAACTCTAGATGGCAGGTGGACAAGGAAGCCCTTTGGCTTATCGAGAGTCCAACCCTTTTATCTATATATATCCAGCCCTTCTGAGGTATGTGTCGATTTTATTTTTAAACATATTCACACTACTAGCACCCACACAATCATCAGATAATCTGTTCCAGTCCTTTGTGAAAATGAGAACTTTCTCACGTCTAATCTACACTGCTCCTTTACTAATGTAACTTCATGTCCTCTAGTCTTTCTATCTTTCTTAACTGGACAAAACATATTTCTATCAATATTTTCATAACCATTCAATATTTTAAACACTTCTATCTGATCTCCTCTCAGTCTCCTGGTCTCTAGTGTTGTTAAACCACATTCTTTTAGGCGTTTTTCATAACTAAGATCCCTCAGTTTTGGTATCATTTTAGTCGCTCTCCTCTGTACTCTTTCTAGCATATATATGTCCTTCTTGCGGTATGGCCTCCACGCTTGTATACAATATTCTAAATGAGGCCTAACTATTGTTTTGTACAGCGGTATTATTAGTTCTTTTTCTTTATATGCTATATTTCGCCTAATCAATCCAAGGATTTGATTTCCCTTTGAAGCTGCAATTCCACACTGCTCTGAAACCTTCATGTCAGCAGTAATTGTCAGCCCTAAGTCTTTTTCTTTTACAGTAGTACTTACTACAGTTCCCCCCATTGTATATTCTACATATTCGTTCCCATGTCCTGTGTGAAGGCATTTACATTTCCCAAAATTGAACAACATTTGCCACTTCTCAGACCATTTGATCAACCTGTCAAGATCATCTTGTAAATGCTGTCTATCCCCATCACTTTTAATCCTTCTAAACACTGTTGTATCATCTGCAAATGTCAACACCTTGCTAGCTATATCATCGTCCAAATCGTGTATATATATTAAGAATAATATAGGTCCCAGTACTGATCCCTGTGGAACCCCACTCAAAACTGATTTCCAGTTTGAAGCCTCCCCATCAACAACTACCCGTTGTCTTCTGTCAATCAGCCATTTTTCTATCCAGTTAATTATACCATTTCCTATGCCATGGGCTTTTAGTTTAAG
Source organism: Paraescarpia echinospica (assembly GCA_020002185.1). Classification (NCBI taxonomy): domain Eukaryota; kingdom Metazoa; phylum Annelida; class Polychaeta; order Sabellida; family Siboglinidae; genus Paraescarpia; species Paraescarpia echinospica. The sequence goes on along the minus strand of CM034534.1, from coordinate 9,291,345 downwards.
CAGTAATCTCTGATGTGGCACTTTGTCGAAAGCTTTTTGAAAATCTAAGTAGATGATATCTACTGGTGATCCATCATCTACCCACTTAGTGATATCTTCCAAAAACATAACATATTTGTTAAGCATGACCTCGCTTTTAGAAACCCATGTTGAGATGGGTTTATCAAGTTATGTTTAACAAGAAAATCCACAATGTGATCTTTAATTAGTCTTTCTAATAATTTACAAATCACCGATGTTAAACTAACTGGTCCATAATTATTTGACTTGTTTCTCGAACCTTTTTTAAATAACGGTATAATGTTTGCTTCTTTCCATTCTAAAGGAACCACTCCCTCTTCTAATGACAAGTTGAAAACTGTTGCAAGCGGTATGCTAATTTGTTCTACAATTTCCACTAGTAGTTTGGGTGGAATACCATCCACTCCAGGTGATTTATTTTCCTTCATAGCCCTAATTTTCTTAGCTACCATTTCTGGGGTTACAATTAACTATCTTAAATAGTCTGATTCTGCCCCCTTGAACTTAGCCTCTGGTACTTTCAGTGAACTAGTGTCTTCTCTGGTAAACACTGAACTAAAATACTCATTTAGGTCTTCTGCCATTAACAATCCTTCTGATATTATATTTCCAGCACTATCTTCTAGAGGACCGACCTTATCCTGAACTTTCTGTTTGCTTCGAACATACGCATAAAAACTCTTGCTGTCATGTTTTATATTACAAGCTAATTTATGTTCATAGCTTCTCTTTGAATTTCTAATTTCAGCTGTAGCTTGGTTTAGTGCTTCTTTATAAATGTTGTAGTCTTCGTCATTTCCAGTACGTCTATATGACTTCCACATCATTTGTTTATACTTAATTTTTCTAATGGCTTCTTTCAATAATATTTCTTTCTGGTCCGTTTCCCTTGTTTTTTGAAGGGAACAAATTTATCTACGATGCACTCTATTTCATTCTTTAAGATATTCCAGCATTCTGTTGCTGTCTTATTCTTCAGTGTATTATTGCAGTCTATCTTTGCTAAATATTTCCTCATTTCCTTATATCTTCCTTTGTGGAAATTTCTCCTGAACTGCTTTTTATTATTTCTTTTTCTTTTTATTATTTCTTTTGCTTTTTATTATTTCTTTGGTTGTTGACGATGTTGACACGCAAGGTCGCATTGATGTCAACTCGAGCGCAGATGACTCATTCGAGGTTTCACGCTACCTTCGGCGCAAGAACGAGAGACGCATGACTCAAAAGACAGTTATTGAAACGGCTACCTCTTCAGAAACATTCATGGCAACCAGAAATGGTAAATTGGTTAGAGAAATATTTGTATCACGGGTCTCTAAAGAAGTTAAGCCTGATGATTTAAAGACCTATGTGGAAAGCAAGAGCTTCACTGTGTTGAATGTTAAGTGTGTATCACATAATGATGCCAAAAGCAACTAATTCAAATTAACAGTACCTCTCACAGAATGTGATAAGCCGTTTGACAGCAGTGTGTGGCCAGAAGACATAAGAATTCGTTGATTCCGCTTCAAGAACGCGCATGATTTTGTTTTACTCCAGGAACATTGGTTAATGGAATTTCAGTTTCGTAGGAATAAAAACATACCCTCTGATAACAATGTTAACGGTTTATCTCATGATGTTTCTGGAATAGATAAAAATATGTTTTTCAATAGCAGAGGATATGGTGGATGTTCCATTTTATGGAAAAATTCTTTGAACTGTATTGTCTCCCCAGTCATCATGAACTCTAATAGAATATGTGCAATTAATATAACTATGCAAAGCATGTCCTTAGTACTTTTTAATGTGTACATGTCATGTGATATCAGATCTAACGATGACCTGTACTGTAATATTTTGATTGAAATTATGAGTACATGTAATATAATCAACTGTTCCAATTTCATTATTGGAGGTGATCTGAACACATCTTTCAAGCGTGTGTCTTCTAATTTTATGAAACATTTAAATTACATATGTGAACATGAAATAATCAAGCCATGTATATTCAGTTCGAAGGACATGATGTTTGTTATACTACATTTACTAGTCCTGTGGACAATGGTACTCATGTCATTGATAATTTTCTGTTAAACAACGGACTCTTTGACCATATGTTATAATATTATACTATACACGATGGCTAAAATTTATTATTTCATTCGCCACTGGTTCTTACCTTGAGTTTAGATGTCACCACAGTGTTTCCACCACATCCAGGATAAATCGATCTCCACCCAGACTGGCAAAGTGGTACTAAAGATTGGTATGCTCTGTGACGCCATTGCTGCTTACATTTGCAATGTGCATTATAGTAATGTAACATAGTTTGAAACACAAACCAACGTTAATAAGGTAACTGTGTTTTAGTCAACTGTTCTAAACCAAACAGAGATATCTCAATCAACAAGCAAACTAAACAAAATTGGTAAAATATACACATTTATTTCACTTGGTAAACTCGTATAGTTTGTCGAGGTATCGCACAATTTTAATTGCATGAAACTGAGAATAGTACCTGACGTAGAACATTTGACTAGAAACACAATTATCTTGTTTTGAAATTATATTACGTTACTCAAGTGCACAGTTTAACAGTTGTAAGCAACGACGGTGCTGCCATGCTTACCAATCGTTTATACCACCTCGCCAGTCGTCAATCTGAAATTTATAACCAAGTTGTGGCAAAGATGATTTTGCTTACTTTTGCAGTTGGTCATTGTTCGCTGTAATTATGACGTCATCATCGCCGACGATCACTGCAATTAAGAGACATTCTATGTAAGAGGGTGTGACAAGATGTGGGATTGGGGCAATGGCAAAGGCAGAGGGACGTAATATACAGGAAGAGAAAGGAGAGAGAGAGAGAGAGAGAGAGAGAGAGAGAGAGAGAGAGAGAGAGAGAGAGAGGAGGGAGAGAGAGAGAGAGAGAGAGAGAGAGAGAGAGAGAGGGAGGGAGAGAGGGAGACAGACACAGACAAACAGAGACAGTTTATCAATTAATGTTGGCACGTTTATAGTTCTGTAGTCCTTTTCAAGTATGTCAAAAATGTAATATTTATGTAATCTTTACTGCCCTAATTTACATAAATTTGCATGATTTTCAGGGAAGTTTAGTAATTAAATAATATTTTATAATTATTTTGTAGCAACTATCATGTTTAATGCAGTTAACAATTAGCAGTTAAACGTGGCTACCATTGATTGTAGATGGGAAACCAAATTAATTAATTAATTCATTAATTAGTGTATCAGTATTACTTAATAGAAAACAGATAACATTTGTTTGTAGTTATCATAGTATGTATCATATCAAAGATGAATAGCACAGCATTCAACGTATGTATAACGTTTGTGCAAACAGAATAATACATTAATTAATTAAATAATATAACTAGATTAACTAACAAAAAACAAGATTAATTAATTTACAGTGATTATTTTGTGTAATATATCAGCAATCATGATATACCTACCACTCTATCAGACATAAACTCTACACTAATTAATTAATTAATTAACTGAACAACATGTGTTAAGTAGTAGACCAAAATAACATATCTTTAGTGATTATAGCACAGCTCTAAGCTGATTTTCTTCATATCTAACTGATAGATACCAAACCATAAATATTGGGAACTGCTTTTGGGCTGCACTGCTCACTTTATTTGATGTTCCCCAGGGTTTTGTTCTTGGGCCTTTGCTTTTTACCCTTTACACCATGGCACTAAGCTCTCTTATATGAAGACATAACTTGGATCATAATTTTTATGCTGATGATACGCAGATCTACATTTAGTTGGCTACCCCGGATACAAATCGCTCCCTTAAACAACTTAGTGATTGCCTCCAAGATATCTTCCTCTGGATGACTGACAGCAAGTTGAAATTAAATGCAAATAAAACTGAATTGATTATTATTGGTACTTCAATGCAGCGTAGTAAACTTGATGATTTGTTCCCGTTTTTAATTTGATCTCACTGATATGTCAGATATCGAGCTATGTGTAAATTTTTCGTTGAAGTGAGTGCCGCTAAACGCAAAGCCAATCGGAGGCTAATCACCCGACAGGCAGCAGCTTCAAAGCACGCTCATATAATAACCGTTTCACGTTGCAGCGAAATCATATTCATAAAATACTAACGATGTTATATAATTTTATTCAAAAGCAAAAATATGACCAATGCGTTGTTTCGTGGAAGCAAGTTGAAAATTGGCTAAATCTTATCGGAGTCTTGTCCGACTGAATCAGCGACGCCGCCTATTGATTACGTAACAAAACCAATTTTTTAGACTTCTAACTCTACCTTCGGTGGTCATCAGTTCTTTTGGCGTGTGGAGGTTTGCATCTCTTCGCATGTGTCGATGCATCCATCTGGAACGGAGAACGTCACGCTTGACTTCACACAGGTACACTGGACGGCTTTCAATAATAAAAACCATAAACATGTTTAACATGCGGTCGAAATACTTAGAGTTTGTATATATATTGATCAAGGTTACGCTACAGTAAAGGATGGGGGAAATAGAGTGAACATTGACTTGCTTGTTGCCTAGAGTGCGGGTTTAATAGACGGAAACATAATATTATATTATTATATATATAATATTAGTTGTAATAAATCATAAAAAAATAAACATAGGAGGATGGGTGAAAATTGGCCAGTGCAGGCCGCGCCAAATTTTTAGTTTTCAGTTTATTTCGTTGCACAAAATATGAGTTATTTATGTACGTTGTAACATAATCTGTATATTCCAGCGATTTTTTGACAGTATGAATATTTCCTAAATATATATTTGGAACACCATGGTACCTTACGAATACAGAACTCCTCTCAACAAACAAAACAACAACAAAACAACAACCTTGCACAACAACTACGACTACAACGACAACTAAACACATGTCAGGAGGAACTAGTTACTCACATGGCGAGTGATATCGGGACAAGACATAATGTAGCTCCGATGAGGAAACAGAAGCCGTTCCAGAAGTGTAGTGTGTGCGGATAAAGATTGTTGAATACCGTCGAACTTGTAATATCGCCCAGACACTGCATCGCGGCAAACAGGGCGAACACTTGACCTGCCAAACATATGGCAACCGTACGTCATGCTGCCGATGTGAGATTGTAAATGGATCCCCGTGATAAATTTACCGGGGTTCCATTTATTACGCCGTGGAATATGGACCCTCTATAAAAAAAATTACTTATTTGTTGAGTGAACGAGAGATGGTTCATTTGTGTAAGTACTATAACAAAACTTGTCAAAAAGGTATCAAAGTCTTACTTGTAGAACATGAACAAGAAGTTAATTTCTTATTTCAAAAGATAACAGATACTTAAACAATAAAGTTAATAAGGGTGTGCATTTATGCATATAATATATATATATATATATATATACAAAAGTGTGCAGACATCTTTATTTTACACAAGTAAAGAAATCCGTAATTAATTAAACCAAACCCGTTTAATTTTATAACAAATATTTGTCAGTGGTTCACATTAAGATATATTTTTAGTATGTTTAAAAATATGGTTATTAACATTATTTCGCCAATTTGTTTGGAACATTTTGCGTTTGAGAATAGTGCATTTTTTACAGACACCATTGATCCACGTTTATATTTTTAAATAACTAAACACATAAACACGTGTTCTATTTTTCACAAGGGTGTTCATATACCACGCCGTGGTAAATGGACCGGGTAATTGGACCCTTGGTTCACGAGAGTCCATTTACAATCTCACATCAATCAGTTTGCATACCACCATCAGTTACGTTGCTATAGACCAGCGGTCCTGAACCCCTGGGTCGCGACCGAAATTTTGGTCGCCAGAAAATTTTAATGGGTCGCCAAGAGTCTTTAGTGGCTGTTCGGACTTCCATCCAATGTCCCGTTTGCTCATAGCAGGTGCACGCGGAACAAAGCATTTATGCCAGATGCTGCATGAATTTGAAACGCAGTGTGATATAATATGAATACAACTTCTCATTCATTCTTCATTTGTTGATGTAATGCTTTTTAATAATTACTTCTCACAAGTTGATTGAAGACTTCAAAAATTAGTCCCGCCACTGGAATTTTGGTCGTAACCAAAATAAAATAAGTTACATGTATCAAATTGGCAGTGCAAAGCGACACTGCTTCTTGACAATTATGATTGAACGAATCCTATTTTAGGTATTGCAATTTTAATGTATTTCCATTTAAATTGGCAATACGTGCAGTAAATATATCCAGCTAACATCAATTCCAATAGTAATTTACATAATGATTTATGGGACAGACCACCACTTGTCACACCACTTAGGTCTAGTTTGTAAAAGGTGCCATTTTGGAGTCAAAGAACGGGTACGATAGAAGATAAGTTAAATGCTTCAAATCGACACTACAACGAATTGGTAAAATAGTTGCTTTATAACATAATTGGAAGCTTTGTGATACACGTTTCAATGTAGATATTATGTTAAGGTGTCGCAAGGCAAACACTGTAGCATTGTGATACACGTTTCAATGTAGATATTCTGTTAAGGTGTCGCAAGGCAAACACTGTAGCATTGTGATACACGTTGCAATGTAGATATTCTGTTAAGGTGTCGCAAGGCAAACACTGTAGCATTGTGATACACGTTTCAATGTAGATATTCTGTTAAGGTGTCGCAAGGCAAACACTGTAGCATTGTGATACACGTTTCAATGTAGATATTCTGTTAAGGTGTCGCAAGGCAAACACTGTAGCATTGTGATACACGTTTCAATGTAGATATTCTGTTAAGGTGTCGCAAGGCAAACACTGTAGCATTGTGATACACGTTGCAATGTAGATATTCTGTTAAGGTGTCGCAAGGCAAACACTGTAGCATTGTGATACACGTTGCAATGTAGATATTCTGTTAAGGTGTCGCAAGGTAAACACTGTAGCATTGTGATACACGTTGCAATGTAGATATTCTGTTAAGGTGTCGCAAGGCAAACACTGTAGCATTGTGATACACGTTTCAATGTAGATATTCTGTTAAGGTGTCGCAATGTAAACACTGTAGCATTGTGATACACGTTGCAATGTAAATATTCTGTTAAGGTGTCGCAAGGCAAACACTGTAGCATTGGATATAGTTCCTAATGAAAATTAATTGGAGTGATTCCATTCGTAGAGATGAGGAAACAGCACCAAAGACATTATTGCAAATCACAAGATCCATGGGGGTTCCAAAAGCTATAACCAAAGTTGCGTTCTACACGATCTGACATTAAAAATAAGCCTGATACCGTTTGTTTCGAAAAAGTTAAGTAATATTTAAAAATAAACATCCAACTGTACCCATATCTACATTACTCGGTTCGTTTTCGTAATGAACCGTTGACGCGTTTATAATAAAAAGGTAATACCAGTAATAAACATCGTTTTATTTGTTGTGATCAAATTGTGATCAAATATTTGGATGGCGATTAATTTTCGTTAATGCCGTATTGTACACTTACCTAGTTCATGTTTTTCAACCATCTTCGATATCATTGACCGCAACAGTGTGTACTGTAGGTCCGACATGAAAGCAACTAGAGGAACTGATAAAAATAGAACACAGAAAATGAGTACCACATTCGCGAACTCAACGATTTGAAAGTACGAGTTAGAGAGCTCGCCGGTGGGAGCATTTAGGTATGCATACATCGTATCGTGACGTATGTAGTACTAGTAAGGTACTTCACAAAGCACACAACTAACATTGGATGCCTACGTAATGAGAAACCATGAACAAGACGAAGGTTGGTCGGCTGCCGGCACAGGAAACGGAAACATAACAAACTCTGGCCTTCCCTTGCCTTTGGGAAATACTGAGGAGTTCATAATTTCGTAGTTTGTTCCGTTATGGTAGAGTGCAAATTGCCATTAACACATAATGCGGAATAATAATTTAGTGTTGACTAGAGTAAATGTACAAATGCACGGGTATCACTGTATTGACACAATATTACATTAGAATTTGCCTCACTGTAGGTTACTATAAACGTAATTATACAGTTAATTGATGTATCCAGTATGTTGCGGTTTGAGTACGTCACCATCGAAGTTTGGCGCCTGACCTCCGACAAGTTTTACCTATGCCAACCATGTTGACAAAGGTTATATATGTGAATTACATCACTATTGCTGCATGACATCTCATAAATCAAACATTCCCGCATACAGTTGTCACCTTAAAAAGTTTGCGTTATATTTTTGTCATAAAGAAACACTTTTGTGACCAGAATTTCAACAAAATGTACGTCCGAACCCACCACGTGTTTTGATGGCTTGACGGAGGTTTTACTAAGCAACAGGTCACGTGGTGGATAGGTTAATCGTGACGTCGGCAAACAGTGACGTATTCAATTCGTATAATATCGGACATTTGTACTGATCGCGCCACATGGTGACTCACCCACGAATATCATCCACGTCGCGACGCTGACACCGAACAGTAGAATAGAGAGGCACATCGACACCAGAGACGCCACCAGCATCTTTGTTTCCGCCACGTGGAACGTATTTTTTAACAGCGGCACTAATATGATTGTGCATGCGCCCGTCACGGCTATGGATGTGCCTTTATATTGTCCGTAGAGCGACTGGGACCAGCTGAGCGGGTATCGCTTTACGTAGAGATAGCCGAGTGAGATGACAGCTACAACAAAACACACGCGTTAAAGTGGTGATAGTATCACCACCGGGGGAGACGAAATCTACAACAAAACACACGCCCCTACGTCTTACAATCACAAGGCTTTATCATTTAAGCAAACATGTAAACAAAATCGTAATACGTTGATCAGTTGTTTTACACAATATTACAATACACTGACGATGATGGTGTTAATGATATACTTTACACAGTTTACATAAGAACACATTCTACTTGTGTAGGCCTATGTCTGTCTGGAATACAACATTGCCAGCACAGTATAACAAATGTGAAAACGGTGAGCAAATTCCTCCACTTCAAACAGCGAACAAATATTACCCCCCAGGAAATACCCTACACAATGTTACAGCTACAAGTTAAAGGAGGCCAATATGTTCCTCTACCCGCAGTTAGCGGGCGTAGAAATGTGTAACAGGAAGTCTGCCGTGTTGAACGTGGGGAAAGGGATATCGTTGAACATCAAAGGGCATTTCAGTTAACTCAGCCCGACACGGTCGTATTACCAATAAAGTTTGTTTTGAAACCGGATGTTTTATTTACTATTTGAACATGCACCGGCGTCGTACCTTCCAAATTGCGAATGTTGTTACAATTTGGCGGGCAGTATACCTTCAACGTAGTTATCACAGTCTTAATTAAGAACATGATTTTAATTAATAAGTGAAAAACTACGGATAGAGTGCTTCCGTTTAAGCTGCACTTACGTTCGTATGACATATATGCGAAGAATACAATGGCTAGTATGCTGATGATGTACTGCCTCCGATTATGTTCTCTCTTCTTCGTCACTATCGTCGTCATCTTCTTCAGCTCCTTCGGTTGGCACACGCTCGCACAGAACTCTCGGCACGTGACGCCGTCGCTGCCAGTGCGCCTGCGCGCGATCTCGGTGATTCGCCCGAGAGTGTAGATGACGGTGCACGCGTTGCACGCGACGGAGAGCGCAGCGACGAACCGGAAGCTGGTCCTGTCGAGGATAATGCCGCTGAAGAAGAACGACAGCGCGAGGCTGGCGGAGATTGTCGTCTCGACCACGACCACATGGACTGTCCGACTCTCATCACTCGATACCTGTAAAAGGTTAAGTAAAGGTAACTTCATATATAGCGCAGTATCCAATCATTAAGACTGCTCAAAGCAGTTTACACTTTACTCACGGGCAGTCCTTTTCAATCGATCACCTCCATTTTTCTGGGAAGCATTCAGTCGTGCTGCTGTTACTGCACGAAGGCTATTCGTACGTAAATATCCTCCTCAGTCTAAGCCATGTACTCATTCATACATCTGGGTGAACTGGAGCAACGCGGAACGAAAGAACTTGCCCAAGATTCAAAACGACAGCATGTGATTCCATCCCTGGTTCTCTCGATTGAGTGTCCGGAAGTGAAATGTACGCACCTCACTGAGATAGCTGAAGCAGGCGAGCAGGCACGTCATCCAGCCGCCGCCGATGCCGGCAACGAGCGGACAGAGCAAAACGGCGGCCACAGGCCACTGCGGACACATGACGTTGAGGAGCAGCAGAGCCGAGCCGATCAGCTGTCCGAGCGACGGCAGCAGAAGCACCAGCTTGCGGCTGACGCGGTCGCTGAGGGCTCCATACACGAAGGACGCGACGAACGCCGGGATCTGGTAGGACAACATGGCGGCGAGCATCCAGTGGGAACTCGACGCCTGCACCAGGTTCTCTTCAGCCTTGTAGCTGCCGTTCGACAGATTCTCGCAGATCGTCGTCTCGTTGATTCTCGCGAGACACACCTGCGGCAGAACTGACGTCATCCATGTGAACCAGCTGCATGATTTTAGTACATGTATTATCTACGAATGACTAACGCGATAATGTTTTACGTTATCTCCATTGGGATATAAAACAACACTTTTTATTATGGATCATCTCGTTTACACTGGTTGTGTTTTAAATAATGTATCTCGTCATGTTTTTAAAATCGCAATTGCATCACGTATCTGTCGTTTTCAAAAAGCTATTTCGTATGCATCAGCTCTCTTTTTATTCGCAACATGATGCAGGAGTTTGGTGCAGTAGCACTAGTTAGTAGCGTAACAGTAACATTACAAAATAGCACGAGGCAGTACCATGATGCAACAGCAGGAAGCGTTAGCATGACGCAATAGAATGATGCAGCGTCATGATGCAACTGCATGAATGCATGACGCAGTAGCATGCCACAAAGTAGCATGACGCAGTAGCATGATGCAGCGTCATGATGCAACTGCATGAATGCACAATAACATGACACAGTAACATAACGCAGTTACACCACAAAGTAGCATGACGCAGTAGCATGATGCAATACCATGACGTAGGAGCATGACGCAGTAACATTACACAGTAGCATGACGTAGTACTGAGTAGATTGACACGGTAACACAATGCAGTAACATGACACAGTAGCGTGACAATACAGTATGACAGTGTCTTGACACAGTATCATAGATAGATACATAGACTTTACTTTGGAATTGTATAAATCATAATACAGCCGTAAGCAATATGTAGAACAATCATGCAGTTAAATGATATACAATTCCGGGTTTGCGGGTCGGACCAGTGAAGGCTATGACCAGTTGACACGACACAATGGCATGATGCGTGTCGTGGATACGAAGTACAACAATGTGGCGGCTTGTAGCTAAGAGGGTCGGTGCGTTGTACAACCGGGTGAAAACAACCACGACGTTGGTATACAGATGGAATATTGTGAAGACTACCACGACGTCAGTTCACCCTTGTAACACGGCTAGCACGGCGAGAACCGGGGAAGAGGTGAGCAGTGTGCACCTTGTAGTAGATGAATGCCTGGGTCGTCGGGTCAGCGAAACCGATCGCGAACATGAACAAGAAGACGATAGGTTCGATGGTGACGGCACCGAGGCTCCATCGCCCGCTGCCTGACTTGCCTCCGGTCGCCACTGTAACGTCATCTGCAAACAGGAATAGAGGGACCGTCAGGTACATCTGAAGACAGGAATGCAGGGACCGACAGGTACATTTGCAAACAGGAATGCATGGACCGTCAGGTACATTTGCAAACAGGAATGCAGGGACCGTCAGGTACATCTGCAAACAGGAATGCAGGGACTGTCAGGTACATTTGCAAACAGGAATACAGGAACCGTCAGGTACATCTGCAAACAGGAAGTCACGGACCGGTCTAGTTAGTTCCGGTCAGATGATTACATGGCTTCCGTCATCTGGATTATGACTACAGTGGAACCTCGCTCACGGTCACCTCAGTAATACAATCCCCTTGCAATTAAGGTCAACCTGGGATAGTCCCAAATTACACCCGCGACACTAAATAAAGGAAATTAGTCTCTCTAATACGGTCACTTCGCCATTCAGGTCACTTCACCGAGACTGACCTTAATGGCGAGTTCCACTGTACTTCTACAGCGACCATTCAGGTCACTTCACCGATATTGACCTTAATGGCGATTTCCACTGTACTTCTACAGCGGCCATTTAGGTCACTTCACCGAGACTTACCTTAATGCCGAGGTCCACTGTACTTCTACAACGGCCATTCAGGTCACTTCACCGAGATTGACCTTAATGGCGAGTTCCACTGTACTTCTACAGCGGCCATTCAGGTCACTTCACCGAGATTGACCTTAATGGCGAGTTCCACTGTACTTCTACAGCGGCCATTCCAGCCTAAACTTCTCAAAGCCGCTTTCAAGGTTCATTAAAAATCACATGTATAGTCAAAAATAAAATGTATTTCTAAAATATACAAAGGGGTCAATCATAAAGTACGTCACGCTTAGTGGTCTACGGACACACGTGACAAAGCTTTACATAGGATTGGGGGTTTCTGGATAAGCGTTACATGACGATTTTTAAAGGTTGTCTTGTCGAGCTGTCGATATCAGACATTATGTATATACAGTATTCATCATTCCCCCAGTTTTTGTGGAGGTTTCAAGCGAAATCCTGCGATGTCGGGTCTACAGACGTTTTACTTACTTTTACAGACTTATAGTTTACGTATAAACAACGAATCAATACAGCTATGCAAATAATATAATAAGTAGTATTAATGTATAGATACATGCATCATATGAGGCTCTTTTGCAAAACCAACGCAATGTTATTGTGTGCATACACGGTGCCCGCGTTACAAGGGGGAGGTTCTCATACATATCTACAATTAGCTTGTTGTACTTTATGCATGGCTCTAAAATTAAAACTAGACATCTACGACTAATTATCTCTATGATACGCACACGCGCAAACACAACATCTTTAAAATATGCTAATTATAACCTATCTATAAAATATGCACATACAAATTTTAAAAAGTCTCATAAACATGCAACTACAAAAGTATATCTAAAACGTGGTAATCACTTTCAAACAATCAGTTGATTATGTGACACGTATACGTAGAACTCTGAGATGTTGGTCTGCAAAAACGCTTTGAATAAACGCAATCACGGTTGCAATAATAAAAGCCAACGACAAAACAGTCAAAGTTTCTATTTGGAACGTTGATTAAGACGTTGTTGTGATGACTGAGGTATAAATCACAGGGTACTCACCAAAAGAACGCATTCCCCTAATACATATTATACACATACGTGAGAGTAGTTTCTGAAAGTCTATCTAGCACAGTCTATCCCGTGCACCGATAGAAAGAGATGTAGAAGCCGACGGTTTATACTGTGGGACGATATATATAGGCGATGGCGTAGGTTAAACAGTTCACCTGTGATGACGTTACGCTTGACTGCACACTGTCAGGACGTTGACTGCCCGCCGGTACACGCTATAATCAGTAACCGCGAAGGCGGATGCAACCTAGACCTAGTGGCCGTTACCTTGCATCATCAAAAGGTCAAAACGACACACGTACATCGACGTCGATAGCAAGCATACCTTCACTGTCGTCGACGACGGCGTTGACTAGGTTATCTCTGTCTTCGCCGTCGGCCACTCGGCAGTAACCGTCCGTCATATCGCGCTGTGTGCACTTGCCGGGCCACTCCGTTTAGTCGCGGTGCAAACGGCAGCTCAACGACACGTCAACACCATCGCCTGATATAACGGGCGCTATACTTGAGAGAGATCGGCTGCTTAATAAATTATCACGCACGGTGTGCAGAAAGCTGCGCCTTGTTTACGTTGGCGCCACTGTCGCTTGGTTGGTTTTATTCAGTCTGTTAATATTTATATTTTGTATAATGGTTCCTGTTTTATATATATATATATATATATATATATATTTGTGAAATTGTGATCCTCTATGTACCACAATATGTGGTTAGAGTGAATAAAATGATATTCTATTCTATTCTAGTTATTAGTCCGCCGTGTGGCGCCTCTGTTGCAATGGGTTTGAAACGCAGCCATACTGTTGATAGTATGATAGTTTCGGTTTACAACCAGCGTTCGACAAAGACGCGGGCTTGCGGCACGGGGCCCACGAATCCTCTGTCGGGTCCGCAACTGCCGCAAGTCACAGGCCAGCTTGGCTCTCGCCGTGTTTGACCATATTTGCCGATCTTGCCAAATTAGTGGATAACAAACATGAAGTAAGTAAGTAAGTAAGTAACTTTATTTACAATGTAACATACAGTTAACATATATGTCATACAAATGGAAATGTGTTACATTGCATGGATGTCACTTGGCTAAAAGCCGTCTTCCAGTGACACCATTTAATTATCATTACTCTTTGATTACAATCATAACAATCATCAAAATCATGTTACACAACTCACTCAAATTCATCACCAACCCACCTCCGTACTAGATAATATTAAACCGGAGTATTATTTAACATATAGTATGTGCTGTTGTTGGTGATATATGACAACGAACTGAGAAGTATGATCAATTGAAGTATATGTAAGTGAATAGAAAGGCGATCCAAACATTTGTACTTGGTTAACAACGTAGTGTAAGAACGGTAATAGAGTTACAAACAAAGGTAGAGTTTCATTTAATCAGTTTCATTACATTCTGAACATCTAGGATTTATACAATTCACTTGACGAAGATATGCGTTTAAGTAGAAGTCACACAACACGCGTCTAAACTTTAACCTGTGTTTAGTGTTTCTTATTTTTTCGTTTATATTGTTCCAGATTCTTGTGAAATTATGTTTTGGTAGCTTAGACGAAAAATGTGTTCTAGGTGTCTCTTTAACAAGAAGGTTGCATTGTCTGGTTATTCTTATACTTTTGTCTAAAGTCTTTTTGATCGCAAAATTTGTAAATGACTTGGGTAATAAATCATGTTTAAAGTCATACATAAATAGTGAGACCTGTAGTTTATATACATCTGACATTTTTAGTATTTTGTCAGACTTAAATAAAGGATCAGTATGACTCCTATATCCTTTTTTATTAATTATTCTTAAAGAACGTTTTTGTAAAATTTATATTTTCTTTGTGTTTCCATTGCCCCATGCTTGTATACCATATGTTATATGACTGTGAATTAAAGTGTAATATAATGATTTTAATGACTTATATGGTAAGAAATATTTCACTCTATTTATTGCAAAAATAGCTCTAGACATTTTGGAACTAATTATGTTGATATGTTCGTTCCATGTTAGGTGCTTATCTATATACAATCCCAGGAATTTTACAGATTCGTCATTTTTATACTTGCCAACCTGGTTGATGACTTCATTATTTATTATAATGCTATTGTTTACCTCGTAGTTTGAATTTACAGGACTAAAAACACAGAATTGTGTCTTTTTGACGTTCAAGCACAATTTGTTAGCACACAACCAATTGTATAATTGTTTTAGTTCTTGATTCACTTTTATAACTAAATGTTCAATATCATATCCTGAATGGTAAACAGTGGTATCATCTGCAAAGGATAGCAAGTTTAGAGAACTAGAATTCACTATGTCATTAATATAAATTAGAAAAAGCACAGGTCCTAGTATGGATCCTTGTGGTACTCCATGTGTCATATTGATCAGTGGAGATTTGCAATTATTTATTTCAATATATTGTTTACGATTAGAAAGGTAACTGGCAAACCATCTATTACTTATTCCTCTGATTCCATAATGATTTAACTTATACAACAAAATGTCATGGTTAATTGTATCAAACGCCTAAGATAAGTCGAGAAACACAGCCAATGTAATATCGTTGGTAGTTTTGTCATTTGCATCTGCTATGTCTTTAAGTAAGTGCAATATCGGGTGTATAGTGGAATGTTTCGAGCGAAATCCATATTGATGTTTATACAATATATTATATTTCTCTAAATATATTAGTAATCTGTTACATACTATTTTTTCCATTATTTTAGAAAGTGTTGATAAAATACTTATTTGTCTGTAGTTATTAAACACATTAATATTTCCTGATTTATAAATTGGAATTATTTTAGCAATTTTTTAATTATCAGGTACAACACCAGTAACAAAGGAATTATTTATGATGTACACAAGTGGGATTGCTATTTCCTCAATGGTTTTGTAGATAAACTATCGAAGCCTTCAGTGCATTTAGTTTTTGCACTATTCTTTTGATTTCGTTTACATCGGTAGGTTGCATGAAAAAGTTCACAGGATAGTTATCTTTTAGGTGCGCATGAAATGAGGTTGTGGTAGGAGGTATTGAATCACTCACTGATTTACCTATATCAGCAAAGAAACGGTTAAACTCTTCAGCAATAAAAGCCGAATTTGATACTTTTTCTCCTTTTACAATGAAAGTTTGAGGTAATTGGAAACTCTTTTTTTGATTAAATATTGCCTTCCTCAGTATGGTCCATGTTTCTTTGATGCTATGTTTACGTTCTTCCAGTATTTCAGTATAATACTTAATTTTGCTGCTCTTTTGATCTTATTAAATAGTCTACAATATACCTTATAAGCATTCTCTCTCGCTGTTTTGGGCTTATTTAGCTTTCTGCGGAGTTATTTGTCTTTGTTTATTGAAGACACTATAATGCCTGATGTTACCCAGGGCTCTCTTTTAATATATTTACTATTTACTCTGATAGTTTTAACTGGGCAAGATATTTCATAAAGTGATGTATATGTTAACATTAAGTTGCTTCATTTGCATTGCTAATAGACAGGACAGAGGAATAGTCAGCCGTAGCCAAAAGACTCCTAAATTTTAAAATGTTGGTCAAGTTTAACTGGCGTTTTTGTTTATATGCTATGTTTTGTGTAGCAGGTTTACCATATAATAAATGAAATATTCCAAAATGGTCAGTCATGTCTGTAACGATAATCCCCGATTCATAGTTGGGGTGAGTAGGATTAGAATATAAATGGTCTATAAGAGTTGCTGTAGCAGGTGTTATCCGTGTTGGTTTTGTTATGTGTGGAATGTATCCTTGAGCTATTACATTATCTATAAAATCATTAGTTTTGTTGTGAGTAACAAAGTTTAGTAAATTAATATTATAATCCCCCATCAGGTACGCTACTTTATTTTCATTTGAGATTTTTTATCTTGGATGTCTAGTATGGTACCCATAAATAGATCAAGATCTGCACGTGGATGAGAGTTGGGACGATAGATTACACCCACAATTATAGGTTTACATTTCTTAGTTTGAACCTCTACAAAAATGGACTCAAATACATGAGGAATAAATATTGACAAGTCTTCACGTTTAAAATAGGTGTATTTTTTACTGATGTATAGGCCAACTCCACCATGCCCATCGTCTGTATCTAGTCTTGTATTGAATAGTAAATTGTGATACCCATTTATTTTATAACGTAAAACATGTTGAACTTTAAAAACTTCAGTTAGTCCAATGAGATCTAGAGTCAGGCCTTTTGACGACATATTAGAAAGTAATTCTTGAAGAGAATCCCATTGAGTCTCCAAACTACGGCAATTGATACAGAACATTGATAAAGATATGTTTTCTGGTTTAAATGCTTCAGAAAACTCAACTGCAGTAAAATATTTACAATCATGTGTGTTAAGAGAAAATGGAGAATCATCATACTTTTCATTTTCAATGTGTTTGGCTTCATTGAATATTGTTTTTAAGTCAAAGTTTTTATTTGTTTGGATCCGGCTAATATTAATATATTCTGCCATTTACAAATGTATTAGAGCACATCATAATGATCCTTTCAGAGTTCGTTGAAAAAAATTGACAAAAACATTCAAAAATAAGTACATAAATATAACTAGTGCATGAATGCATATCATAATATACATCATAAGTACATATCCGTTGAATAGTTGTATACATACAAGTAATGATAAACACATTGATGTTGACGATTAACCAAAAGAATACAAATTCAATTGTTAGTATGAAAGAGTAAGTAGAGACAGACATCGCATGTATTTCTATCAGAGAACATAACAAAATAAGAAAAGAAAGGCCAACTAGGCTTAGAGTCAATAACATCATGATATGTACTTGGGAGAGAAATAATACAAAAAATTGGGGGAGACTTAAAAAGAAAAGAAAAAATTCACTTTTTAGGCCGGTTTGCAAGTTAGCATATAAAACATACTAAACACCACTGACTGCAAGTGATTGAGTAATCACTGCCATTGACAGTGCTAACATAATATAACATATATAAATCTCTGACCACCTGATAATCATACTATCATATGCCACTTTGAAAGTTTAAAGGCAGCTTTGAATGATAAAACAAAACCTTATAATTATAGAATCAAGCAATTTTACAGTAGTAACATATGTTGAATTTAATATGTTGCAGTATATGGCCCGATAATCACAATATCACATGCCAACTTAGAAACTTGAAAGGCACTGTAATAGCAAATTTGATTGAAAAAATGTCAAAGTATCAAAATAAAACAAAAAATTATCCTTAATTATAGAAAAATAATCCAATATTACAATGGTAACATAATATGTGCATTACAGTCTCTGGCCCGATGATCATTTAGAAGTTCAAAGGCACAATAGTAACAACTTTGAAATATCAAAGATTATTTCAAAATAACATTTTCAGGGAGATTTAAAATACCCTCATAATTATAGAATAATGCGATAATACAGTGACAGCATAATATATTGGAACTAACATGTTGCAATATTTGGCCCAATAATCATAAATATCACGTGTCACTAAAATGGTAAAAAGCACAGTAGTAGCGACTTTGAATGTTGTTTTCGGGAAGACTTAAAAGCCATAATAATTATGTAATAATAATAATTATATAATAAGTATATAATAATAATAATAGTAATACAATAATATAATAATAATATAATAATACAGTGATGACATAGTAGGTTGTAAAAATATATGTTGCAGTCTCTACCACGATAATCATAGTATCTTACTTGGACAGTTCAGAGGCACAGTAGTAGCAACTTCGAATGATCCGAACAATGTTTCAAAATAGCGTCCGGAGACGCTCAATATGTATTTAAGTCTTTTTGTCCCAATAATGGCGTTACACAAAGATCCGTCTAATACATGTCCAGGTCCTTTGCAGAAAGGATTTCTTTTACTGTTCCCACGTTTGTTTTGACAAGAACCCTTCCTGCATATGTCCAGCAATCATTGATTTTCTTTTCCTTCTTAAGGAATCTTGCTTTGGAAGCAAGTGCTGCTCTCTTAGACGTCAACTCTTCGTTTATATATATCTGTTCGTCCCGGTCGTGCTGGTTATGGTTCTTCAGTTTGGTGCGTTGGCGGTACACTTCGTCTCTCACCGCTTCACTACGAAAACGTACAATTATTGTTCGTTTTCGGGGGCGTCCACGTTCGTCGGTCTTTTTACCTAGGCGGTGACTTCTTTCCAGGTCACTGATACCAATGTCTTCTAACCCCAGTTTCTTTATTGTGTCGATGACTAAGTTTTTTGTGACTTCGTCTGATGTCTCTGGAATGCCGGAGATGCGGAGGTTCGGACGACGCGTGTATTGTTCACATTTGTCCGCCTCCGTCTCCAGCATTTCCACCTTCTCCTCCAGCGTTTGCACCTTTTCGGTGAGTACAGAAGCCTCTTTTTCTAGTTGTTCAAGGCGCGCGCTCAGTTTCAGGGCGAGAATGTCTGCGATTTGATCCGCGAAGTTCGCGACAAAATGTTCATCTGTCAAGATGTCCATTAGCTTAGCCGTAATAGGGTCGTCGCTGGCTGAGCTGTCTTTGCGCGGCCTCGACCCCGTACACGTCTTCGGCGACTTCCGCCCCATATGAATTACAAGAAGCGCTGCCAAATGGAACAATCGATGTTTTCTAGAAGCATTGGCTGGAGATTAGTCTTTATAAGACAGAAATGGTGTGGTCGGACACCAGAAAGAGGGGTTTATCATCATGTTGGAGGTGAAAAAGACCAAACATCCGGTGGATTCATGCACATTGGCGGAATGGCTACCAATGATGTGCATTTGTAGGAATAAGAATGCGATGAACGTTATATATATATGTATATATATTTACTTATTTATTTATTTATTTATTTATACAGCACTTCAGAATGAAAGGAAACACACGCAGGTTTGAATTGAAATAGGCCCGTTTCTTATAGGGAAAAGACATGTATTTAATAATCACATTGAATGCACGTAACAGTAAAACATACGTATATATATACATTATGAAACTGTTATGTCTCAAGCTGGGGGCTTCAAACCCGCCAAGTATATCACGTACGTGAACTGTAAATGAAATTAATTGTAGTGTATTACATACATAAATTTATTATCTGCTAGACATAATATGGACCCTCTCAGCAATCTACAGAAGATGATACAAGCCATGGAAATGAGATGCTTTCAGAAGATCTTGCGCATATCATGCAAAGATCATGTTACTAAGAAGACGTTCGAAACAAGATCAAACAAGCCATTGGACCTTACACAGTCAGGAAGCGTAAACTGAAGTGGTACGGCCACATCTCACGATTATCTGGCCTTGCAAAGACCATCTTGCACGGTACCGTGAGAGAGGGGAGAAGAAGAGGTAGACAGCACAAGAGATGGGAAGACAACATCAAAGAGTGGACGGAACTGGAGTTCGCCGACTCACGGGGGGTTGTGGAGAACAGGGAAACATGGAGAGAGCTGGTTAAGAAGTCGTCAGTGGTGCTCCAACGATCCTTACGGGTTATGGGAAAAGTTAAATGAAGCCCTGTACATTGTTGCAACATTGAATGCACAGTGGAGAATGTACCCACTGAAACTCTTTTCTAGCTGTGTTATCGTAGTGCATGTAATTTAATATAGGTAGAACTGGGGTGGAGGCGGGATACTTAAATGAAGTTATTGTCGTAAAACATTGCTGCAGCAAAGCTTGAGCGTTTCGCCAACGTATGAATAATGCTGGTATATTTCATTACGGCGGATATGGTGAGTGGATGGGTTTGGGTATACACGGCCACGAAGATGTGTAAGGCTTCCACCCATTGCTCCACGTTAGTTATTTGGACAAATATATTGCTCGGCACATTTTAAGGGTTAAAACCGGACATTAGACAACCGTTAATCGATTGCTCGTAGCGCGTTACGCATGGTTTCTAAGATTGTTCCGTACCACGTAACGTGTCCGCCAATCAGTCGAGGACGTTTTACGTAACATGCGTTAACTCAAAACACTGTTTAAATGTACGTCGTAACAACTGTAATTAACAAATGTAATTAACTGACGCTCGGGAAACTGGCTCTCGTGTCTGCGCCAATGTAGAGCCAACCGGAGGATGAGCATGTCGATTCAAACTACTCAACAACAGACCAAAACGCCGACCTTGTCAATTGTTGCGCGACCCTCTGAGCTCCGGAGAATTATTACATGTATAAGCCTAGAGCTGCAAACTAGGGGCGGAACGATACACCACTTCACGATATCACGTATCGCGATACAGAAGTCACGATACAATACGTATCGCGATACAGACTACACTGACTAGAATGATAAAGCAACAGCAAAGCGTATGTTTATTGATTAAAAACGAATTAATTATACTGGACAACTACGTAGTCCTGCGTCTGTAGCATAGACCGACTATATCGTGATCGGATAGGCGGTAGTTGACCATGGCAGTTTGACTGCTCGGCCACTCGATGGTGTTTTAGCTGAACCAGGCTGAAGTGTTATTTTAACAACACAGTTTGCCGAGTGACGAAACAATGTTAAAACTTAAAACGACTTCAGGAATCGCTGACTAATTTCGTTACGAAACGGAAGCTGTTGATGTTGTGTTAACGAATTCATCAGTATTAGACATAATGGACAATCCAAATAATAAACCAATATAGCTTCAACGACGGGTGCAATCGTATAGCTTGCACACAACTGAAATTGCTAATGGGAGCGGGTCTAGGCTGGTGCCAACGTGGACTGGGTAACGCTACTGCATATTCACTCGCACGTGGTCCAATGCGCGCGCAATGCAAACAACAAAATTGGGTAAGGAATTTTACGGAGATATGGGAGATACATACTAGGTGTTTATTGCGCTATTTTATCAATACACATTCATATGTAGTTCGCGTTGAACCAACATTGAAGAATACAGAAACTAGTCCCCCTCGAATCTTATCTGTTTCGAACATCCTGGAGGAGTCATTGGTTGAGACTAAGAACGCCTCCAAATTTAAGGATTGTCTGGGCCGTGTTCAATGCTCATAGAGCAATTACCACGCATTGGCGTGATACCCAGTTGGGATGTGCCAATTACAAAAATAAACTGCTTCACAGTTTGACAAAGCTGACATGATTATTTGTTGTCTACCGCGATCGCATATATACACGCACACACATACATACACAAACAGACAGACAGACAGGCACACACACACACACACCCACAGACACACACGCACGCACGCACACACCACACACACGCACAAACACGCACGCACGCACACACACAATATACGTCCCATGTCTTCGGCCTTGTATGTGAAAACCAGGCGCAACTTCAAAGAGCATTTTCGCAAAATTATCCGTCCGACCTTCCTCATAGGCAAACGGTGCTATACCACTGGCCCAAACAAAAACAGCATACATGTGGATGCGTGTAATTTGATTGGTGAACGCAATCACTGAGAAATACACGTTTCATTAGGTCAACTGGCTGGCAAGGAAGCTCTGTCCTACCACCCAAATTTGTTCACATTGAACTGTGTTGTTTTGTTGCGAACAATCGCTTTCTGTTATTTCAAACTGGACGCCCTTTTCAATGCAAGAATACAATACAAAACGACATCTTCGACCGATCAATGGTTATTATGTTTCATTAACGAACAGACGGAACTCATTTGCTGAGAAATAGTACGGATTCCGACAATATGCAATTACAGTCTGCGTATCTGAAATAATTCATTGTTGACATATTACTTGTTTCAATAACATGCACGCTGTAGATTATTTCATTACGTTTTCTCAGTGAACTGCGAAAGTCGCCTGGCATGTAATTATGGTATCCGTGTTGTTAACAAGTTCTGACGAGATTGCTGTCGAAGCCAACGAGGTCCAGACGGCAAGAACGCTAGCAACAATTCTATCATATGAAATTAGATGTAAGTTACACTGTATGTTCATGTGTTTGCCTGTAACCATTTGTGAGTTGTGATGAAGATACAATATTATTTAGTTTGTAAACAACCCTGAATCTGCTTTGTAGAGATGTGTGGAGTATAAATTTATTTTATTTTGTTTTAGCTGTTTTGGTATTGTCGTAAAGGTGTAAACGTATAACGACATTATAAATATGTTACTTTTGTTTTATACTCCTTTAAAGCGTTTTACTTATAAGATGAAACTGTGTAAATTATGTTATAAACTTATTTGTTTTAATAACGCGACATACTACTAACGTTATTGCTTGGTTGATTGATTTGTCGATTGGTTGTGTGATGGATAGAATAACTGAGTGATTGATTGTTTTATTGATTGATTGGTCGACCGACCGATCGATTGTTTGATTGGCTGGTTGACTGGTTGATTGACATAATAATTGATTGATTGGTTGACCGACCGACCGACGATTAACTAATTGATTAATTATTTTTTTTATTCGTCGGTTTGTTGAGTGAGTTGAGTTTTATCTAATGCTTGCTTGCTTTCTTGCTTGATTGCTTTATTGGTTGGTTAATTGATTGGTTGATTCATTCATTCATTCTTTGGTTGATTGGTTGGTTTGTTGAGTGATTGTTTTATTTAAAGCTTGCTTGCTTTGTTGCTTGCTTTCTTGCTTGATTGCATGCTTGATTGGTTGGATGGTTAGTTGGTTGGTTGATTGGTTGGCTGGTTGGTCGATCGATTGATCGGTTGAGTATTTGATTGATCGATTGGTCGGTTGAGCGATCGATCGATTGATTGATCAATCGATCGATCTATCGATCGATTAAGCTCGACGTGCACGCTAGGAACTTAATGCCACAAGTAAACACCACACTGGGTATGTCTTTCACCTCGACACCTTATGATAATATATACAAATGCCTTCAGGCTGCGATCAATTTCGTCAATTACACTGACACGAATTACATTCTACACGCGGTGACAGTTGTGTAAACACGACGAGACCCATTCAGGCGGCGACGAACGTTCAACAAAGTAGACATTAATAATAAATCACTTCTAACGCGCCAATATCCTCAGACAATCCGAGCTCAGTGGCGCTCCAAAACCAAAGGATTAAGCATTCTCGTACTCATGTGCTAGGCGATAGTCGTCAACAAATGGATGGATGTGCTAGGAAGCTAGGGGGATAGGCGATATTGAAAAGATAAGTTTTGAGGTGACGACGAAATGTAACAATATTTTCTGCTGATTTAACGGAAAGCGAATTACATATAGTTGGAGCGACAACTGAAAAAGCTCGAGTTCCAGCCTTTGTCTTAACTCTAGGAACAGATAGCAACATCGAATTAGACAACCGAAGTTGTCTGGCTTGTCTAGCTGGTGTGAGCATTGAGTGTAAATAACTAGGTTGTTTGGATGAAAGGGCTTGGTAGATGATTGTACAGATCTTAAACATAATGCAATATCGCACGGGGAGCCAATGCAGTGATTTTAGAAGTGGCACTGAGAGGGAGAATCGAGGAGATTGTGTGACTACCCTTGCTAAAAAAAATTGGACACGTTGTAGTTTTGCAATACCCTTGATAGCAATATTATGAAGGACTGAATTGCAATAATCTAATATGCTGCTAACAAGAGCTGTTGCGATAGACTTATGTCGGCGAATGCGGCGAAGATCACGGATATGATAAAAACAGCAACAGCACGTTTGGGATATGTGTTGTGTGAAATTGAAGTCGCAATCAAAGGTCACTCCTAGATTCCGTACTGATGCTGCTGGTGTGATATTTTGACTCAGGATGCATGTTGGAAAAAAGTCATTAAGTTTACCTCGCTGCATCGGAGTACCAATGATGAGGAATTCAGTTTTGTCTGCATTTAACTTTAATTTGCTATCGGTCATCCATAAGAAAACATCTTGGAGACAATCGTTGAGTCGGTTTAGGGAGTGACTTGTATCGGGCGTGGCCAAGGAAATGTAGATCTGTATGTCATCTGCATAAAGGTGATGATCCAAGTTATGACTTTGGATTACAGAGCCGAGTGGCGTAGTGTAGAGTGAAAAGCAAAGTCCTAAGAACGGAACCCTTGGGGAATGTCACATGAAGTGGGGAGTGAGGTTAACAAGTAATTATCTATCTTTATACATTGATGTCTGTTGGTTAGATATGAAGAAAACTAGGTCAGAGCTGTGCCAGATATGCCATACCACAATGATAAACGTTTGACAAGAGTGTTGTGATCAACGGTATCAAAGGCGGCAGACAGATCAAGCAAGGTAATTGCAGTTACTTTACCTTGATTAATGTTTAATATAACATCATTGCGTACTTTTAGGAGAGCAGTCTCTCTAGAATGAAAGTGTTTGTATGCTGATTGGAGCACACTGGATAAACAAGTTGAGCTGATATGACACCTTAGACGGCTTGCTACGACTTTCTCAAGTATCATAGAAATAACGCTAAGATTAGAAATTGGCCAATAATGTTTGAAATCATCTTTTGGCAGAGGTCTTCTTGAGAACAGGATTTACATGTGCATGTTTAAAATCATCTGGGAATTTACCCGAACTCAGTGATAAATTTATGATATTTGTTATTGTACCAAGTAAAGAGTCAAGACATGCTTTTAGTAGTATGGTTGGTAATGGATCGAGATCGCACGACTTATTTGGGGAGGACATTATTATTTTCCTCACTTCATCAACTGTGGCTGGCTCAAACAATACAAGTGGATAATTTACTCGTGGGGAGTACACATTTACAGTACTTAAAGTGTGACATGGAAAAGCAGAACGTATAAGACTTATTTTATCTTTGAACTGACTAGAAAATGAGTCACACAGAGATTTGACTGAAACATGACTAGGTAGAGATGGAGGCGGCCGTCTGTGTAAAATATGATTTATGCAGTTCCATAGCTGACGTGGTTTATCAGAGTTACTCGAGACCATGTTTGTGCAATAATTTGATTTAGCTTTGGTCATTTGTCTGTTGCAGTAGCGACACTGTTTGTTTAGAATATCGTGATCTGTCCAAAGGCGAGCGTGATTTGCGCCATACACGTTCAAGATAGCGCCGGCGCTTTTTAGATTGTAGAAATTCAGGAGTCATCCATGGAGCATGTGGTTTTAGGACACAGATTTATATTTCAGGGGTGCATGTTTATTAAGTAAATCTTTGAGTACTTGACAGTACTGTCGACACAGATCTGACAGATGTTCTTTGGGGTTACTGATGAGGTCAGATTTAAGGATGTCTGTCATTAATGCAGCAATGTCAATCTTATGGATCGGTCGGTAAAACACACTGTGTTTGGACTCTACGGGAATTCTAGGAACTTTGAGATCAGCAATGACAATGTGATGGTCTGATAAACCATCTGAAGCAGTAGGTGTCTGAATATTGTTACAATCTGAACGGGTGATTGAGAGATCGAGCCAGTGGCCATGTATGTGTATTGAGAAGGTAACGTGTTGTTTCATGTCATAGGATGCCAGAATGTCATTAAATGTGCTTGTTGTTGATGAAGGTGTGTCCACATGAAGATTAAAATCACCGAGTATATAAAATTCTGAATAAATAGTTGCCAGATGTTCAAGTAGATCCTGATATTCTTCAAAGAAATGGGCAGGGTGTCCCGGAGGGCGATCAATGCATACAAAATAAGCAGAGAAAGATGAATCGGAAATTTCGGCACAGATGGCCTCAAAGCTGGAGTAATCAGGGTTTTAATGCAAATTAACTTTGAACTGTTTTGAGATGAGAAATCCAACACCACCACCTCGCCCAACTGAACGTGGGCGATGATGGAAGGTGAAACTGGAAGGAGAAATGTCAGCAATGCATGCAGCTGTGTCATGTGGTCTGAGCCAGGTCTCAATGACTGCAAGGATGTCCATTGTCTTGGAAGTTAATAAATCGGTAAGCGAGGCTGTTTTGTCTCGAATAGATCGAACGTTAGTGGTGGCTACTTGAATATTGCGCCTGATACTTTCTGATAGCAGGTCCAGGATTAAGACTTACATCTCCTGCTAGTAGTAAAATAATTGTCAATTTAAATGTTGGCTTAGAGCGGGGGATTGGCAGTAATTTTCTATTAAAGCAAAGATTAAAACATGGCAAACTGTGAAGATGTGACAAGGAATTTTGTGTTCTCATGTACTGAGAAACTGTTGAAATGACAGCCGGCCGTTGGGGACTAAGTGGCTTGCACAGCGTAGTAAAATCATGACCTATCGAAGCAGCAGAACAGGATAAAAATAAAACACAATAAAAAATGCTGGTGACATTTTCTTGGTGACAGTGTACTTTCCTCAAAATGGTGAAGAATAAAATGATAATGTCTCATAAAAATAATAAATAATTGAAAATAATAAAATATTCTAAGGCGGTATAATTGTACTAAAAATAATGTAAATTTCCAGGTTATAAAAGTGGGTTGGCGATAATCAATGTATTCAATGACAATATTACAGGTCGTATGATTGTTCGCGCTCAGCAGGCCTGTGTAAAGTGACAAGACGTTTAGTGCCCGTGCAAAGAAAAGTCAGAGGTCTTCACCCCCAGGAGGATTCTGGGTATAAAAGAACGTCTTGTTGAAAAGACCTGTTAGTCTATAGTTTATAAGGGGACTTCCCCTGCCTTAGTATGTTGTGTACGTTAGCCAGCTAGCGCGAAAATCAAATCGACCTGTATTATCGCCCAGATAATTTAAGTACAAGATTTAACAGCGTTGGTGGTGACAATTTATAAAATGTTTGTTTATGCAAACAGTGCAATACGTTGACACTAATTCTACACTAGTGTCACACACAAAATTAAACGTTAGATTGCAAAAATGATTTTGAATCACACAGTGACAAAATAAACAAGTACCACTGTCACAAAGTGGTTTGTATAGAATTTAATCAGGCTTTAGAACAGTGGTATTGTATACAAGTATGGTTGATGGGATGGTGCTGCCATCTCTGGTATGTATTGTCGCGGAGGTATATGCTGGTGCCCTCTGGCGATTAAGACGTGTAACGTTTTAACTGCCGACGAGTCAGATTTAATTAATTTCATTTGTAGCGTACACCACTAATTCTACGGTTAGGTATACAAAATTTGGTACCTGTAGAAATTATTTAACATGACTGGTAATATGGTGACCTGTCAAACTACTTATGGTGTGGTTATAAAAAGATTATATTATGAACTTATTAAAGTTGTTTACAGAAATGTAGGTGTGAAAAACACTAGGGTCACACGGAGCTTATGAATAGAGTGCGTGTTTTATTAAAATTATGGATTAATTCATGAGAGTTGGAATGTACGATGAATATTGTGGTATCCGGATCGATACAGGGAATCCAGTTATATTAATTATGTAAGTAATTCACGTAAGTTAAAGATTGAATGAGCACTTATATACTCATACGTTTAGCTCGCAAAATATATTTTAAACTCAGCGAGTTGAATGGATTGCTTCGAAGTGTGAATGGTTTCGGGAGCCAGTTTTTGAAGCGACTTTAATTTATATTAAGTGTTGTAATTGGTCAGACTAACTTCCGGTCGTCAAGTTATATAAGGGCCGGACGGCCATTCGTGGCCAGACGAACATTTGAGCAGAAGAAAGTGTTGCACTCTCGTCTCTAGGAATTGGGCTAATACGTGTGTCCGCCCAACGCCTGTAGTAAATACTTCTACGATTTCAACAGTACTGATTAGTTGTGAGACGCTGCACTTCTCACGCGTTGAAGAAGACTGAGCGATAACCGACTGCAGTTCCGTTTTGATGTGATCTTCGAATGCAAGGCCACCGCCGTTTCGTCTGCTAGCTTTCGTAACACAGACTCCGTAACAGACCTTCTAGACATCGCCGATGTCGTGACATCATTTCCGGGTTGTCGCCTGGTGTTTCGCGTAGGATCGACAAGGCAAATCTACCGTCTACTTGATCGCCCAAGTCGCCTGCTTTCATTAGGGAGGTCGGAAGAAATCACGCAAACGCGTTTGCATTGGGACGCAATGCTAAATCGCCTATGTTAAAAAAATTGTAAGTCCTTTGATTTATAAAGACTTATCATATATTTTATATCAAAAGAAACATAAATATGCCTTCTTTGTGATAAAAAATACCTGCTTTTGCGAATTCGTAATGCTTCATTCAGATACTCGTGATGAAACAACGACACCCACCGAAATTTCGTTTCGTTGCGGACGCAGCCATATTTAATCTCGCGGAAGGGCGGTGTTTTGCATAAAATCACGTACTCGCGTTATTACCCGC
>CM034534.1:9164041-9260879 GCA_020002185.1 Paraescarpia echinospica | reverse complement strand
AACAGCCACTCATGGCTTTAAACTCTCATTATAGAAACTATAACAATGTATGTATTACATGTATGGAGAGGGAACATCAGCCACTCGTGGCTTTAAACTATAATTATAGAAACTATAACAATGTATGTATTACATGTATTGAGAGGGAATATCAGCCACTCATGGCTTTAAACTCTTATTATAGAAACTATAACAATGTATGTATTACATGTATGGAGAGGGAACATCAGCCACTCGTGGCTTTAAACTCTCATTATAGAAACTATAACAATGTATGTATTACATGTATGGAGAGGGAACATCAGCCACCCGTGGCTTTAATCTCTCATTATAGAAACTATAACAGTGAATGTATTACATATATGGAGAGGGAACATCAGCCACTCGTGGCTTTAAACTCTCATTATAGAAACTATAACAATGTATGTATTACATGTATGGAGAGGGAACATCAGCCACTCGTGGCTTTATACTCTCATTATAGAAACTATAACAATGTATGTATTACATGTATGGAGAGGGAACACCAGCCACTCATGGCTTTAAACTCTCATTAAAGAAACTATAACAATGTATGTATTACATGTATGGAGAGGGAACATCAGCCACTCGTGGCTTTAAACTCTCATTATAGGAACTATAACAATGTATGTACTACATGTATGGAGAGGGAACATCAGTCACTCGTGGCTTTAAACTATCATTATAGAAACTAAAACAATGTATGTATTACATGTATGGAGAGGGAACATCAGCCACTCATGGCTTTAAACTCTCATTATAGAAACTATAACAATGTATGTATTACATGTATGGAGAGGGAACATCAGCCACTCGTGGCTTTAAACTCTCATTATAGAAACAATAACAATGTATGTATTACATGTATGGAGAGGGAACATCAGCCACTCGTGGCTTTAAACTCTCATTATAGAAACTATAACAATGTATGTATTACATGTATTGAGAGGGAACATCAGCCACTCGTGGTTTAAACTCTCATTATAGAAACTATAACAATGTATGTATTACGTGTATGGAGAGGGAACATCAGCCACTCATGGCTTTATACTCTCATTATAGAAACTATAACAATGTATGTATTACATGTTTGGAGAGGGAACATCAGCCATTCGTGGCTTTAAACTCTCATTATAGAAACTATAACAATGTATGTATTACATGTATGGGGAGGGAACATCAGCCACTCATGGCTTTAAACTCTCATTATAGAAACTATAACAATGTATGTATTACATGTATGAAGAGGGAACATCAGTCAATCGTGGCTTTAAACTCTCATTATAGAAACTATAACAATGTATGTATTACATGTATGGAGAGGGAACATCAACCACTCGTGGCTTTAAATTCTCATTATAGAAACTATAACAATGTATGTATTACATGTATGGAGAGGGAACATCAGCCACTCATGGCTTTAAACTCTCATTATAGAAACTATAACAATGTATGTATTACATGTATTGAGAGGGAACATCAGCCACTCATGGCGTTAAACTCTTATTATAGAAATTATAACAATGTATGTATTATATGTATGCAGAGGGAACATCAGCCACTCGTGGCTTTAAACTCTCATTATAGAAACTATAACAATGTATGTATTACATGTATTGAGAGGGAACATCAGCCACTCGTGGCTTTAAACTCTCATTATAGAAACTATAACAATGTATGTATTACGTGTATGGAGAGGGAACATCAGCCACTCATGGCTTTATACTCTCATTATAGAAACTATAACAATGTATGTATTACATGTTTGGAGAGGGAACATCAGCCATTCGTGGATTTAAACTCTCATTATAGAAACTATAACAATGTATGTATTACATGTATGGGGAGGGAACATCAGCCACTCATGGCTTTAAACTCTCATTATAGAAACTATAACAATGTATGTATTACATGTATGAAGAGGGAACATCAGTCAATCGTGGCTTTAAACTCTCATTATATAAACTATAACAATGTATGTATTACATGTATGGAGAGGGAACATCAACCACTCGTGGCTTTAAACTCTCATTATAGAAACTATAACAATGTATGTATTACATATATGGAGAGGGAACATCAGCCACTCGTGGCTTTAAACTCTCATTATAGAAACTATAACAATGTATGTATTACATGTATGGAGAGGGAACATCAGCCACTCATGGCTTTAAACTCTCATTATAGAAACTATAACAATGTATGTATTAC
Source organism: Paraescarpia echinospica (assembly GCA_020002185.1). Classification (NCBI taxonomy): domain Eukaryota; kingdom Metazoa; phylum Annelida; class Polychaeta; order Sabellida; family Siboglinidae; genus Paraescarpia; species Paraescarpia echinospica. Next base: position 9,258,647 of record CM034534.1, on the reverse strand, counting down.
ATGTATTGAGAGGGAACATCCGCCACTCGTGGCTTTAAACTCTCATTATAGAAACTATAACAATGTATGAATTACATGTATGGAGAGGGAACATCAGCCACTCATGGCTTTAAACTCTCATTATAGAAACTAAAACAATGTATTTATTACATGTATTGAGAGGGAACACAGCCGCTCATGGCTTTAAACTCTCATTGTAGAAACTATAACAATGTATGTATTACATGTATGGAGAGTGAACATCAGCCACTCATGGCTTTAAACTCTCATTATAGAAACTATAACAATGTATGTATTACATGTATTGAGAGGGAACATCAGCCACTCATGGCTTTAAACTCTTATTATAGAAACTATAACAATGTATGTATTACATGTATGGAGAGGGAACATCAGCCACTCGTGGCTTTAAACTCTCATTATAGAAACTATAACAATGTATGTATTACATGTATTGAGAGGGAACATCAACCACTCGTGGTTTTAAACTCTCATTATAGAAACTATAACAGTGTATGTATTACATGTATGGAGAGGGAACATCAGCCACTCGTGGCTTTAAACTCTCATTATAGAAACTATAACAATGTATGTATTACATGTATTGAGAGGGAACATCAGCCACTCGTGGATTTAAACTCTTATTATAGAAACTATAACAATGTATGTATTACATGTATGGAGAGGGAACATCAGCCACCCGTGGCTTTAATATCTCATTATAGAAACTATAACAGTGAATGTATTACATATATGGAGAGGGAACATCAGCCACTCGTGGCTTTAAACTCTCATTATAGAAACTATAACAATGTATGTATTACATGTATGGAGAGGGAACATCAGCCACTCGTGGCTTTATACTCTCATTATAGAAACTATAACAATGTATGTATTACATGTATGGAGAGGGAACACCAGCCACTCATGGATTTAAACTCTCATTAAAGAAACTATAACAATGTATGTATTACATGTATGGAGAGGGAACATCAGCCACTCGTGGCTTTAAACTCTCATTATAGGAACTATAACAATGTATGTACTACATGTATGGAGAGGGAACATCAGTCACTCGTGGCTTTAAACTATCATTATAGAAACTAAAACAATGTATGTATTACATGTATGGAGAGGGAACACCAGCCACTCATGGCTTTAAACTCTCATTATAGAAACTATAACAATGTATGTATTACATGTATTGAGAGGGAACATCAGCCACTCGTGGCTTTAAACTCTCATTATAGAAACTATAACAATGTATGTATTACATGTATGGAGAGGGAACACCAGCCACTCATGGCTTTAAACTCTCATTATAGAAACTATAACAATGTATGTATTACATGTATGGAGAGGGAACATCAGCCACTCGTGGCTTTAAACTCTCATTATAGAAACTATAACAATGTATGTATTACATGTATGGAGAGGGAACATCAGCCACTCGTGGCTTTAAACTATAATTATAGAAACTATAACAATGTATGTATTACATGTATTGAGAGGGAACATCAGCCACTCATGGCTTTAAACTCTCATTATAGAAACTGTAACAATGTATGTATTACATGTATTGAGAGGGAACATCAGCTTCTCGTGGCTTTATACTCTCATTATAGAAAATATAACAATGTATGTATTACATGTATGGAGAGGAAACATCAGCCTCTCATGGCTTTAAAATCTCGTTATAGAAACTATAACAATGTATGTATTACATGTTTTGAGAGGGAACATCAGCCACTCGTGGCTATAAACTCTCATTATAGAAACTATAACAATGTATGTATTACATGTATGGAGAGGGAACATCAACCACTCGTGGCTTTAAACCATCATTATAGAAACTATAAAAATGTATGTATTACATGTATTGAGAGGGAACAACAGCCACTCATGGCTTTAAACTCTCATTATAGAAACTATAACAATGTATGTATTACATGTATGGAGAGGGAACATCAGCCACTCGTGGCTTTAAACTCTCATTATAGAAACTATAACAATGTATGTATTACATGTATTGAGAGGGAACATCAGCCACTCGTGGCTTTAAACTCTCATTATAGAAACTATAACAATGTATGTATTACATGTATGGAGAGGGAACATCAGCCACTCGTGGCTTTAAACTCTCATTATAGAAACTATAACAATGTATGTATTACATGTATGGAGAGGGAACATCAGCCACTCGTGGCTTTAAACTATAATTATAGAAACTATAACAATGTATGTATTACATGTATTGAGAGGGAACATCAGCCACTCATGGCTTTAAACTCTCATTATAGAAACTGTAACAATGTATGTATTACATGTATTGAGAGGGAACATCAGCCACTCGTGGCTTTATACTCTCATTATAGAAAATATAACAATGTATGTATTACATGTATGGAGAGGAAACATCAGCCTCTCATGGCTTTAAAATCTCGTTATAGAAACTATAACAATGTATGTATTACATGTTTTGAGAGGGAACATCAGCCACTCGTGGCTATAAACTCTCATTATAGAAACTATAACAATGTATGTATTACATGTATGGAGAGGGAACATCAACCACTCGTGGCTTTAAACCATCATTATAGAAACTATAAAAATGTATGTATTACATGTATTGAGAGGGAACAACAGCCACTCATGGCTTTAAACTCTCATTATAGAAACTATAACAATGTATGTATTACATGTATGGAGAGGGAACATCAGACAATTGTGGCTTTAAACTCTCATTATAGAAACTATAACAATGTATGTATTACATGTATGTAGAGGGAACATCAACCACTCGTGGCTTTAAACTCTCATTATAGAAACTATAACAATGTATGTATTACATATATGGAGAGGGAACATCAGCCACTCGTGGCATTAAACTCTCATTATAGAAACTATAACAATGTATGTATTACATGTATGGAGAGGGAACATCAGCCACTCATGGCTTTAAACTCTCATTATAGAAACTATAACAATGTATGTATTACATGTATTGAGAGGGAACATCCGCCACTCGTGGCTTTAAACTCTCATTATAGAAACTATAACAATGTATGAATTACATGTATGGAGAGGGAACATCAGCCACTCATGGCTTTAAACTCTCATTATAGAAACTAAAACAATGTATTTATTACATGTATTGAGAGGGAACACAGCCACTCATGGCTTTAACTCTCATTATAGAAACTATAACAATGTATGTATTACATGTATGGAGAGTGAAAATCAGCCACTCATGGCTTTAAACTCTCATTATAGAAACTATAACAATGTATGTATTACATGTATTGAGAGGGAACAACAGCCACTCGTGGCTTTAAACTCTCATTATAGAAACTATAACAATGTATGAATTACATGTATGGAGAGGGAACATCAGCCACTCATGGCTTTAAACTCTCATTATAGAAACTATAACAATGTATGTGTTACATGTATTGAGAGGGAACAACAGCCACTCATGTCTTTAAACTCTCATTATAGAAACTATAACAATGTATGTATTACATGTATGGAGAGGGAACATCAGCCACTCGTGGCTTTAAATTCTCATTATAGAAACTATAACAATGTATGTATTACATGTATTGAGAGGGAACATCAATCACTCGTGGCTTTAAACTCTCATTATAGAAACTATAACAATGTATGTATTACATGTATGAAGAGGGAACATCAGCCACTCGTGGCTTTAAACTCTCATTATAGAAACTATAACAATGTATGTATTACATGTATTGAGAGGGAACACCAGCCACTCATGGCTTTAAACTCTCATAATAGAAACTATAACAATGTATGTATTACATGAATGAAGAGGGAACATCAGCCACTCATGGCTTTAAACTCTCATTATAGAAAATATAACAATGTATGTATTACATGTATTGAGAGGGAATATCAGCCACTCATGGCTTTAAACTCTCATTATAGAAACTATAACAATGTATGTATTACATGTATGGAGAGGGAACATCAGCCACTCGTGGCTTTAAACTCTCATTATAGAATCTATAACAATGTATGTATTACATGTATGGAGAGGGAACACCAGCCACTCGTGGCTTTAAACTCTCATTATAGAAACTATAACAATGTATGTATTACATGTATGGAGAGGGAACATCAGCCACTCCTGGCTTTATACTCTCATTATAGAAACTATAACAATGTATGTATTACATGTATGGAAAGGGAACATCAGCCATTCGTGGCTTTAAACTCTCATTATAGAAACTATAACAATGTATGTATTACATGTATGGAGAGGGAACATCAGCCACTCATGGCTTTAAACTCTCATTATAGAAACTATAACAATGTATGTATTACATGTATGGAGAGGGAACATCCGCCACTCGTTGCTTTAAACTCTCATTATAGAAACTATAACAATGTATGAATTACATGTATGGAGAGGGAACATCAGCCACTCATGGCTTTAAACTCTCATTATAGAAACTATAACAATGTATGTATTACATGTATTGAGAGGGAACATCAGCCACTCATGGCTTTAAACTCTCAATATAGAAACTATAACAATGTATGTATTACATGTATTGAGAGGGAACATCAGTCACTCGTGGCTTTAAACTCTCATTATGGAAACTATAACAATGTATGTATTACTTGTATGGACAGGGAACATCAGCCACTCGTGGCTTTAAACTCTCATTATAGAAACTATCACAATGTATGTATTACATGTATTGAGAGGGAACATCAGCCACTCATGGCTTTAAACTCTCATTATAGAAACTATAGCAATGTATGTATTACATGTATGGAGAGGGAACATCACCCACTCATGGCTTTAAACTCTCATTATACAAAATATAACAATGTATGTATTACATGTATTGAGAGGGAACATCAGCCACCCGTGGCTTTAAACTCTCATTATAGAAACTATAACAGTGTATGTATTACATGTATGGAGAGGGAACATCAGCCACTCGTGGCTTTAAACTCTCATTATAGAAACTATAACAATGTATGTATTACATGTATTGAGAGGGAACATCAGCCACTCGTGGATTTAAACTCTCATTATAGAAACTATAACAATGTATGTATTACATGTATGGAGAGGGAACATCAGCCACCCGTGGCTTTAATCTCTCATTATAGAAACTATAACAGTGAATGTATTACATATATGGAGAGGGAACATCAGCCACTCGTGGCTTTAAACTCTCATTATAGAAACTATAACAATGTATGTATTACATGTATGGAGAGGGAACATCAGCCACTCGTGCCTTTATACTCTCATTATAGAAACTATAACAATGTATGTATTACATGTATGGAGAGGGAACATCAGCCACTCATGGCTTTAAACTCTCATTATAGAAACTAAAACAATGTATGTATTACATGTATTGAGAGGGAATATCAGCCACTCATGGCTTTAAACTCTCATTATAGAAACTATAACAATGTATGTATTACATGTATGGAGAGGGAACATCAGCCACTCGTGGCTTTAAACTCTCATTATAGAAACTATAACAATGTATGAATTACATGTATGGAGAGGGAACATCAGCCACTCATGGCTTTAAACTCTCATTATAGAAACTATAACAATGTATGTGTTACATGTATTGAGAGGGAACAACAGCCACTCATGGCTTTAAACTCTCATTATAGAAACAATAACAATGTATGTATTACATGTATGGAGAGGGATCATCAGCCACTCATGGCTTTAAACTCTCATTATTGAAACTATAACAATGTATGTATTACATGTATTGAGAGGGAACATCAGCCACTCTTGGCTTTAAACTCTGATTATAGAAACTATAACAATGTATGTATTACATGTATGGAGAGGGAACATCAGCCACTCGTGGCTTTAAACTCTCATTATAGAAACTATAACAATGTATGTATTACATGTATGGAGAGGGAACATCAGCCACTCGTGGCTTTAAATTCTCATTATAGAAACTATAACAATGTATGTATTACATGTATTGAGAGGGAACATCAATCACTCGTGGCTTTAAACTCTCATTATAGAAACTATAACAATGTATGTATTACATGTATGGAGAGGGAACATCAGCCACTCGTGGCTTTAAACTCTCATTATAGAAACTATAACAATGTATGTATTACATGTATTGAGAGGGAACACCAGCCACTCATGGCTTTAAACTCTCATAATAGAAACTATAACAATGTATGTATTACATGTATGAAGAGGGAACATCAGCCACTCATGGCTTTAAACTCTCATTATAGAAACTATAACAATGTATGTATTACATGTATTGAGAGGGAATATCAGCCACTCATGGCTTTAAACTCTCATTATAGAAACTATAACAATGTATGTATTACATGTATGGAGAGGGAACATCAGCCACTCGTGGCTTTAAACTCTCATTATAGAATCTATAACAATGTATGTATTACATGTATGGAGAGGGAACATCAGCCACTCATGGCTTTAAACTCTCATTATAGAAACTATAACAATGTATGTATTACGTGTATGGAGAGGGAACATCAGCCACTCATGGCTTTATACTATCATTATAGAAACTATAACAATGTATGTATTACATGTTGGAGAGGGAACATCAGCCACTCGTGGATTTAAACTCTCATTATAGAAACTATAACAATGTATGTACTACATATATGGGGAGGGAACATCAGCCACTCATGGCTTTAAACTCTCATTATAGAAACTATAACAATGTATGTATTACATGTATGAAGAGGGAACATCAGACAATCGTGGCTTTAAACTCTCATTATAGAAACTATAACAATGTATGTATTACATGTATGTAGAGGGAACATCAACCACTCGTGGCTTTAAACTCTCATTATAGAAACTATAACAATGTATGTATTACATATATGGAGAGGGAACATCAGCCACTCGTGGCATTAAACTCTCATTATAGAAACTATAACAATGTATGTATTACATGTATGGAGAGGGAACATCGCCACTCGTGGCTTTAAACTCTCATTATAGAAACTATAACAATGTATGTATTACATGTATGGAGAGGGAACATCAGCCACTCATGGCTTTAAACTCTCATTATAGAAACGATAACAATGTATGTATTACATGTATTGAGAGGGAACATCCGCCACTCGTGGCTTTAAACTCTCATTATAGAAACTATAACAATGTATGAATTACATGTATGGAGAGGGAACATCAGCCACTCATGGCTTTAAACTCTCATTATAGAAACTAAAACAATGTATTTATTACATGTATTGAGAGGGAACACAGCCACTCATGGCTTTAAACTCTCATTATAGAAACTATAACAATGTATGTATTACATGTATGGAGAGTGAAAATCAGCCACTCATGGCTTTAAACTCTCATTATAGAAACTATAACAATGTATGTATTACATGTATTGAGAGGGAACATCAGCCACTCATGGCTTTAAACTCTCATTATAGAAACTATAACAATGTATGTATTACATGTATGGAGAGGGAACATCAGCCACTCATGGCTTTGAACTCTCATTATAGAATCTATAACAATGTATGTATTACATGTATGGAGAGGGAACATCAGCCACTCGTGGCTTTAAACTCTCATTATAGAAACTATAACAATGTATGTATTACATGTATGGAGAGGGAACATCAGCCACTCGTGGCTTTAAACTCTCATTATAGAAACTATAACAATGTATGTATTACAAGTATTGAGAGGGAACATCAGCCACTCGTGGCTTTAAACTCTCATTATAGAAACTATAACAATGTATGTATTACATGTATGGAGAGGGAACATCAGCCACTCGTGGCTTTAAACTCTCATTATAGAAACTATAACAATGTATGTATTACATGTATGGAGAGGGAATACTGTTACACTCGTGGCTTTTAAACTCTCATTATAGAAACTACTACAATGTATGTACTACATGCATTGAGAGGAACATCAGCCACCATGGCTTTTAAACCTCACATAGAAACTATACCAATGTGTGCCATGCATGGAGAGGGAACACTCACCCACCCATGGCTTTAAACCCTCTAATATACAAAAATATAAATAGAATGTATGGCATTACATATATGGAGAGGGAACATCAGCCACTCGTGGCTTTAAACTCTCATTATAGAAACTATAACAATGTATGTATTACATGTATGGAGAGGGAACATCAGCCACTCGTGGCTTTAAACTCTCATTATAGAAACTATAACAATGTATGTATTACATATATTGAGAGGGAACAAAAGCAACTCGTGGCTTTAAACTCTCATTATAGAAACTATAACAATGTATGTATTACATGTATTGAGAGGCAACAAAAGCAACTCATGGCTTTAAACTCTCATAATAGAAACTATAACAATGTATGTATTACATGTATGAAGAGGGAACATCAGCCACTCATGGCTTTAAACTCTCATTATAGAAACTATAACAATGTATGTATTACATGTATTGAGAGGGAATATCAGCCACTCATGGCTTTAAACTCTCATTATAGAAACTATAACAATGTATGTATTACATGTATGGAGAGGGAACATCAGCCACTCGTGGCTTTAAACTCTCATTATAGAATCTATAACAATGTATGTATTACATGTATGGAGAGGGAACATCAGCCACTCATGGCTTTAAACTCTCATTATAGAAACTATAACAATGTATGTATTACGTGTATGGAGAGGGAACATCAGCCACTCATGGCTTTATACTATCATTATAGAAACTATAACAATGTATGTATTACATGTTTGGAGAGGGAACATCAGCCATTCGTGGATTTAAACTCTCATTATAGAAACTATAACAATGTATGTACTACATATATGGGGAGGGAACATCAGCCACTCATGGCTTTAAACTCTCATTATAGAAACTATAACAATGTATGTATTACATGTATGAAGAGGGAACATCAGACAATCGTGGCTTTAAACTCTCATTATAGAAACTATAACAATGTATGTATTACATGTATGTAGAGGGAACATCAACCACTCGTGGCTTTAAACTCTCATTATAGAAACTATAACAATGTATGTATTACATATATGGAGAGGGAACATCAGCCACTCGTGGCATTAAACTCTCATTATAGAAATTATAACAATGTATGTATTACATGTATGGAGAGGGAACATCAGCCACTCATGGCTTTAAACTCTCATTATAGAAACTATAACAATGTATGTATTACATGTATTGAGAGGGAACATCCGCCACTCGTGGCTTTAAACTCTCATTATAGAAACTATAACAATGTATGAATTACATGTATGGAGAGGGAACATCAGCCACTCATGGCTTTAAACTCTCATTATAGAAACTAAAACAATGTATTTATTACATGTATTGAGAGGGAACACAGCCACTCATGGCTTTAAACTCTCATTATAGAAACTATAACAATGTATGTATTACATGTATGGAGAGTGAAAATCAGCCACTCATGGCTTTAAACTCTCATTATAGAAACTATAACAATGTATGTATTACATGTATTGAGAGGGAACATCAGCCACTCGTGGCTTTAAACTCTCATTATAGAAACTATAACAATGTATGTATTACATGTATGGAGAGGGAACATCAGCCACTCATGGCTTTAACTCTCATCATAGAAACTATAACAATGTATGTATTACATGTATGGAGAGGGAACATCAAGCACTCGTGGCTTTAAACTCTCATTATAGAAACTATAACAATGTATGTATTACATGTATGGAGAGGGAACATCCGCCACTCGTTGCTTTAAACTCTCATTATAGAAACTATAACAATGTACGAATTACATGTATGGAGAGGGAACATCAGCCACTCATGGCTTTAAACTCTCATTATAGAAACTATAACAATGTATGTATTACATGTATTGAGAGGGAACATCAGCCACTCATGGCTTTAAACTCTCATTATAGAAACTATAACAATGTATGTATTACATGTATTGAGAGGGAACATCAGTCACTCGTGGCTTTAAACTCTCATTATGGAAACTATAACAATGTATGTATTACTTGTATGGACAGGGAACATCAGCCACTCGTGGCTTTAAACTCTCATTATAGAAACTATCACAATGTATGTATTACATGTATTGAGAGGGAACATCAGCCACTCATGGTTTTAAACTCTCATTATAGAAACTATAACAATGTATGTATTACATGTATGGAGAGGGAACATCACCCACTCATGGCTTTAAACTCTCATTATACAAAATATAACAATGTATGTATTACATGTATTGAGAGGGAACATCAGCCACCCGTGGCTTTAAACTCTCATTATAGAAACTATAACAATGTATGTATTACATGTATGGAGAGGGAACATCAGCCACTCGTGGCTTTAAACTCTCATTATAGAAACTATAACAATGTATGTATTACGTGTATGGAGAGGGAACATCAGCCACTCATGGCTTTATACTCTCATTATAGAAACTATAACAATGTATGTATTACATGTTTGGAGAGGGAACATCAGCCATTCGTGGATTTAAACTCTCATTATAGAAACTATAACAATGTATGTATTACATATATGGAGAGGGAACATCAGCCACTCGTGGCATTAAACTCTCATTATAGAAACTATAACAATGTATGTATTACATGTATGGAGAGGGAACATCAGCCACTCATGGCTTTAAACTCTCATTATAGAAACTATAACAATGTATGTATTACATGTATTGAGAGGGAACATCCGCCACTCGTGGCTTTAAACTCTCATTATAGAAACTATAACAATGTATGAATTACATGTATGGAGAGGGAACATCAGCCACTCATGGCTTTAAACTCTCATTATAGAAACTAAAACAATGTATTTATTACATGTATTGAGAGGGAACACAGCCACTCATGGCTTTAAACTCTCATTATAGAAACTATAACAATGTATGTATTACATGTATGGAGAGTGAACATCAGCCACTCATGGCTTTAAACTCTCATTATAGAAACTATAACAATGTATGTATTACATGTATTGAGAGGGAATATCAGCCAATCATGGCTTTAAACTCTCATTATAGAAACTATAACAATGTATGTATTACATGTATGGAGAGGGAACATCAGCCACTCGTGGCTTTAAACTCTCATTATAGAATCTATAACAATGTATGTATTACATGTATGGAGAGGGAACATCAGCCACTCGTGGCTTTAAACTCTCATTATAGAAACTGTAACAATGTATGTATTACATGTATGGAAAGGGAACATCAGCCACTCGTGGCTTTAAACTCTCATTATAGAAACTATAACAATGTATGTATTACATGTATGGAGAGGGAACATCAGCCACTCATGGCTTTAAACTCTCATTATAGAAATTATAACAATGTATGTATTACATGTATGGAGAGGGAACATCAAGCACTCGTGGCTTTAAACTCTCATTATAGAAACTATAACAATGTATGTATTACATGTATGGAGAGGGAACATCCGCCACTCGTGGCTTTAAACTCTCATTATAGAAACTATAACAATGTATGAATTACATGTATGGAGAGGGAACATCAGCCACTCATGGCTTTAAACTCTCATTATAGAAACTATAACAATGTATGTATTACATGTATTGAGAGGGAACATCAGCCACTCATGGCTTTAAACTCTCATTATAGAAACTATAACAATGTATGTATTACATGTATTGAGAGGGAACATCAGCCACTCGTGGCTTTAAACTCTCATTATAGAAACTACAACAATGTATGTATTACTTGTATGGACAGGGAACATCAGCCACTCGTGGCTTTAAACTCTCATTATAGAAACTATCACAATGTATGTATTACATGTATTGAGAGGGAACATCAGCCACTCATGGCTTTAAACTCTCATTATAGAAACTATAACAATGTATGTATTACATGTATGGAGAGGGAACATCACCCACTCATGGCTTTAAACTCTCATTATACAAAATATAACAATGTATGTATTACATGTATTGAGAGGGAACATCAGCCACCCGTGGCTTTAAACTCTCATTATAGAAACTATAACAGTGTATGTATTACATGTATGGAGAGGGAACATCAGCCACTCGTGGCTTTAAACTCTCATTATAGAAACTATAACAATGTATGTATTACATATATTGAGAGGGAACAAAAGCAACTCGTGGCTTTAAACTCTCATTATAGAAACTATAACAATGTATGTATTACATGTATTGAGAGGCAACACCAGCCACTCATGGCTTTAAACTCTCATAATAGAAACTATAACAATGTATGTATTACCTGTATGGAGAGGGAACATCAGCCACTCATGGCTTTAAACTCTCATTATAGAAACTATAACAATGTATGTATTACATGTATTGAGAGGGAACATCAGCCACTCATGGCTTTAAACTCTCATTATAGAAACTATAACAATGTATGTATTACATGTATGGAGAGGGAACATCAGCCACTCGTGGCTTTAAACTCTCATTATAGAAACAATAACTATGTATGTATTACATGTATGGAGAGGGAACATCAGCCACTCGTGGCTTTAAACTCTCATTATAGAAACTATAACAATGTATGTATTACATGTATGGAGAGGGAACATCCGCCACTCGTGGCTTTAAACTCTCATTATAGAAACTATAACAATGTATGAATTACATGTATGGAGAGGGAACATCAGCCACTCATGGCTTTAAACTCTCATTATAGAAACTATAACAATGTATGTATTACATGTATTGAGAGGGAACATCAGCCACTCGTGGCTTTAAACTCTCATTATAGAAACTATAACAATGTATGTATTACATGTATGGAGAGTGAACATCAGCCACTCATGGCTTTAAACTCTCATTATAGAAACTATAACAATGTATGTATTACATGTATTGAGAGGGAATATCAGCCACTCATGGCTTTAAACTCTCATTATAGAAACTATAACAATGTATGTATTACATGTATGGAGAGGGAACATCAGCCACTCGTGGCTTTAAACTCTCATTATAGAATCTATAACAATGTATGTATTACATGTATGGAGAGGGAACATCAGCCACTCGTGGCTTTAAACTCTCATTATAGAAACTATAACAATGTATGTATTACATGTATGGAAAGGGAACATCAGCCACTCGTGGCTTTAAACTCTCATTATAGAAACTATAACAATGTATGTATTACATGTATGGAGAGGGAACATCAGCCACTCATGGCTTTAAACTCTCATTATAGAAATTATAACAATGTATGTATTACATGTATGGAGAGGGAACATCAAGCACTCGTGGCTTTAAACTCTCATTATAGAAACTATAACAATGTATGTATTACATGTATGGAGAGGGAACATCCGCCACTCGTGGCTTTAAACTCTCATTATAGAAACTATAACAATGTATGAATTACATGTATGGAGAGGGAACATCAGCCACTCATGGCTTTAAACTCTCATTATAGAAACTAAAACAATGTATTTATTACATGTATTGAGAGGGAACACAGCCACTCATGGCTTTAAACTCTCATTATAGAAACTATAACAATGTATGTATTACATGTATTGAGAGGGAACATCAGCCACTCGTGGCTTTAAACTCTCATTATAGAAACTACAACAATGTATGTATTACTTGTATGGACAGGGAACATCAGCCACTCGTGGCTTTAAACTCTCATTATAGAAACTATCACAATGTATGTATTACATGTATTGAGAGGGAACATCAGCCACTCATGGCTTTAAACTCTCATTATAGAAACTATAACAATGTATGTATTACATGTATGGAGAGGGAACATCACCCACTCATGGCTTTAAACTCTCATTATACAAAATATAACAATGTATGTATTACATGTATTGAGAGGGAACATCAGCCACCCGTGGCTTTAAACTCTCATTATAGAAACTATAACAGTGTATGTATTACATGTATGGAGAGGGAACATCAGCCACTCGTGGCTTTAAACTCTCATTATAGAAACTATAACAATGTATGTATTACATATATTGAGAGGGAACAAAAGCAACTCGTGGCTTTAAACTCTCATTATAGAAACTATAACAATGTATGTATTACATGTATTGAGAGGCAACACCAGCCACTCATGGCTTTAAACTCTCATAATAGAAACTATAACAATGTATGTATTACCTGTATGGAGAGGGAACATCAGCCACTCATGGCTTTAAACTCTCATTATAGAAACTATAACAATGTATGTATTACATGTATTGAGAGGGAACATCAGCCACTCATGGCTTTAAACTCTCATTATAGAAACTATAACAATGTATGTATTACATGTATGGAGAGGGAACATCAGCCACTCGTGGCTTTAAACTCTCATTATAGAAACAATAACTATGTATGTATTACATGTATGGAGAGGGAACATCAGCCACTCGTGGCTTTAAACTCTCATTATAGAAACTATAACAATGTATGTATTACATGTATTGAGAGGGAACATCAGCCACTCGTGGCTTTAAACTCTCATTATACAAACTATAACAATGTATGTATTACGTGTATGGAGAGGGAACATCAGCCACTCATGGCTTTATACTATCATTATAGAAACTATAACAATGTATGAATTACATGTATGGAGAGGGAACATCAGCCACTCATGGCTTTAAACTCTCATTATAGAAACTAAAACAATGTATTTATTACATGTATTGAGAGGGAACACAGCCACTCATGGCTTTAAACTCTCATTATAGAAACTATAACAATGTATGTATTACATGTATGGAGAGTGAACATCAGCCACTCATGGCTTTAAACTCTCATTATAGAAACTATAACAATGTATGTATTACATGTATTGAGAGGGAATATCAGCCACTCATGGCTTTAAACTCTCATTATAGAAACTATAACAATGTATGTATTACATGTATGGAGAGGGAACACCAGCCACTCGTGGCTTTAAACTCTCATTATAGAAACTATAACAATGTATGTATTACATGTATGGAGAGGGAACATCAGCCACTCCTGGCTTTATACTCTCATTATAGAAACTATAGCAATGTATGTATTACATGTATGGAAAGGGAACATCAGCCACTCGTGGCTTTAAACTCTCATTATAGAAACTATAACAATGTATGTATTACATGTATGGAGAGGGAACATCAGCCACTCATGGCTTTAACTCTCATTATAGAAACTATAACAATGTATGTATTACATGTATGGAGAGGGAACATCAAGCACTCGTGGCTTTAAACTCTCATTATAGAAACTATAACAATGTATGTATTACATGTATGGAGAGGGAACATCCGCCGCTCGTTGCTTTAAACTCTCATTATAGAAACTATAACAATGTATGAATTACATGTATGGAGAGGGAACATCAGCCACTCATGGCTTTAAACTCTCATTATAGAAACTATAACAATGTATGTATTACATGTATTGAGAGGGAACATCAGCCACTCATGGCTTTAAACTCTCATTATAGAAACTATAACAATGTACGTATTACATGTATTGAGAGGGAACATCAGTCACTCGTGGCTTTAAACTCTCATTATGGAAACTATAACAATGTATGTATTACTTGTATGGACAGGGAACATCAGCCACTCGTGGCTTTAAACTCTCATTATAGAAACTATCACAATGTATGTATTACATGTATTGAGAGGGAACATCAGCCACTCATGGTTTTAAACTCTCATTATAGAAACTATCACAATGTATGTATTACATGTATTGAGAGGGAACATCAGCCACTCATGGTTTTAAACTCTCATTATAGAAACTATAACAATGTATGTATTACATGTATGGAGAGGGAACATCACCCACTCATGGCTTTAAACTCTCATTATACAAAATATAACAATGTATGTATTACATGTATTGAGAGGGAACATCAGCCACCCGTGGCTTTAAACTCTCATTATAGAAACTATAACAGTGTGTGTATTACATGTATGGAGAGGGAACATCAGCCACTCGTGGCTTTAAACTCTCATTATAGAAACTATAACAATGTATGTATTACATATATTGAGAGGGAACAAAAGCAACTCGTGGCTTTAAACTCTCATTATAGAAACTATAACAATGTATGTATTACATGTATTGAGAGGCAACACCAGCCACTCATGGCTTTAAACTCTCATAATAGAAACTATAACAATGTATGCATTACCTGTATGGAGAGGGAACATCAGCCACTCATGGCTTTAAACTCTCATTATAGAAACTATAACAATGTATGTATTACATGTATTGAGAGGGAACATCAGCCACTCATGGCTTTAAACTCTCATTATAGAAACTATAACAATGTATGTATTACATGTATGGAGAGGGAACATCAGCCACTCGTGGCTTTAAACTCTCATTATAGAAACAATAACAATGTATGTATTACATGTATGGAGAGGGAACATCAGCCACTCGTGGCTTTAAACTCTCATAATAGAAACTATAACAATGTATGTATTACATGTATTGAGAGGGAACATCAGCCACTCGTGGCTTTAAACTCTCATTATAGAAACTATAACAATGTATGTATTACGTGTATGGAGAGGGAACATCAGCCACTCATGGCTTTATACTCTCATTATAGAAACTATAACAATGTATGTATTACATGTATGGAGAGGGAACATCAGCCACTCGTGGCTTTAAACTCTCATTATAGAAACTATAACAATGTATGTATTACATGTATGGAGAGGGAACATCAGCCACTCGTGGCATTAAACTCTCATTATAGAAACTATAACAATGTATGTATTACATGTATGGAGAGGGAACATCAGCCACTCATGGCTTTAAACTCTCATTATAGAAACTATAACAATGTATGTATTACATGTATGGAGAGGGAACATCAGCCACTCGTGGCTTTAAACTCTCATTATAGAAACTATAACAATGTATGTATTACATGTATGGAGAGGGAACATCAGCCACTCATGGCTTTAAACTCTCATTATAGAAACTAAAACAATGTATTTATTACATGTATTGAGAGGGAACACAGCCACTCATGGCTTTAAACTCTCATTATAGAAACTATAACAATGTATGTATTACATGTATGGAGAGTGAACATCAGCCACTCATGGCTTTAAACTCTCATTATAGAAACTATAACAATGTATGTATTACATGTATTGAGAGGGAACATCAGCCACTCATGGCTTTAAACTCTCATTATAGAAACTATAACAATGTATGTATTACATGTATGGAGAGGGAACATCAGCCACTCGTGGCTTTAAACTCTCATTATAGAAACTATAACAATGTATGTATTACATGTATGGAGAGGGAACATCAGCCACTCGTGGCTTTAAACTCTCATTATAGAAACTATAACAATGTATGTATTACATGTATGGAGAGGGAACATCAGCCACTCGTGGCTTTAAACTCTCATTATAGAAACTATAACAATGTATGTATTACATGTATGGAGAGGGAACATCAGCCACTCGTGGCTTTAAACTCTCATTATAGAAACTATAACAATGTATGTATTACATGTATGGAGAGGGAACATCAGCCACTCGTGGCTTTAAACTCTCATTATAGAAACTATAACAATGTATGTATTACATGTATGGAGAGGGAACATCAGCCACTCATGGCTTTAAACTCTCATTATAGAAACTATAACAATGTATGTATTACATGTATTGAGAGGGAACATCAGCCACTCATGGCTTTAAACTCTCATTATAGAAACTATAACAATGTATGTATTACATGTATTGAGAGGGAACATCAGCCACTCGTGGCTTTAAACTCTCATTATAGAAACTACAACAATGTATGTATTACTTGTATGGACAGGGAACATCAGCCACTCGTGGCTTTAAACTCTCATTATAGAAACTATCACAATGTATGTATTACATGTATTGAGAGGGAACATCAGCCACTCATGGCTTTAAACTCTCATTATAGAAACTATACAATGTATGTATTACATGTATGGAGAGGGAACATCACCCACTCATGGCTTTAAACTCTCATTATACAAAATATAACAATGTATGTATTACATGTATTGAGAGGGAACATCAGCCACCCGTGGCTTTAAACTCTCATTATAGAAACTATAACAGTGTATGTATTACATGTATGGAGAGGGAACATCAGCCACTCGTGGCTTTAAACTCTCATTATAGAAACTATAACAATGTATGTATTACATATATTGAGAGGGAACAAAAGCAACTCGTGGCTTTAAACTCTCATTATAGAAACTATAACAATGTATGTATTACATGTATTGAGAGGCAACACCAGCCACTCATGGCTTTAAACTCTCATAATAGAAACTATAACAATGTATGTATTACCTGTATGGAGAGGGAACATCAGCCACTCATGGCTTTAAACTCTCATTATAGAAACTATAACAATGTATGTATTACATGTATTGAGAGGGAACATCAGCCACTCATGGCTTTAAACTCTCATTATAGAAACTATAACAATGTATGTATTACATGTATGGAGAGGGAACATCAGCCACTCGTGGCTTTAAACTCTCATTATAGAAACAATAACTATGTATGTATTACATGTATGGAGAGGGAACATCAGCCACTCGTGGCTTTAAACTCTCATTATAGAAACTATAACAATGTATGTATTACATGTATTGAGAGGGAACATCAGCCACTCGTGGCTTTAAACTCTCATTATACAAACTATAACAATGTATGTATTACGTGTATGGAGAGGGAACATCAGCCACTCATGGCTTTATACTATCATTATAGAAACTATAACAATGTATGTATTACATGTTTGGAGAGGGAACATCAGCCATTCGTGGATTTAAACTCTCATTATAGAAACTATAACAATGTATGTATTACATGTATGGGGAGGGAACATCAGCCACTCATGGCTTTAAACTCTCATTATAGAAACTATAACAATGTATGTATTACATGTATGAAGAGGGAACATCAGTCAATCGTGGCTTTAAACTCTCATTATAGAAACTATAACAATGTATGTATTACATGTATGTAGAGGGAACATCAACCACTCGTGGCTTTAAACTCTCATTATAGAAACTATAACAATGTATGTATTACATATATGGAGAGGGAACATCAGCCACTCGTGGCATTAAACTCTCATTATAGAAACTATAACAATGTATGTATTACATGTATGGAGAGGGAACATCAGCCACTCGTGGCTTTAAACTCTCATTATAGAAACTATAACAATGTATGTATTACATGTATGGAGAGGGAACATCAGCCACTCGTGGCTTTAAACTCTCATTATAGAAACTATAACAATGTATGTATTACATGTATTGAGAGGGAACATCCGCCACTCGTGGCTTTAAACTCTCATTATAGAAACTATAACAATGTATTTATTACATGTATTGAGAGGGAACATCAGCCACTCATGGCTTTAAACTCTCATTATAGAAACTATAACAATGTATGTATTACATGTATGGAGAGTGAAAATCAGCCACTCATGGCTTTAAACTCTCATTATAGAAACTATAACAATGTATGTATTACATGTATTGAGAGGGAACATCAGCCACTCGTGGCTTTAAACTCTCATTATAGAAACTATAACAATGTATGAATTACATGTATGGAGAGGGAACATCAGCCACTCATGGCTTTAAACTCTCATTATAGAAACTATAACAATGTATGTGTTACATGTATTGAGAGGGAACAACAGCCACTCATGTCTTTAAACTCTCATTATAGAAACAATAACAATGTATGTATTACATGTATGGAGAGGGATCATCAGCCACTCATGGCTTTAAACTCTCATTATTGAAACTATAACAATGTATGTATTACATGTATTGAGAGGGAACATCAGCCACTCATGGCTTTAAACTCTGATTATAGAAACTATAACAATGTATGTATTACATGTATGGAGAGGGAACATCAGCCACTCGTGGCTTTAAACTCTCATTATAGAAACTATAACAATGTATGTATTACATGTATGGAGAGGGAACATCAGCCACTCGTGGCTTTAAATTCTCATTATAGAAACTATAACAATGTATGTATTACATGTATTGAGAGGGAACATCAATCACTCGTGGCTTTAAACTCTCATTATAGAAACTATAACAATGTATGTATTACATGTATGGAGAGGGAACATCAGCCACTCGTGGCTTTAAACTCTCATTATAGAAACTATAACAATGTATGTATTACATGTATTGAGAGGGAACACCAGCCACTCATGGCTTTAAACTCTCATAATAGAAACTATAACAATGTATGTATTACATGAATGAAGAGTGAACATCAGCCATTCATGGCTTTAAACTCTCATTATAGAAACTATAACAATGTATGTATTACATGTATTGAGAGGGAATATCAGCCACTCATGGCTTTAAACTCTCATTATAGAAACTATAACAATGTATGTATTACATGTATGGAGAGGGAACATCAGCCACTCGTGGCTTTAAACTCTCATTATAGAATCTATAACAATGTATGTATTACATGTATGGAGAGGGAACACCAGCCACTCGTGGCTTTAAACTCTCATTATAGAAACTATAACAATGTATGTATTACATGTATGGAGAGGGAACATCAGCCACTCCTGGCTTTATACTCTCATTATAGAAACTATAACAATGTATGTATTACATGTATGGAAAGGGAACATCAGCCACTCGTGGCTTTAAACTCTCATTATAGAAACTATAACAATGTATGTATTACATGTATGGAGAGGGAACATCAGCCACTCATGGCTTTAACTCTCATTATAGAAACTATAACAATGTATGTATTACATGTATGGAGAGGGAACATCAAGCACTCGTGGCTTTAAACTCTCATTATAGAAACTATAACAATGTATGTATTACATGTATGGAGAGGGAACATCCGCCACTCGTTGCTTTAAACTCTCATTATAGAAACTATAACAATGTATGAATTACATGTATGGAGAGGGAACATCAGCCACTCATGGCTTTAAACTCTCATTATAGAAACTATAACAATGTATGTATTACATGTATTGAGAGGGAACATCAGCCACTCATGGCTTTAAACTCTCATTATAGAAACTATAACAATGTACGTATTACATGTATTGAGAGGGAACATCAGTCACTCGTGGCTTTAAACTCTCATTATGGAAACTATAACAATGTATGTATTACTTGTATGGACAGGGAACATCAGCCACTCGTGGCTTTAAACTCTCATTATAGAAACTATCACAATGTATGTATTACATGTATTGAGAGGGAACATCAGCCACTCATGGTTTTAAACTCTCATTATAGAAACTATAACAATGTATGTATTACATGTATGGAGAGGGAACATCACCCACTCATGGCTTTAAACTCTCATTATACAAAATATAACAATGTATGTATTACATGTATTGAGAGGGAACATCAGCCACCCGTGGCTTTAAACTCTCATTATAGAAACTATAACAGTGTATGTATTACATGTATGGAGAGGGAACATCAGCCACTCGTGGCTTTAAACTCTCATTATAGAAACTATAACAATGTATGTATTACATATATTGAGAGGGAACAAAAGCAACTCGTGGCTTTAAACTCTCATTATAGAAACTATAACAATGTATGTATTACATGTATTGAGAGGCAACACCAGCCACTCATGGCTTTAAACTCTCATAATAGAAACTATAACAATGTATGCATTACCTGTATGGAGAGGGAACATCAGCCACTCATGGCTTCAAACTCTCATTATAGAAACTATAACAATGTATGTATTACATGTATTGAGAGGGAACATCAGCCACTCATGGCTTTAAACTCTCATTATAGAAACTATAACAATGTATGTATTACATGTATGGAGAGGGAACATCAGCCACTCGTGGCTTTAAACTCTCATTATAGAAACAATAACAATGTATGTATTACATGTATGGAGAGGGAACATCAGCCACTCGTGGCTTTAAACTCTCATAATAGAAACTATAACAATGTATGTATTACATGTATTGAGAGGGAACATCAGCCACTCGTGGCTTTAAACTCTCATTATAGAAACTATAACAATGTTTGTATTACGTGTATGGAGAGGGAACATCAGCCACTCATGGCTTTATACTCTCATTATAGAAACTATAACAATGTATGTATTACATGTTTGGAGAGGGAACATCAGCCATTCGTGGATTTAAACTCTCATTATAGAAACTATAACAATGTATGTATTACATGTATGGGGAGGGAACATCAGCCACTCATGGCTTTAAACTCTCATTATAGAAACTATAACAATGTATGTATTACATGTATGAAGAGGGAACATCGGTCAATCGTGGCTTTAAACTCTCATTATAGAAACTATAACAATGTATGTATTACATGTATGGAGAGGGAACATCAACCACACGTGGCTTTAAACTCTCATTATAGAAACTATGACAATGTATGTATTACATATATGGAGAGGGAACATCAGCCACTCGTGGCTTTAAACTCTCATTATAGAAACTATAACAATGTATGTATTACATGTATGGAGAGGGAACATCAGCCACTCATGGCTTTAAACTCTCATTATAGAAACTATAACAATGTATGTATTACATGTATTGAGAGGGAACATCCGCCACTCGTGGCTTTAAACTCTCATTATAGAAACTATAACAATGTATGAATTACATGTATGGAGAGGGAACATCAGCCACTCATGGCTTTAAACTCTCATTATAGAAACTAAAACAATGTATTTATTACATGTATTGAGAGGGAACACAGCCACTCATGGCTTTAAACTCTCATTATAGAAACTATAACAATGTATGTATTACATGTATGGAGAGTGAACATCAGCCACTCATGGCTTTAAACTCTCATTATAGAAAATATAACAATGTATGTATTACATGTATTGAGAGGGAACATCAGCCACTCATGGCTTTAAACTCTTATTATAGAAACTATAACAATGTATGTATTACATGTATGGAGAGGGAACATCAGCCACTCGTGGCTTTAAACTCTCATTATAGAAACTATAACAATGTATGTATTACATGTATTGAGAGGGAACATCAACCACTCGTGGCTTTAAACTCTCATTATAGAAACTATAACAGTGTATATATTACATGTATGGAGAGGGAACATCAGCCACTCGTGGCTTTAAACTCTCATTATAGAAACTATAACAATGTATGTATTACATGTATTGAGAGGGAACATCAGCCACTCGTGGATTTAAACTCTTATTATAGAAACTATAACAATGTATGTATTACATGTATGGAGAGGGAACATCAGCCACCCGTGGCTTTAATCTCTCATTATAGAAACTATAACAGTGAATGTATTACATATATGGAGAGGGAACATCAGCCACTCGTGGCTTTAAACTCTCATTATAGAAACTATAACAATGTATGTATTACATGTATGGAGAGGGAACATCAGCCACTCGTGGCTTTATACTCTCATTATAGAAACTATAACAATGTATGTATTACATGTATGGAGAGGGAACATCAGCCACTCATGGCTTTAAACTCTCATTATAGAAACTAAAACAATGTATGTATTACATGTATTGAGAGGGAATATCAGCCACTCATGGCTTTAAACTCTCATTATAGAAACTATAACAATGTATGTATTACATGTATGGAGAGTGAACATCAGCCACTCATGGCTTTAAACTCTCATTATAGAAACTA
The DNA here is from genome assembly GCA_020002185.1 of Paraescarpia echinospica. NCBI lineage: Eukaryota > Metazoa > Annelida > Polychaeta > Sabellida > Siboglinidae > Paraescarpia > Paraescarpia echinospica. The sequence continues at coordinate 9,234,904 of CM034534.1, read as the reverse complement.
TAACAATGTATGTATTACATGTATTGAGAGGGAACATCAGCCACTCATGGCTTTAAACTCTTATTATAGAAACTATAACAATGTATGTATTACATGTATTGAGAGGGAACATCAGCCACCCGTGGCTTTAAACTCTCATTATAGAAACTATAACAGTGTATGTATTACATGTATGGAGAGGGAACATCAGCCACTCGTGGCTTTAAACTCTCATTATAGAAACTATAACAATGTATGTATTACATATATTGAGAGGGAACAAAAGCAACTCGTGGCTTTAAACTCTCATTATAGAAACTATAACAATGTATGTATTACATGTATTGAGAGGCAACACCAGCCACACATGGCTTTAAACTCTCATAATAGAAACTATAACAATGTATGTATTACCTGTATGGAGAGGGAACATCAGCCACTCATGGCTTTAAACTCTCATTATAGAAACTATAACAATGTATGTAATACATGTATGGAGAGGGAACATCAGCCACTCATGGCTTTAAACTCTCATTATAGAAACTATAACAATGTATGTATTACATGTATGGAGAGGGAACATCAGCCACTCGTGGCTTTAAACTCTCATTATAGAAACAATAACTATGTATGTATTACATGTATGGAGAGGGAACATCAGCCACTCGTGGCTTTAAACTCTCATTATAGAAACTATAACAATGTATGTATTACATGTATTGAGAGGGAACATCAGCCACTCGTGGCTTTAAACTCTCATTATACAAACTATAACAATGTATGTATTACGTGTATGGAGAGGGAACATCAGCCACTCATGGCTTTATACTATCATTATAGAAACTATAACAATGTATGAATTACATGTATGGAGAGGGAACATCAGCCACTCATGGCTTTAAACTCTCATTATAGAAACTAAAACAATGTATTTATTACATGTATTGAGGAGGCTCACTGCACAAACTCTATAAAACCGGCAACAAATGTATAGCCATATGTATGGAGAGGGGAACATCAGCCACTCATGGCTTTTAAACTCTCATTATAGAAACTATAACAATGTATGTATTACATGTATTGAGAGGGGAACATCCGGGCCACTCGTATTTTAAACTCATATTATAGAAACTATAACAATGCATGAATTACATGTATGGAGAGGGAACATCAGCCACCTCGGGCGTATTTTTAAACTCTAATATAGAAACTAAACAATGTATATTTATTACATGTATTGAGAGGGAACACAGCCACGCAGTATTTTAAACTCCTCATTATAGAAACCATAACAAATGTATGTATTACATGTATGAGAGTGAACATCGTGTCACTCATGGCTTTAAACTCATTATAGAAACAACAACGCATGAGGAAACACTGTTTCACTCATGGCTTTAAGCTCTCATTATAGAAACTATAACAATGTATGTATTACATGTATGGAGAGGGAACATCAGCCACTCGTGGCTTTAAACTCTCATTATAGAATCTATAACAATGTATGTATTACATGTATGGAGAGGGAACATCAGCCACTCGTGGCTTTAAACTCTCATTATAGAAACTGTAACAATGTATGTATTACATGTATGGAAAGGGAACATCAGCCACTCGTGGCTTTAAACTCTCATTATAGAAACTATAACAATGTATGTATTACATGTATGGAGAGGGAACATCAGCCACTCATGGCTTTAAACTCTCATTATAGAAACTATAACAATGTATGTATTACATGTATGGAGAGGGAACATCAGCCACTCCTGGCTTTATACTCTCATTATAGAAACTATAACAATGTATGTATTACATGTATGGAGAGGGAACATCAGCCACTCATTGCTTTAAACTCTCATTATAGAAACTATAACAATGTATGTATTACATGTATGGAGAGGGAACATCAACCACTCGTGGCTTTAAACTCTCATTATAGAAACTATAACAATGTATGTATTACATGTATGGAGAGGGAACATCCGCCACTCGTGGCTTTAAACTCTCATTATAGAAACTATAACAATGTATGAATTACATGTATGGAGAGGGAACATCAGCCACTCATGGCTTTAAACTCTCATTATAGAAACTATAACAATGTATGAATTACATGTATGGAGAGGGAACATCAGCCACTCATGGCTTTAAACTCTCATTATAGAAACTATAACAATGTATGTATTACATGTATTGAGAGGGAACATCAGCCACTCGTGGCTTTAAACTCTCATTATAGAAACTACAACAATGTATGTATTACTTGTATGGACAGGGAACATCAGCCACTCGTGGCTTTAAACTCTCATTATAGAAACTATCACAATGTATGTATTACATGTATTGAGAGGGAACATCAGCCACTCATGGCTTTAAACTCTCATTATAGAAACTATAACAATGTATGTATTACATGTATGGAGAGGGAACATCACCCACTCATGGCTTTAAACTCTCATTATACAAAATATAACAATGTATGTATTACATGTATTGAGAGGGAACATCAGCCACCCGTGGCTTTAAACTCTCATTATAGAAACTATAACAGTGTATGTATTACATGTATGGAGAGGGAACATCAGCCACTCGTGGCTTTAAACTCTCATTATAGAAACTATAACAATGTATGTATTACATATATTGAGAGGGAACAAAAGCAACTCGTGGCTTTAAACTCTCATTATAGAAACTATAACAATGTTTGTATTACATGTATTGAGAGGCAACACCAGCCACTCATGGCTTTAAACTCTCATAATAGAAACTATAACAATGTATGTATTACCTGTATGAAGAGGGAACATCAGCCACTCATGGCTTTAAACTCTCATTATAGAAACTATAACAATGTATGTATTACATGTATTGAGAGGGAACATCAGCCACTCATGGCTTTAAACTCTCATTATAGAAACTATAACAATGTATGTATTACATGTATGGAGAGGGAACATCAGCCACTCGTGGCTTTAAACTCTCATTATAGAAACAATAACTATGTATGTATTACATGTATGGAGAGGGAACATCAGCCACTCGTGGCTTTAAACTCTCATTATAGAAACTATAACAATGTATGTATTACATGTATTGAGAGGGAACATCAGCCACTCGTGGCTTTAAACTCTCATTATACAAACTATAACAATGTATGTATTACGTGTATGGAGAGGGAACATCAGCCACTCATGGCTTTATACTATCATTATAGAAACTATAACAATGTATGTATTACATGTTTGGAGAGGGAACATCAGCCATTCGTGGATTTAAACTCTCATTATAGAAACTATAACAATGTATGTACTACATGTATGGGGAGGGAACATCAGCCACTCATGGCTTTAAACTCTCATTATAGAAACTATAACAATGTATGTATTACATGTATGAAGAGGGAACATCAGACAATCGTGGCTTTAAACTCTCATTATAGAAACTATAACAATGTATGTATTACATGTATGTAGAGGGAACATCAACCACTCGTGGCTTTAAACTCTCATTATAGAAACTATAACAATGTATGTATTACATATATGGAGAGGGAACATCAGCCACTCGTGGCATTAAACTCTCATTATAGAAATTATAACAATGTATGTATTACATGTATGGAGAGGGAACATCAGCCACTCGTGGCTTTAAACTCTCATTATAGAAACTATAACAATGTATGTATTACATGATTTGAGAGGGAACATCAGCCACTCGTGGCTTTAAACTCTCATTATAGAAACTATAACAATGTATGTATTACATGTATGGAGAGGGAACATCAGCCACTCATGGCTTTAAACTCTCATTATAGAAACTATAACAATGTATGTATTACATGTATTGAGAGGGAACATCAGCCACTCGTGGCTTTAAACTCTCATTATAGAAACTATAACAATGTATGTATTACATGTATGGAGAGGGAACATCAGCCACTCGTGGCTTTAAACTCTCATTATAGAAACTATAACAATGTATGTATTACATGTATTGAGAGGGAACATCAGCCACTCGTGGCTTTAAACTCTCATTATAGAAACTATAACAATGTATGTATTACATGTATGGAGAGGGAACATCAGCCACTCCTGGCTTTATACTCTCATTATAGAAACTATAACAATGTATGTATTACATGTATGGAAAGGGAACATCAGCCACTCGTGGCTTTAAACTCTCATTATAGAAACTATAACAATGTATGTATTACATGTATGGAGAGGGAACATCAGCCACTCATGGCTTTAAACTCTCATTATACAAAATATAACAATGTATGTATGACATGTATTGAGAGGGAACATCAGCCACTCGTGGCTTTAAACTCTCATTATAGAAACTATAACAATGTATGTATTACATGTATGGAGAGGGAACATCAGCCACTCATGGCTTTAAACTCTCATTATAGAAACTATAACAATGTATGTATTACATGTATTGAGAGGGAACATCAGCCACTCCTGGCTTTATACTCTCATTATAGAAACTATAACAATGTATGTATTACATGTATGGAGAGGGAACATCAGCCTCTGATGGCTTTAAACTCTCATTATAGAAACTATAACAATGTATGTATTACATGTATTGAGAGGGAACATCAGCCACTCGTGGCTTTATACTCTCATTATAGAAACTATAACAATGTATGTATTACATGTATGGAGAGGGAACATCAGCCACTCGTGGCTTTAAACTCTCATTATAGAAACTATAACAATGTATGTATTACATGTATTGAGAGGGAACATCAGCCACTCGTGGCTTTAAACTCTCATTATAGAAACTATAACAATGTATGTATCAAATGTGCATCAAATATCGAATGTATTGTGTCATAGTTTCTGTAATAAACCATCATCATCATGTCATCATCAACCTTGACAGACACGACGACGGCAACCAAATACAAAGAACACGTGCATCACTTTTGTTTATTGCGCCGTAGACTTTAAACATTCATCCACATACATCTCCATGTTTAGCAACTGCCTCTAGCTATAGATTAGGCTTTAGCTTTCCTTTTAGTTGACTCACTGGCACAGATGTGTAAATAAACCGGCCGTTAGATCGAGGTCTCGTCAGAAATGTTCCAGACCTCGATCTAACGCCAAATGCTTTGATAAATCGTATTTTCCGACTGAGGTCCTATAACTAATTTCGAACCGACATGGTCGTAATTAATTTTAAGGTTTTTCTGTCAATTACACCAAAACGAAATACAAATCTGCACAAACGAACAAACACTTCATAGCGAATGCTTTGTAGGTTTGCATTTCCGTGAACGTTAGAAGCCAAAAATCGAACTGAGGGAGGAGTTAGAAATGATATATATTACTACGCATTTACATTTGTTAACAAGCCTAATACATGCTGTTTCAAAAGTACTTGACTATGTCGACACATGAAATACACATGGGTAATAAACATGAAAAATGGACTTGCAAATTGAAATTGTGAATCATCAGTAATGCTCATGCAGTATAAGCTGGTTTAGAAACCAATTTTGTTTACCTTTACGCGTCGGTGAATATTTCTCGTACTGCCAACGCAGCTACCATTCGTTCCTATGCTTGCAACTGGACTGTTTTCGGTATATTTCCTCTTTCCATATTCAATCAACTAACTATGTATTTAATTATTTGCAAGATATTCATTATACGTGAATGTGACTTGTGCATGACCATTTTCTTGTCACATCTAAGTTCACCTACTTCATCAATGCGAATTGTATCACAATGAAACTGTTTCTGATGGTGTCTTCCAGCCAAAAAAATCCTATGGACGAGTGTGTTAACGAGAAGTTTGTGAAAGGTTGTATGTGGGAGCGAGTGTGCGTGCGAGTGAGCGTGCGCATGTGACTATGTGCGTGTATGCAATGCTAAAAATGATTCAAAATGCAAGCGTAGATGGCGCTCAACTATAGTGAATAACCCAGTCACAATTTACATAGGGTCTACTGCCCGTGAATAAAAGAAACAACTTAAAATAGTTTAGTTATATACATATGCGTCGGAACCGGACTTGGGGGGACTGAACCGAAATATTTAGGTGGGAGGCTTGAGATTGAGATGAGATTTAACCCCATATATTTAGAGTCACGTGGTTGTATTGTGTGTCTCAAGGAGGAAGAATATGTGTTTTCTCTTCGTAAATACCCGTGAGGATGTTTTCGTTGCACATACTTGTATGTGCATTTTCTAATTAATTTTATGCGCCACTTGACGATTTTGTGGGTTTGTTTGGGTTTGATTTTTTGTGTCTTTGTGCAGACAAAATATGTGACCTGGCAACACTGTTAATAGCAAATTTTTTAGCGTTTAATGATACATTTTACAAAAACAAATTAACATTTTACATACAATCTCTCATCATTAGCGTTACTTCATGTCCTCTAGTTCAAGTTCGTCACTTATGACATCTATTGCGCTTAGGCGGTGACACGTGGTACAAGCCATCGGTACAGCTCGATCGCTTCCTGGACGACTTGCGGCTTGTTTCGTCCATGTTGATCCAGCAGCCCCTGGAAGACTCGTTCAGTGTCAACACGACAGCCTGAATCACGGGGTTTCCTTCACATCCTCTTCACGTTTCTGATGTTTTCCTGATCGACTTCGACTTTGTAGTCGACTGTACCTGCAGCGTTATGAACAACTTAGTAAATGTTTATAACGTGCATTGTGCAACAGAATAAACGTTTCAATCAAACGTAGGGAACACAACAATGTAAACGTAATAATATCAACGTTTGTATATAAACACATTGCTTAAGTCGATGATGCCTGAAAAATAAGAGAGAGAGAGAGAGAGAGAGAGAGAGACAGAGAGAGACAGAGAGAGACAGAGAGAGACTGTAATGATGTACATACATTGGTTTGCTTAATATAACTGTTGTGACTTAGGAAAAGGTTCCTATCACTCCGCTAGGGATCTTTGGGATGAATACAATTATTAAATATGTACGTCAAATATGCACGGTAAACTTAAAATGCCTTATACGTATGTGTGCAAATTGCATAGCATTAATGTACATCAATTTAAATGCTACGTTACCATAAATCTCTGGCAAGAAATACAGCAGGTTTGGTTTTCCTCGGACGACCGTGTCGCTTGTGCGTCTTACGCTGAGATGGTGCTGATTCCACTCTCCAGCAATCTGGTCGAGGTCGACTTGAATCAGCTGGGTGAAGCAAAATCGCAAGCACTCCCTGAAACGAACGAAGCTGCTTGAATTGTATTGTAGAATTAAATCAGGCCTACCAATATTGGGCATATGTCTTGTTTAAAAAAAACTGTTGTAAGTAATACACGCTGTACATAACACTGCGTAAACAATTATGTAAGTTAGTCTTTCTGGGTCCTTGCTTTGAATTGCTTGTGTTAGTTACCCCGTTCGTTTGCACAAAGACTCACGCTGTTTCAGAAGTGTACAAATTATTGCTTACATCTTAATATCATCGTCGGTTGAAATGATTCCTTGAGACTCGAAGTCTTTCATCAGATTTATCCACCAGTCCATCCCACTGCGTCGAAGCGACAGCCACCAACGTTCAATTCTCTGAAAAAGACATTTAAAATATACATCATGTTCTCACTGTAATTATGAAACAACTAATCGAAAATTCAAACGTGTGAAGGTAATTAGTATTAATATGCATACATTTGATACGGTACATACTAATGTAAAAATTTAATTATATATATATATATATATAGGTAGGTATGTAGGTAGGCAGGCAGGCAGCCAGGCAGCCAGGCAGCCAGGCAGCCAGGCAGCCAGGCAGGCAGGCAGGCAGGCAGGCAGGCAGGCAGGCAGGCAGGCAGACGGACATACAGACGGACAGACGGACAGACGGACAGACAGACAGATAGATAGATATAGATATATATTATATTATTTAGGTGTAGTCACCTGGTTTCTATGGGAACTCCCATACACCACACCGCTGTCTCGCGCCATGCCATCCAAGTGGTCCCATCTGAAGGCTCGTTGTATGTCTTCCATGAAGACGTTCTCAGTTCCCCGGTCCATTCTGATGCACCGTGGCACGGCTGTAACATGCGCATCTCACCAAAGAAGTGGTACGTTTCCAGCACACTTTATTTGTTCATACATACATACATACATACATACATACATACATACATACATACATACGTTCATACATACATACGTACATACGTTCATCCGTGCATGCGTGCATGCGTGCATTCGTGCATGCGTGCATGCGTGCATGCGTGCATGCGTGCATGCGTGCATGCGTGCATGCGTGCATGCGGGCATGAGTGTATATGCGTACATACGTACATACTTACATACGTACGTATATACATACGTACGTATATACATACGTACGTACGTACATACGTACGTACGTACTTACGTACATACATATGCTATGCTAGTGAGTGTGTGCGTGCGTGTGTGTGGTTTAGATGTATTTTGCATATGTAAATGCCAATAAAGAACACGTTACCACTGATGTCCTCCACAAACTCTATGAAATGATGGGCGACAACATAGGGATCTTTGTTGGTTCTGCCCACCTTGAGCCATAGTATTTTCCTGGAGAATCTGAATCAGCACATCTATTTTAATTTCATGACACACTTGAACCGCATACATAAAACTATATATATATATATATATATATTATTCACATATCTATCAGCCAATGTATTCGGCTGACCACTAGGTTACTATTCAAGTAGTGTTGTTTTGCATCTGACTTTACAAGTAAAATTAAAACTGACTCCAAAACACCCCAAAACTTTTCCATACACAGTAGGCCTATTGCGTATGGGTGGTTTGGTTGTCGCAAAGTACCTAAGAGGAAATAAATTGTCACTGTGGCGTCACCTACTGAGTGAAACATAGTTTAATTACATATTTGATAACAGAAGAGGGCAGCGTGGTTAGTCATTACATAAACACATCATTAAACATGCCAATAAAAACAAACTGGCCTCACCCGCATATTGCTCCGTGTATTGCAAAACCAAACGGCTTTAGCTTGTCGTACCCATCAATGTGAATAAGATAGTTTGGGCCTTTGCTATAATATTGCCTCCGGGAAAATCTGTTTATCCTTCGCTCGGATACCCTTTCTGGGTCCATTATTTGTAACAATGTCATTACCGTGTCCCTGTAAATGAAATAAACTATCATAAATAAATTCACACATATGTAGATGGAGCCTCACATCACTTAGTTACAGTATGCCCTTCAGTAGCAGGTACACATCAAAATTAGTGCTGTCACGGTAGCGGCAAACTTTGCGCTCACATATACGTCCGACTGACAACCAAGGTTTCAGCTCAGGTTTGGAACACGTGTTGCAACAGTAGCAAAAGACTTCGTATAATCCCAGGACAGTAGCCGCAGGAACTGATAATATAAGTTATTATGCTAATAAGATTATATTACGATTTAAAATGTCCATGTTATTTGCAATGAAAGATAAAAATTAGATGAAAAAAAAAATCAAACTTTTTTGCTGTGTACGTCTTATGCCACATTAGAATCTCCGCCATTACCACACCTGTGGTCATAGTGGACATGTAATTAAACTAAATGAAGGATAACATATGGAGTGTTATGTATACTACTGCTAATATTCTCTGAATAAAATTGTTGTTGCTAAACACTGGACACACCTTGGCACCATCAAACCGTGGAGGTTGCGTAGTCGCACTGTCATGCTCCTGTAGCCCAAACAACGTCCACTTCCTTCCAACTCGTGCTGAAACAATTATTATGTGGAAAAGAGATTGACATAATGTATATATATATATATATATATACATATATATATATATATATTGTTGTAAACAAAAAAACACCCATTAAAGATAGTGTATCATTAATATGGTTTTGCGTAAATGTGGTAAATCGTTAAAGGGATGAATTATACTTTACTTTCATAAGGTATACATTATACACAACAAAGCGCCTCTATTTAACTGGTTGTTAAGGTATTGATGCATATTGCATAAGTAGGTTAGGACACTCAACAAGACAACTATTCAACTGTGTACATTTATTGGTAGACGTGTGTGATATATTTCATATTTTCATAGTTATGATTCAATTTGTTATCACAGAATATACCCTGACACATTGTGCTATTTTCTTCGATATGATGCTAAACAGAAACAATTCCACCTTCCGTTTATATGTGTATTGTTTCAGAAATGTACTAGAATATAGAAGATCATAAAGAATTCATTTAATACTGAATCGCTATTCATATTTTTGACATATTAAAATACATTTAAATTCTACTTCATTTACGAACTTTCTTTTTATTTCTTGTGTTACATAAATATAATTTTTTATTATTTCCAGTAGCCGTGAACATGTGCAACATAGACATGAGTACTTATTTAAACTTGAAAGTACCTGCATTGCTGTTGCAACCATAGCGTAGTCAACTACTTGTCTGCGCCTTAAGCTAAGTTTTTGTAGAAGGCGTTTTAACGTCCGCACACTGCACAACATTAAGTGGTTTACATACACATATGGCACTAAGCCCGCTTGCTGTTAAGTCATTGTGCTTATTGAATGCATTATTTATTTTACTATAACTTTCGCTCTTCCACTCTCTCCCTCTCTACCTCTCTCCCTCTCTGCCTCCCTCTCTCTCTCTCTCCCTCTCTCCCTCTCTCCCTCTCTCCCTCTCTCCCTCTCTCCCTCTCTCCCTCTCTCCCTCTCTCCCTCTCTTCCCCTCTCTCCCTCTCTCCCTCTCTCCCTCTCTCCCTCTCTCCTCTCACTCTCCGTCTCTCCGTCTCTCCTCTCTCCCTCTCCCTCTCTCCGTCTCTCCCTCTCTCCCTCTTCCCCTCTTCCCCTCTCCCCCTCCATTCCTACCACCCTACCCTGGTGCGCGTGTGCGTGCGTGTACGTATGAATTAATTGAGTTTGTAAACATTAATGCGTTCAGTATATTCATGGTTAGTTAATCAATACTTTTTAAGCATTCGCGACGCAGTTACTCAACAACATACCGTCATTCATTTTACAAATAGCGAATGGAAGTGCAACAGTTATCTAAACAATTGAGTAGTAGGGACCTAAACGATAAATACAAGTTGAAAGAGTATCCTCTATCATCCTCGTTAGCCAGGTCGATGACAACGTACACTACCCCTGGCAGATATCCTACGCAATGTATGGAGGTCAGCTGATTCAAACTAGAAATTAGCTTCGCCGCAACTGTGCAACCCGTGAGAACAGTGCAGACACCCGCCCCACCCGCACCTCAATTCTAAGACGAAGCCAGTGATTTCATAACATCTCACGAGGGACTGAACGGTATTGTGTATTCAAATAATTACTTCTACTTCCCCCAACATTGCACATAACATTACCAAAATCATGTGGTTGAAAATTTGCCGGCACGCAATATTATTGGCTTAGCTTATATTCCGAGTCCCGCAAGGCGATCTGCCGCGGGGTACTGAGACTTGTGTAATTAGCAGCGCCCCTGGCGCACGAGGATGTAATCTATGAACACATTATGCTTTTTACTCAGATTATTATATTATTATCATATTATATTCATGAAGAACACACCTGATGGATATTCCGTTGTGGCTGAGTATCGCACAGATTTCAACATTACTGTATCCTGCCACGAAACACTGTCTTACTAAACTGTGAACTAAAATGAACATATACATTTATTATGAAATGCACTCTCATGAAAAATACACGACAAGTTTGCAGCAGTTACCTTTATTTGACCTGGCAATGATGCTACAACTGTATTTACAACAATACAATTGACACACATGCATGCTGTAATTATAGGTTTATAATCACACAGGGACGCACGCACACACACGGGAATATATTACAGATGTATCTTCCATGGTTGTAATTTACTGGGGGCATGCAAGATAGGCGATTCATAGATTGACTGCCTCCACAGTACTTCCATATCAGGGAACAGACAGACACATACAATATAATCATACTGTTCTAATGAATATGTCTGGCTTAACTAGTGCACCTTTTTCAAAACAATAATCGCATCCTCATGTGACCATATCAAAGCAGTTGCCTACACACAACTATGACCAGACAGTCTCAATAATTACCACTTCGTGCCGCATGCTATATTGGGCGGCATCGTAAATCGCTGCAATTGACAGGCAGTTACACTATAGCGTATCTACGGTTTGGTAAACTGTGCCTCAGCTATTCGATTCACTTAACTAAAAAGAAACAATTAAACTGTAGACAGAAAAAAAAACATGTGACGCAAATGACGGCTAAATTCAGTTTTTTCGATGATTTAATGTACATGCTTCTTGTTAAACCGACTTCGAATATTGTAGCTATTTATAATAATTGAAACATAAACTTGGACACAAACGAACGGCATTTGCAATAAGCGAAAGTTGAAAAAAGTTGTCGTCTCTTCCCATGTATACAAAATAAGTTTTATATTTTCTACCAAGGATATCCAGACGGAAACAATTTAAAAACTGCATTTGAGCGGTAGAAGAAGTACATATATGTCATGTTATGAAATATGTTTGCCCCAGACTTTCGTCACAACATTTAGAAGTACGAACACAACAAATTCTGTGCGCAAACCAAATGTATATGTAACCGTATACGTACAGTCAGAATCATCAGCCATGATCACATGCTCTGAACACAAAAAGGAATGCGTTTAATAAAATACAAATGGCTGCCAAAGTCTCGTTTTCGACGTACGCATGCTCATTGCGGCACCTTTATAATGTATACCATCGCATCGCGCATCGCATCGCGCATCGCATCGCGTATCGCATCGCGCATCGCATCGCGCATCGCATCGCGCATCGCGTATCGCATCGCGCATCGCATCGCGCATCGCATCGCGCATCGCGTATCGCATCGCGCATCGCATCGCGCATCGCATCGCATCGCATCGCATCGCGCATCGCATCGCGCATCGCATCGCGCATCGCATCGCGTATCGCATCGCGCATCGCATCGCGCATCGCATCGCGCATCGCATCGCGCATCGCATCGCGTATCGCATCGCGCATCGCGTATCGCATCGCGCATCGCATCGCGCATCGCGTATCGCATCGCGCATCGCATCGCGTATCGCATCGCGCATCGCGCATCGCATCGCGCATCGCGCATCGCATCGCGCATCGCATCGCGCATCGCGCATCGCGCATCGCATCGCGCATCGCATCGCCCATCGCATCGCGCATCGTCCATCGCATCGCGCATCGCATCGCGCATCGTCCATCGCATCGCGCATCGCATCGCGCATCGCATCGCGCATCGTCCATCGCATCGTCCATCGCATCGCGCATCGCTCATCGCATCGCCCATCGCATCGCGCATCGCGTCATCGCTCCATGGCGCTGCAGGTTGCCACACAAAAACGCGATGGCCCTTCTCGGCCATCATAGTTCTGGATATCACCAGCTTGAGCTTGACAAAAAATCTCGTCGAATAATAACATCCATGACGTACGTCGGCATTCGACGGTACAAGCGTTTGATCTTCGGAATAAACTGTGCTTCAGAGATCTTCCAAGACACAAGGTCAGCTGGCGGTGGGAAATGCAGAAGAGGAAGCTTTGTAAAAGCTCAAATCACACCTAACAAGTGAAACAACGATGGCACACATCAACTTGAACAGGGACACTGAAATCTACACAGATGCTAGTCCAGTGGGAGTAGCTGCAGTCATGGTGCAACGTGACAAGGATAATCCGCATCAGACGAACGTCGTAGCTTATGCACGTCGTGCCCTCACTCCAACCGACTGAGCAGAAATACCCACAGCTCGACAGAGAGGTTCTCGCTATAGTTTGGGCAGTAGAACATTTTCACTGTACGTTTATGACAATCGCGTGATGAAAATAACGTACCATCAACCACTAGAAGCAATTTGGAACAATCCTAGGTTGAAATTGTCGGCTAGACTAGATAAATGGTCGCTTCGCTTGCAAACGTATGATCTGCAAATCAAATACGAATCAGGTAAAACAATCCCGCTGATTGGATGAGCCGTCATCCACTTCCCAGTACGTCTAGCTGATTCTGATCGCGCATCGAAGTTTGCAGATCACAACATAAACTTCATCGCAGAACACACATTTACGAAGGCTATGACACTGGAAGAGCGAGACTCGTGTCGACAAGACGCTACAAGAAGTCGTAAAACGCATTCAGAATGGAAACTGGGACGATCTGTGTAATGTTCCAATCATCGGTGCCGGTCGGTGTAGTGGATACACTACAGTATGACGTAGTCTGGTGTAGTCTGACATGGTCTGGTCTGGTCTGGCCTGGTCTGGTCAGGTCGGGCCAAAAGTGCTAGTCTATTCCGGCCTTTACGTTGCGAAGAAATTGGTTTACCTTAAAACACTACTAATAACTCTTGATATTGGGGGAAATTCGACAAAAAATTAAGGCGTTACCTTTCATTCGTGGGGTCACAAATTAATCCCTGAGCGTTTGGTGCCCCATGAACAGAAGAAGGGTTGATTTCCGTAACTCTCTTCTGTAGCTGTCACATGTATGACAAACAGGACCAGATCTTGATACCAGGCTGATTCGAAGCGAGGATTTAGTAAGGAGTATTGAATGAAAACAACTTGTCTGTTCTTCGTTTATGTATTAATAAGCTGCTGTTAGTATCAAGAAGTTGGAAGGTAGATTAAATTGATTGGTAATTAATATGCCTAATTTATTATATGTGTAATACAATTATAATTGTGAATTACTTGTTTTGCTTGTTATTGAACATTTTCAGTATAGTCTGCATCCTAGCACATAATAGTTAATACATAAGCTGTAATTATAATGTGTTCATCGTTAATTTAACACTACGCACATACGACATTATGCGGACTTGCCATCCAGCTACTAGGGGCGCCACCAGTGGGACAATGTTATTCAATAGGAGAGTCTAGCGACTGACAGGTCTTATTCTTAATACTCTTTGGTGTCGCCATCTAGCAGGAACCTGTTGTAATACCCTATAATCAGGCTATAGGTAATTATCTATAAGAACTATATATAGCGCATTCGTAATAAAAGACTGGACTGTCATCAACTGTGTGCTACGCGTACATGTAAGTCTGTGTGCTTGAACAGCTGAATTCATCTTATATATATATATATATATGAACTATCATTTCAGAGCCGTTACCCTAATATTTGAAGTATGCATAACCTTGTTTACAACCCTAATTTGTTAATACTGATTTCATAACTGTAATTTCATAACCCTAAACCTATAGCCACAAACCATGTAAGCCGTATAAACCTGGTTGCATATAGACATGTTGACGTCATGCAGTAGTGCCTCCAGTGGATAGTGGACGAAGGTCGTATATAGTGGAACATTCGAAGGTCACAGCATCATAGAAGTTTCTAGTTTATGCTAATGACAAAGTCATGTTGTTATAGTGCCGCCACCCAACGTTGGTTGTAATAAATAGGTCACGCAGTAGGCTACAATGCCGAGGTCGGACGTCATTGAAAATTCCATGGTTGCTTAATATAATATTCTGGGACATTTAACAGTTAATGAAGCAGTCACGGTTATGTATTGTCGTCAGTTATTATAGGATGCTAGGTCGAGGTCGGATATCCGGGTATAATTAAATATATCTTAAGTCAGGGGCTTGATGTCATGCTCAAGTGGACATTTACCACATGGTATGTAAGACATGATTGTACATAATTAAAAAGGTTGGCGAGTTTGTATATATAGTAACTAAAGCAGTAGTTACTGGTGTTCTTTAGTCTGTATATAATATATACAGAATAAAGAATGTGTTCGATCGGCAATATCAGAAACTCATCGTATTTTGGTTGGTTGTTGTTATAATGAGGTCACCGTGTATATATGTCATTTAAAAAAATTATCTGCTGCTATGTTTTCTTTATTTTATCATTGTCACGGCTTCATTCATTTAAATTATTTAATTTCTTCATTATACAGCGGTATCTATTATTCCACTCATTATTTAGATAGGTATACAAACGTTTATTTCTGGGCTTTGTTTGTTTCGTTGAATGTTGTTTCCGTTATATCGCTCACTTGCAATACGTGAAGAGCTCAGTCTAAGATCGTTATTTAAAATTGTAAAGTTATTTTTTCGCGCAGTGTTTACGTCGTAATTTTATGTTCAGTTATACATGACACATGTTTTATATGCTACGTATCGTATTTTTGTATAACACGTTCTTAAAATATTATTTCAGGTTTATTTCTGAGCATGATTTATGTATAAATACACTGTTTTACTTGTTTGTTGTTTTGTCGAAGGCTGAGCTGCAGTATCTGATATTCCTCCATCTAACAGGCCTAGGAGTCACAATGTAGAGACTGGAGTCGGCTCTGGTCGAACATAGCTAATTAACTAAATAATTATTAGTCATTACATAAATATAGTGTGACTCCTTTCCCTGCAGCTGCATTTAGTCTTGGCCTTTGAAATCTCTTTCTTTCGATATTTTCAGTGTCATGTATACATTGAATATCTCAGAAAGCCTTTTTAAGTCTACATTGATGTAAGTATTTATACAAAATGTGTTTTCGCTTCATGGTCACGATATGTTTTTTGTGTCTACCTGTATTTTTTCAAAACAAACGTTACTCTCGTGAAGATGAAATTTACCATACATATAAACAATCTAGAATACTCGTTCAAAATAGTGCACAAATCAGCTTTGCCAAAACCCCTGCTTTATACATTTTCTGTCTTGGTCTATGTACGCACAAAAACTTAGTGACAAAAATCATGTTGTAATCCATCTTTTAAATGATCTATTATTCTCCTTTTGGCAGGTGAGGTGTCAATTAATCCTGGTCCAAAAAACGTTTCATAATATACGCTGTGCGACTACCAATCTTAGATTCGATTCGTTGGTTGCGTTCGATATAATTATTCTGAAAACAAGCCCAAGCTCGGCGATACCTAGACTTGTAGGCTCATTCGCATTCATTGTTTTGAATAAAATTGAATTCATGTGGAACCGTAAGGTAACTGCTTGTTCCTCTATGATGACTAGTGTTTGTATTACATCGGACTATAACAATAACTCATTCTGGTGCTCGTTTCGACCCCAAAACTATCCTTGTAAACATGCTCTGAAAGCATGGAAAGGGTCGGCCTGCTGCGAGTGTGGATCATATGTGAGGTTACGTTACCACGTGATCGCCTAGCTCGTACAATTTTTATTTTCCGCGGGAATCGCTACACAGACGGGTTTAAAATCGAATTTATGCTACAAATGTATGTGTATGCGCCCCTGACACATACATCCTCCTATGCAAAGCAACAATGCAAGACAAGTGTAGATTGAAATAGGCCAACTTAATGACATTTAGCTTTATTCGTTCACATAACTCATAAACAACCACATAAATACTTCAATACATGTTCACAGCAAGCATGCCGGCCCCAATGGTATTGCTAACCAATACCCACAAGTCCTAGACGTATTACCAACCACCATTACTAACCATCTCACGACACTAAATTTACCATTGACACCGTATCGGTGGGGGTCACTCCGCCGATATAACAGGGAAAAGCGTCAAAGAATCTACACCGTATACAAACATGCATCAAGTGTGGTACCGGGAGGAGGGTGGGAGACAAAATCACAACTTGAATAACAATAAACCAATAGCAATAACAAATGCAACAATAAAACGCAAAATGAAGTAAATTATTCGTCAAGCGAAAACCACGCGCAGAACAGCTCAATCAAGATCTCGGTGAACGGCGAATGGGACGAGCCCGTTCTTTGTCCACGTTTATATACCCCTAGGGCTAATTACCGCCATGTAATCTTACGCGTACGAGTAAGTCCGCTCTCTACATTGTCCACCAGGTTACCGTTGGCCTACCCCGCTAGGGGTCATCACCTTCCGTCCTACCCTGTTACTTCACATAGGATATTTTTTGTAGGATTTACAAATTTAGGACTTAGAATTTTTTTATAGTTGGACATAGACATTTTTATTAAAGGGAATAAAACATCTATGGCTTGAATTCATATTATATTACACCCTGCTGTCGATTTCCATGTCCACCAAGCCAAACAAAAATAAAAAATTCAATGAATTAGAAATTCCACATGTTATGCTGTGCATCCGGGCATTTTCGAATATGCATATTTTTGGCGCGCTTTTCGGGATGCCGAGATGTGACGTCACATATGACCCATACTCGCATCAGGACGACCCTTTCCATGCATTCAGAGCATGTTTACAAGGATAGTTTTCGGGTCGAAACGAGCGTCAAAATTAGTTATTGTGCGATATTCCGATGTAATACAAACACTATTCATCATAGAGGAACAAGCAGTTATCTTACGGTTCCACATGAATTCAATTTTATTCAAAACAATGAATGCGAATGGGCCTACAAGTCGACTAGGTTTCGCCGAGCTTGGGCTCGTTTATAGATTAATTATATCGGATGCAAATGACGGAAGATAATCTACACCAATAAACATACATAATAAACATATATTGTATCCAGCTACAGAAAGTAACGTGTATAATCTTATAATATCACTAGAATATCGATGTATGAAGGAGGAGTTGTACAATTTACCATAACAACTTAAATCAGTCAGCGAATTTCTGTCGGTCCTGCTAGCTCAGTTGGTAAAGGCGTTGGTTCCTTGGCATTTATTTTGCAATCGGGCGACGCCGGTTCAATCCCGACACCAAACCATTAATTTTCTTTACACTTTTTTATGTTTTCACGAAGTAATGTAAACCAAATCTTTTTATACTATGATGCACTGTTTGTAAATATTTTTTTAAATTTCTGTAGTAATTATTATTCGCCACAAAAATTTAAATATGGGAATTATATAACGATGTTTCTAAATTTTATTTATCCAAACAAATATAATGGATATATAATTAATTAATTGTATATATATATATATATATTGTACGGTAATATATTGTAATTATATATGTGAAAACAAATGGTGATCTGTCTGAATAAATAAAATTTAGAAACATCGTTATATATAATTACCGTATTTTCATTTTTGTGGCGAATAAATAATTACTGAAAAATATTTACAAACAGTGCATCATAGTATACAAAATGATTTGGTTTACATTACTTCGTGAAAATATAAAAAAGTATAAAGAAAATCAATGGTTTGGTGTCGGGATTGAACCGGCGTCGCCCGATTGCAAAATAAATGCCAAGGAACCAACGCCTTTACCAACTGGACCAACATAAATTCGCTGACTGATTTAAGTTGTTATGGTAAATTGTACAACTCCTCCTTCATACATCGAGATTCTAGTGATATTATGAGATTATACACGTTACTTTCTGTAGCTGGATACGATATATGTTTGCTATGCATGTATATTGGTGTATATTATTTCCCGTTGATTGCATTCGATATAATTATTCTGAAAACGAGCCCAAGCTCGGCGATACCTAGACTTGTAAGCTCATTCGCATTCATTGTTTTGAATAAAATTGAATTCATGTGGAACCGTAAGATAACTGCTTGTTCCTCTATGATGACTAGTGTTTGTATTACATCGGAATATTGCACAATAACTCATTCTGGTGCTCGTTTCGACCCCAAAACTATCCTTGTAAACATGGTCTGAAAACATGGAAAGGGTCGGCCTGCTGCGAGTGTGGGTCATATGTGACGTTACGTTACCACGTGATCGCCTAGATCATTAAATTATAATTTTCCGCGGGAATCGCTACACCGACGGGTTTAAAATCGAATTTATGCTACAAATGTATGTTTCTGTATTTTTTTTAATGTTCTCGAATGTTACATACAATGTTAAACTTTGTGTACACATGGAAAACGGATTTTAGCTAATGCCTTGTTTTTATTTCCTTTAAGTTGGGACTTCGAATTTGTTTTTAGAAAGTTGGAACGGAGGAATTGTTATAAAATCGGGACTTAAAAAGTTTTCATAGTTAGCGGGACATAGAAAATTTTAATAATTTTGTTCATAGTTGGCAGGATTTCAAAATTTAGGAATTATATTTTTGTCATAATTGGTAGGACTTAGAATGTATTTTATAAAGTTGGGACTTAGACATTTTTATAGTTGGCAGGACTTAGAAAAATGTTTTCAAATTTAAAAATTAGAAATTCTTGTAAAATCGGGACTTAGAAACTTATATAAAGTTGGGACTTAGAAAATTGTCCTAGTTGGCAGGAGTTAGAAATTTTGTACTTAGAAATGGTTTCATAGTTGGCGGGATTTCGAAATTTAGGACTTATGTATGTTTTCATGGTTGGCGGGATTTTGAAGTTTAGGACTTAGAAATGTTTTCATAGTTGGGAATTAGACATTTTTTATAAAGATGCGACTTAGAAATGTTCTATATTTGGTAGGATTTAGAAATTTAGGATTTAGAAATGTTTTCATAGTTGGCGAGACTTAGAAATTTAGCACATAGAAAATGTGTATAAAGTTGCGACTTCGAAATGTTTCATAGATGGCGGGACTTAAAAAATTAAGACATGAACAAATCAAAACTGTAAGCAAAGCGAGTGATGTAAAAACTAACTATCGTACCTACACAGATAGCCGCCAGTCTGACATATTTAACAGAGAAGTTCCTGTACTATAATGATTGTAAGTTATACAGAAATATTATTATAATCAAAGTATAATGTTTATTTGTGTCCCTTTTCGGTTGTCAATGCCAGCGTAAATAGGACCCAAGATCTTTGCCGAAGAAGCAAGAATTTGACTACGCATATTGTATTATTGTTGCCAGACACCAAAGAGAAAGTGTCAATATTATAAAGTCTTGTAAACTTTAACTATATACAAATTGACGCTATATGTTACACAGCCACTGTTAGACAGGATGCTACAATCTTTGTTTATTGTCACAACTTCTGTAGTAATTTAACTATACAAAATAGTTCATATTTTTCATCATAAGTCCCCCACATAAACAGAAAACACGTGTGGTCATTCAACAGTGACAACTATACCGAAACAAATAGTTCCATAAGTCTGAACCAAATTTCTACCAGTTTGACCGATTTACTATGCTTACCTACGCAGATAGCCGCCAGTTTGAGTAATTTACTACGCATACCTACACAGATAGCCGTCCGTTTAACCAAATTAGCCGAGAAGTTCCACTTTCATAAGCTATACGTAGGTTTTATAAATATATATAGGGGTCTGTCAGTATGTGTAATGACTTATTCCATGACATGATTGACCTATTTCATAACATCTATGACTTATTTTTATAGTTCACCATATAAAAGACACGAATTTAAGTACGGAAATACAGTGCTGTAATACCAAGGGTCTAATTCCAAATCGCTCTTTTCGAAAAAACGAGGCTATAGGTTCTGCTATGACATTCAAGCAAGGTCATGTCAATCCTTTTATTAAAAAAACAAAGTCTGTGCAAAAATGACCTTAAAAACATACACGTGTGTGTATATCACTTTCACCAACTGATTCACATACATCTCTATCAACTTTAAATGACTGTCTCACTGATATCTTGCTGTGGATGGAAGCAAGTAAATTGAAGATAAATCCAGATAAAACTAACCAAAACAACAACGAAACAAGGTTGTTAATTACTTTCCAGTTAAATTGCTTGGTAACGATACATCACCATCAGATACTGTTAGTAATCTAGGTGTTATCTTTGACAGTAATTTCAGTTTTCACAAGAACATTTCTCAAGTATGTAAATCCTGTTTCTACCATACATGTGATTTCCGCCGAAATCGGCGTAATTTGTTTTTATCTACTGCTAAAACAATATTAGCATCTCTAATTAGCAGTCGCCTTGACTACTGCAACTCTCTCCTAAACGATATTGCTAAACATGACTAAGTTAAGCTCCAACGTGTACAGAATTGTTTAGCACGTTTATGACTAAAAGCACTTCGTTTCTCATCATCTCTGCCCCTACTTAGACAGTTACATTGGCTTCCAGTTACATATCGAATATACCGTTCAAATTAGCCACTATCACATATCGTACCCTTTCTACGCAGCACCCTTCCTATTTGTTTAGTCTCCTTCATTTTCTCCGATATCTCCAGGAATCTCAGATCATCTGTTTCACAGCGACTTTTTGTTCCGAAAACCAAGCTTAATATCGGCAAACGTGCTTTTTCTGTAGCTGCACCAAAAATCTGGAATCAACTCCCTATACCTTAAAAGTCATCCGAGACTACAAATATCTTTCGTAAAAAACTGAAGTCTTGTTTATTTGAGTTGTGCATTCCCACCCTAACCTTCGGCGGTCCCTTGCTCTAATGACGACTCTTGCGTGTCCCTGTTAACGATTTTGTCCAATGATTATTGTATTGTTGCGCCTCTGAGCTCAGACTCCTGGGGACTTAGGCGCTATAGAAGTTTGTCATTATTACTATTATCATTATTATATAATATATTAGTATAAAACGAAAATATCTTCGCATATATGCATAGATCTGACACTCGATTCCACGGACTGGCTGCGACCACAGCGAAACATATAATCATAAGCATTATTAAAGCATTCACTGCTTCTACCAATAAGATTGCAATACCCGTCACAAATGTCACATAGATAAGACGTAAGACAGGAGCTGTTAGGATGGCATATGCTATAGTTGTCGGGATGGACGCGTCTTGCTGACGCCATCGATGACGTAACGACATATCGGACAGGAAGCGTTTTCACTTGATCGTATCGTGACGGCGCACGTGTAGCACAGACAAGTGTGTGCACACGGCACGAGCACGCAGTCGACAGTTCGGTCCATGCACACGACGCACTGGTCGTCGGCCGACTGCAAGGGAAATGACGTCGTTGGAACCTCGATACTGGAATGTTGTGAGCCACAAATTTGTGAAGTACCGGGACTTCTCGTAACACCTGCAATGAGATACACTTGACCGTTAGACACAGACTAGATGATGTTATATGCTGACGGCATAACAGTGGTGGCAGACAGAACTATGTAGAACCTTGTCAGGAAAGATTAATATAAATTAGTCCAGCGGAAATTGCAGACAAGTGACGGAAATGTTCACGTTTTGATAAAAGCATGACACTCGGCACAACATCTGTTACAGTACATAACTAGGAACCTTTTTGAAGATTGGAGGCACTTCAGATTTTGCTGCGTTCAGAAATGGTGGCCATTGAAAAATGGCTGCAAAATGTAATTTTACCTTATCTGAACAACATAGGGCAATAATAGTATAGTCAAAATATAAGTCTTATGGGTGAGAGATTTCAAATATTTTGTTTCTGAACTTCTTCGATATTCCTATCAAACTTTTAAAAATATGGTGTCACCTTAGCCATTACGTGATATACAGCCATAATTTGTATTTTTGTATAGGTTTGTGGGCAGCAATTTCAAATATGTTACATCTGTTAAAATTTCTTTTATACACAATTGTTTTCTCTGAACACAGCAAATAGCCACTTCACAATAGTTTCCTCTGATCACAGCAAATAGCCACTCCACTCTACGATAGTTTCCACTGAGCACAGCAAACAGGCAGGAAATGCTTTGCAGTCACTCATTCATTTCGAAGGTTAAATAGTTCTTTCTTGTTGCCATTTTCTCGCAGAAACCTGGCCAGTGAGCAAGTAACTTATTTAGACCTCGTCTCTTTGCCCATTCCATCTGAAGCTGTCAGCTCTAGGCTCGCCGAAACACGACTAACAGAACCGACGAATTGGACGGATGTTTCCTTCAAATCAAATCAAAAATACTTCATAGTCTGTCCTAAAACAATACACTTTAAACAGAAGATTGTCTTTAGGCTCATCCGTTAGCTCTTGTACATGTCCCCACACATGCAAAGTTGTACGAGTAAGACGTATATAAATAACACATTAAAGTATCCTAAAACGAAAACAAAACATACCACACAAACAGACAATTGACGAAATGTAAAGTTTCTCCGAGCATAATTTTTTTTATCAAACCCAAGCACTCCCAGAACACCGGAGAGGGGCACTAGTACGTCAATATCTGCATTGTCAAAACACACAAAGACAAGAAACCGTGTAATTAATACCTGAAACGTGCAAATTAAAATAGTATATTAAATGATATTCACATAATATAAACACGTATGTACCCTCTCTCCTCCACCACCCACACCCAGACCTGCAGCTCTACTGACACATTACAGAGGAACCTTAATACTACGTGGTTCTGCGCCTGCCAGGTGGAAGTTTCTGAAATGCTAAGTTAAGTGGATGGGCATGATCATTGAAAATGTGAAATGCCTTCCTGGCAAGGGCAGAGTCGTAGAGAGTGGACAACTGTCGCTGTTGCTGACCATTGAATTTACTAGATATGTTAACAACCCGGCCCAGTTTTGTATTTTTTAACAGTAAGATGCCCAAACCAAGTTATGATGTTGAATGATAAGATACTCTCAACAAGACGTCAATCTGAAGAAAGTATTGAGTAATGGAAAATTCATATTTCAGACAACCCACAAGAGCCATGTCATCTGCGTATTTCAGAAGGGTAAGAACTGGGTCATTACATCTGATACAATTTATACATGACAAAAGTACGGGAGAGAGAACGCATCCTTGAGGGGCTCCATTGTTCACAACAATCTCATCAGACAATACATGTTTTTTTGCAAACATGCGGGCATTCAGACTGACCCGCTGTGGCCGATCGCACAGAAAGTGCCTTATCCACAAAACAAGATCAGAATTGACATCTACGTCTAACAATATCTGAATCAAAACACGGTGTCGGTGGTTGTTTCCTACCCATCATTGTATTGAGACCCTGCAAAGCAGTTTTGGCATTGCTTTTGTTTTTATATTCTAATTTTGCTAACTTAACATTATTTCTGAATACTTTGTTCAGTTCTTGTTCATTAGTGGTGTCGCCAACTAGAAATGCCTTTTTCTTTGGTAACCCATGTTTTTTTGTTGGAAAACATTTGCACAAAAATACCTTCCAATCAGTCGATTCAAAACAACCTTTCAGTTCCTCTGTGCTGTCACAGTCACCTACTTTAATACACTGTTTTTCACTCTCTGAATATACTTTGGAATCAGGTGTATAATATTATGGTCGGATCGTCCAAAGGGGGGGGTCTGTTGTGGGCGACTAGTCCTTGGGAATGGCGCCATAACAACGACCAGGAGTTCTGTCGAGGCGTGTTGGACAAGACACGTACTGGTGTAGGTTTGGCAGCTGGCCAGTGACGTCGCACGTGTTGAAGTCCCCGAGTATAAACACGGCTTGGTCCACTAACCTGCTCAGCGCCGCATTGTAGCACTCGGCGACACGCTCGGCAGCCTCTATCTTGTCTGGTCTTGGTATATAGGTCAGAACAACAGTGATCTGACCAAATTCACGGGGTAGATAGAGAGGCCGAAAAGACATAGACAAGATTGCGTACGACCTCCTGCTGACTCGTTCTCTCACACAAAAGTTAGTGTCCCACTTTCTGTTGACTAGCATGCAAATACCTCCACCAATGATTTTCTTAGATTTTGTTTTGTCTCTGTCAGAGCGAATTAGTAATAAAATCGTCAATGCCAATGTCTACATTCTGCTCTGACAGTCACGTCTCGATAAAACAGAATAGACTGGTTCTTCGATAGTCTCCATCGTGACGAATCATCGTTGGCAGTTGGTCAAGCTTGTTTTGGAGGGAGTACACACAGGGAGTTTCTAGGAGTAGACGGCCATTGTGTGGCACCAGGCATAGACGCGGGAACATTTTGTAGGGAGCAGGGGAGCAGATGTCCCCCTGGAATTTCTCTGGGGGGCAGACATATGGTTCTGCCCCCCCTAATTAAATGTGAGCGTGAAGGTTTGTTTTTGTGGCGAGCGTCAATGACGGTGGAAATATAAATTTATACGACGATTAATGTATTAATGTGTAATTTGTCGACTGTGAAAGGTGTGTGCAATTGGAGGGTAGACATATTGTTTTCTGCCCTCCCAGTAATAGACGGCGTGGTGGCGAATTTTGTTTCAACAAAAGCACTCCCCCCCCTCCCCCGTCTTCGGATATCTTCATTTAAGCGGAGACAGCGGACAGAAGCAGAAGGTAAATTGACAGCAGCGGCGCGACATATAAAATATAATTTTCAACAGTGTCGATGCCTGTCATTGTTTTAGAGGCTAACGAATATATTAATGAAATATCACAGCTTACCTACAATTTTCACTGATGTGGTATTTCCGTAAATATCAATGACAGCCCATATGGGGCGAATCGGGTCGAACCCGCTGAAGTGCATGGTTTCCTCAACACCACAGACAGCGTATGTGACATAACCGGCGGGCGTCACGTAGAAAGACAACACATTGCCTTTCTTCGCAAAGGTTTTCTTCAGCTCGATCGCCCAATAGCTTGGTTTTGTTGTGAGACCTTCCGACATGTAAGATGGTATCTGGCTTTTCTTGATCTTCGCAGGGTTGAAGTACGTGAAGCCAATGCGCATAACCCCGAACCAAAAGTCCATCGCGTCACTGATTTCCACGAGCACCTTTTCGTTGATGCCGATTGGTCGGTTGCTGAAGCAGACCGCATTATGGTAATCCTTCGTTCGTATCGCCTGTCGCATATCGGCTGACATTTTTACGTTATGACCATGCGTCTTGTGGAAGAATAGCGGACGGCCTTCCGTCGGACTCATTTCGGAGTCAGGTCGACCTAAAATCATACAGCACGAACATATATTTATATATACGTCAAAGGCAGCATCTGACATGTAGCACAGGAATAAAGTGGACATGTCGCCTGATAAGAACGGACACGGGCAGAGGACAGGTGGAGTCACACCAGCGCCGTAGGAAACGGGGAAAACCCCAGCGGATACCCAGATAGTACACCTACAGCGGGCCGACAGCACGGCGAGAGCGATAAAGTCATCGGCCCGCTGTCAGCATCCGTCTGTGGGCCGAGGGATTTTTGTCCGGCGGCTCGCCTTCGGGCCGTGGGCGTCTCATAGTCGGATGCCGATACTGTGCCGATGGTTAGCCGCTCATATGCCGTCTATGCCTAATTTTGTTAAACGTGTGTATATGTGTGTGTTTTCCAATAATAAGACCAAATTATACACATATACTAATATGAGTATTGGTCTTATAACTTGAACATTTCAATAGTAATCATCATGCGTTGTCACTCAAATGTTAAAATGAACATTACTTGATTCTCGTTCATCAATTTATTTAAATTAACTGGAATTTGGAAGTTCAAAACAATAAACTAATGTAGTAATATATTATTTAGGAACATAACAATTGTAAACTGCTTCCAGCGAGAATGGGTGTCGAGTATCCCATCCAATTATTATAAACTAAAATTAAATTCGCAAACAACTCCAATGCGCATACATCATTTAATACAAGAAAATCAAAAAACAAAGTTGCAATTAGTTTGCATTGAGTCGTGCGGCACATGACGACTCAAATATTTTATGAAAAGGCTGCTTAGTTATTATTGTCCATAAACTTTTTTCTGCTACATCCAGCTGCATTTTTTTCATCCGTCTTGGAGTACTTTCGAATGTTCTCCTGATGTTGTAGTCAGTGGCAATGTTGCCACTTCATTCTTTCTGACATAATCTGGAATATTAACGTACAGATATTTAATTTCTTCAATGAACTTACCGCATTGTACAATGCCTAATATCTATAAAATGTATAACATATTAAACATATTTTGTCTCACAATAAGGTCGCATAAAATAATTTTGCTTTACTTTATAAAATAAATCCTGGTTTCTCATCAGCACAAGAATTTTTAAATAGCTTCCACAAGTCATTATTTTAAAATAAAATTATTTTTGATTAAATATGCGTGCAATAATTCTGCGCAAAAAGAAAAAACAGTATTTCACACCAAACCAAACGAATGTGCCTACTTGTAAGAAATACATTCAGTAGACAACTAAAAACTTTTGAGTTGTTAATTGTTGATGACGAGTTGCGTTGAGAGTTGTTAGTACCGCTATCAGGATCAACATAGACACATCTATCATAAATCTCACCACTCATTTACATTTTAAAGGGATTCTTTGTAAGCTAATGTGCATTCGAGGTGTACCGTATCAAAACGTATTAATTTCCCTGCTACATATATCTTGCATGTTTAAGCTTTTTGTGTGTTCTCTGCGCAAAAAGACGATAAACAATTGTGTTTACGCGAATCAATTTGAGCTTGTTGCCACGTGGATGATTAATTCTGCAGCCCGAGTATAATGAATGTTCATGCACGCGCAGTGAACCACACAAAGACCGTTGACGTCACACACACAGTTGACATATTAGATTCCGAGGTGAGTTGATTCAAGCAATGGCATTGTAAATAAGTAATTTGTAGACATATGCATATTGACAGCTATTTTATATGTGTAGGAAGCGTATGCATTGTTTAATTATTCTGCTTCCCAATGCCGTCAGCCGAGTAACGTTTCCATTAAAGGGGAAATTAAATGATTGAACAACCACAGCCCAAACATAAGAACATACCATTTACAGGACAAGTCACCATGATTTGACAAG
Organism: Paraescarpia echinospica; assembly: GCA_020002185.1. NCBI lineage: Eukaryota > Metazoa > Annelida > Polychaeta > Sabellida > Siboglinidae > Paraescarpia > Paraescarpia echinospica. Next base: position 9,206,377 of record CM034534.1, on the reverse strand, counting down.
TACAGCGTCACGGTATATTTTAAATAATTTTTCAAACGTAGCTACTATCGGCACAGGACGCCGCCATCATGCTCCAGGAGCGTGTGGTTGTACATCCGGTTTGATTGGCGAGATGTCTCCCAAAGCTGTATACAGCAATTCGATAGGCGACGCAGCATAGCTCTCACAAAAACCGACGAAACGCATACAAACACATAAAAACAGAACAATTTATTGCACTGCGTGACTACTGGATATACTATAAATGTTAGTAAGCAACTTTTCACATACTTCCACAGAAGGGTTCCAACAGAAAAAAACAAGTTATAGATGATGAATTTGACGTGTTCGCCGGCGGCAAGATTAGCAAAAGTCTGCGGTAGTCACTTTCGAACGCCGATTGCAAGCCTAAATACGAAAGTGACGAGCATAAAAAGACATTGGACGTCAAAACATAATTCTTGGTTAAAGCCACAGGTCCATCTCCAGTCGATTTGTTTACATATAACTATGCACCGATGAAGTAAAATTAAGCGAAATCGACCTGGAAGCTCGACATCATTGCCTTATTTGGAGGGTGAAGCGGCGCGTAGGAAATTACAAGCCGAAACCAGCTTGTTGTTGCCAGTCAAGGTGACTCGGCACTCACGAGTTCCGTTAGGTATCATTACGACTACTATATAGTCCCACAGTTCTATTTCAAAGTCTGCATATATACAAATATGACGTATGCGAAATTGAAATGTAATAAGAAATGTGAATGTAATAAAGGTCAAATACGTGTGAATACTATGATATAATTGGGAATAATGAGTGCTTGTAATCCGCCGATTTAGTTTACAGCAATTTCTGCCGGCGTGTTGCTATGTCGGAATACCGCAACGTCTACGTCTACGAGTCTATGTTATCGACTTAGTTGCTGGTGGGGAAAATAACCTTCTAAAATAATTACAAAAATAAATGTCAGCTACCGTAGCCAGTATAACGTTTTGCGAAATAATGTCGTCATATATTAGTCAACAATAGTCACAGTCCGGACCAAGCCCTGTCAATCATGTATTGTAGGCATTGCCATTGGAATGATTAAATAAGTGACATTACAAGTATTTAAATCCTTAAAAATATATGTTTACGATACAGTCAATAGCATACAACAAAACACTATAGTCATATATGATATAATTAGTTATTGGCATAGTAAGTAGGTTCACATCAGTCAAGTAAAGTTAATCACCATGTAGGCCTAATACTAATTTATGTGTCTCAAATATTGGCTTGTAACAATGGACCCCGAATTGATGCTCCAGCTTTGAGGCGACAGTTTAGCAAGCATGCTATCATACCAAGTTTTTTCTGATATAGATTGCATGACTGCAAACACCAATGTATGCTTTTAATAACAAGGACATTGTATTTAATTTATTGACTTTTGAATGTAAGCCTAATAAGGAAAAAAGGAAATAACGTCACAAGAAAAAGCCACAAAGATTAATAAATATATATTTTGTATTTACTAAGTTCAAATGTTAAACACATTTGAGTGCACATGCATTTTAATCATGAAAATTAAAGATAACACACATATATCCACTAAAAAGAAAACGTTGAAAAAGTCACTTGTAAATCGCAGTATCCAAACAACCATAGGACCTAATACTGAGCACAAGCTTCGAAGGATCCAGCGAAGGATTCAGCACGCAAAATGACATTGTCCCTCATGGTAATACAAATGTCACTTGTAGTGCTGTCACGCCATCGACTTGTAGTGTCAAAACATAAAGGAAGCCGGTGGTCATGTCGCCAGTGCGACACTTTGTCGATGCAGTAGTTAATACAGACAATAGTGTTTCCCATTGAACATTCATCATGACCATGGGTATGCAAAGTTGCCATCGCAGTCCAGCACGCTTTCTCCGACTGACCCTGACCATGGCAGTTCTGTCACTGTAGACGACCCTTCGGATGTCCCAGTCTCACTATCACCATCTTCAGACGATTCTGTCTGCAACAGTGAGAAGAGAAACATTGAAACGAGTGATGCAGAATATGTTGTAGCAGGTGACAGCGATATCACTAATGATGACTCAAGCGGTTCTTACACTAATGGGAAAGAGAGAAAGTTTGCCATTTGTGAGAAAAACATAATCTTACTTTTCTGCACCTGCTAAAACACCAAACTGCAATAAACCACTTAGCCTAGCATCACAGTGACTGCATTTGCAGTGGTTGTGACCACAGAATGTGTTGATGGCCACTCATTCATGTGGCACTCGCAACCCAAGATTGGTAACATTTATGAGAGTAACTTGTTGACACCAAGCGTCCTCTTCCTGACTGGACATTCATTCACTGTGTACAATTTGGTCAACATAATGAACCTATGCACCTTGTCATCCCGCCAGTGCTACAACATACAGCGGGCATACATACTGCCAGAGATAGAAGACATGTGGACATGCCATTCAGAGGCCATCATGTCAGCTCTGGTCAGAAAAAGCGTGGTCGCATCAGGCGATGCAAGATATGACAATCCAGGACACAACATTTGGCATTTACTTCATCATGGACACTGACAGCCAACTCATCATTGCTCAAGAAACGTTTTCGGGTCACAGAGGTCAAGAACAGTTACTGGATGGAAGTGGAGGGCTTGAAATGCTGCTTAGACAACCTGACTGACCATGGGGTGAAGATTATCACACTTGCCACTGACAGACATCCCAGCATTAGAAAGACTTTGTTAGAGGACTACCAAGAAATAAAGGTTGTTGTCTGCCCAGAAAGTTGAGGTTGTCCCTTCGATAGGCGCAATTGCCAACCACCTGTTGTATTGCACATCAGCTTGTGATGGTGATCCCCGCTTGATGAAGGAGATGTGGATCTCGCTCCTCCATCACATCAGGAATTCCCATTCATGGACAGCGGGTGCAGAGTTGTACCAGTAGTGCAGTCATGCAACGTATACACAACAAGCAGTAAAAACAACACCATGACTCACTGAAGGTACAGAAGCCTTTACTGTCCAAAAGGCTATACTGGACTGCTGCCTACTGTAAGATATAGAGAGCGTTACGAAGTGCGTTAACACTGGTGAACTGGAGAGCTTACACGCCCTCTTCCTCAAATATGCACTCAACTTCAGCCGTCAAGGCATCATAGCCCGACTCCACTTGGCCACCATTGACCAAAACAAAAATACAAGGTAAGGCTTGTGATATCATTCATCAATAGTGTTGACATTTTATGTTAAAAAATAATGTATCAGTTGCTTGACAAAGCTGCACACTTTAGAAATTCAGTAGTGCATTAGGAAATAAACTGAAATGGCTGAAAATCCCTGCCTGTACTCAATAGCAAAACAATGTTAGGAATACAGTTTCGAAAATACAATCTCACTGCACAAGAGTATGCATGCAAACAACAGATAAAATAATTATAATTGAGGACGTTTGTTTACTGTTACTTGAATTGTTTAATTATATATAAATCGAATTGGAATGGTATGCTTTGGAATTGCTTATTGAAATATAAACTGATGCATATATAATAAATATAAACATCATTATATATAAATTATATATATATATATGATTCAATAATAAATATTTGAATGTATTGTGGAATTCCTTGGAAGTTGAAATTGAAAATGATGGCAGAATTAGGAACCGATTAAAAAATTACATTAGCCGTTTGATTTCAAGAGAGAGAGCATACAAAAAAGCTGTTTGGTTTACTGTGTGCATGTTACAGGAATAGCCAGCTATTCTTCAGATATTTATATTGTTATACTGATTTTATATTTATCATTTGTTCAATCAGCGGGTGAAAACAGCAGACAACAAGCTACGGTATCAGCTGCAGTATTCATAGTCTACTGAGTATGTAGTGAAGAAAGTGATGGCGTCAAAGGACTACAGCTTCCGAGGAGAAATTCTAGAGGGCATTGCAGCTAGATGCACGAGAGACCCAAAGCTGTGAAGTATGCTCCAAGTTGCGACATCGAGTAAGGAGGTAACTCTAGCAGAGCATGCAGGCATCGAAAAACCAGCAAAGGAGGAGGCTGTGGCAAAGCAAAGAACCCGCTTTAAGGAAAACTAGTTGTATCCGTATCAATTCGGTTTAGTGCCACCAAATTGATACGACATCCAATTTCAAATGACAATGGATTTATATGCTTAAATAACATTGTTTGAACTTCACTGGCAGAAATAGAGAAACGTTTTAGGCAAAGTGGATTCTCACTACTGTATAGGACCTCCTAAAGTAAGGAAAATCCACTTGAAAGCTTGTATCCTACTTGTGGTATGCAATGTGTTTTATTAGACACTATTCGATGTAGGGAACTTTGGGTATATGTAATTTACTGGAATAGTTTAACCAAGTCCAAACATGTTACTTATAGTGAGTTTTTTGCAACAGACCACCATTTCTCAAACATCACACTGTGTGCTACAAGCTAATGAAGCAGCAAAGGATTCAGCTATACGTTTTTTTTTTTATATTCATACTTCATTGTTAGTATTACATTTGACATTATCACAAAACAACATCTCAAAAAGTACTTAATAATAAAAAGAACACTTATATAGTGCCATAAATCTAAATGAATACATTTGGAGGCACTTGATAGATTTTGAAACTAGTACTACAAGCTTTGAATCTGTATCTTGAATAATAAGTACTTGTTTTCTTGACAGATGCCCCTAGTGTTGAAAGTTGAAACCCACAAATATGTAAACCTGGAACTGTAATGGCATATTTTGTATGTATTAATTTTTTTATTACAATATTTGATCATAATGGTGGCCCATATCATCAATAAACATGTTACTTATTGATGTGCTATATGTGCACAGGACTGACACAGACCCAAATTGTAATACAGTTAGATTAAAATGTGTCACAGTGTGAAGTGAATCAACTGAAAGAAACATTGAAAACTGGTGTGTGAATTTGACTAATGCATTGGCACAGTCTGCCATGTAGTCTTATTTATTTGTGAATTGTTTCTCTATATGAATAAACTGTTGATATATTTCATGTTGGCTTCAGTATTACAAATCGAATTATGAACAGGGACATGCAAGACACTACAGATCACATTGTTGTTCCAAAAATGGGATAAGAAGGCACCGAGTAATTCATTCTACCTTTTGGTCAATCTAATCTTACTTGTCCAGGGTTTTTATTTTCACTGTACACTCACCTGTATAGTACAATGTCCATAGCTGAAATTTTAATAAACCCCATTCGCTTCTGGATACAGTGCAGGCTGGTATAACATGTCTGTTGCCTTTTCTAAGTCTCTCCCTTGACCACAACGTAAAGTGACGTTATGCGACTAATCGAATCAATCGATATGTTTTGAAAGTTCATTTATTTGCATTAGTTGATAATAAACAACCGTTATCTTCTAATTATTGTTATACTGGTAAAACTTTGTTTTATCAATATCGCATCATGAATTCAATGAATTGGTTCATTTGTTTGTGAAGGGCTGTAATAATTATGATTGTAAGACTACATTTCATGATGTGGTCTTGATAACACACACATAATATATATATATATATAACATTTTTATTATATTAAAAACTCCTGTCTACATTTTCATATAAATTAAGCAAGTTGCTTGAACACTTTTAAATAGGAATTAAACAACTATATAAAAAGGATGGTCTGTTGCAAAAAACTCACTATAAGTAACATGTTTGGACTTGGTTAAACTATTCCAGTAAATTACATATACCCAAAGTTCCCTACATCGAATAGTGTCTAATAAAACACATTGCATACCACAACTAGGATACAAGCTTTCAAGTGTATGTTCCTTACTTTAGGAGGTCCTATACAGTAGTGAGAATCCACTTTGCCTAAAACGTTTCTCTATTTCTGCCAGTGAAGTTCAAACAATGTTATTTAAGCATATAAATCCATTGTCATTTGAAATTGGATGTCGTATCAATTTGGTGGCACTAAACCGAATTGATACGGATACAACTAGTTTTCCTTAAAGTGGGTTCTTTGCTTTGCCACAGCCTCCTCTTTTGCTGGTTTTTCGATGCCTGCATGTTCTGCTAGAGTTACCTCCTTACTCGGTGTCGCAACTTGGAGCATACTTCACAGCTTTGGGTCTCTCGTGCATCTAGCTGCAATGCCCTCTAGAATGTCTCCTCGGAAGCTGTAGTCCTTTGACGTCATCACTTTCTTAACTACATACTCAGTAGACTATGAATACTGCAGCTGATACCTTAGCTTGTTGTCTGCTGTTTTCACCCGCTGATTGAACAAATGATAAATATAAAATCAGTATAACAATATAAATATCTGAAGAATAGCTGGCTATAGCTGTAACATGCACACAGTAAACCAAACAGCTTTTTTTGTATGCTCTCTCTCTCTCTTGAAATCAAAGTCTAATGTCATTTTTTAATCGGTTCCTAATTCTGCCATCATTTTCAATTTCAACTTCCAAGGAATTCCACAATACATTCAAATATTTATTATTGAATCATATATATATATAATTTATATATAATGATGTTTATATTTATTATATTATATATGCATAAGTTTATATTTCAATAAGCAATTCCAAAGCATACCATTCCAATTCAATTTATATATAATTAAACAATTCAAGTAACAGTAAACAGATGTCCTCAATTATAATTATTTTATCTGTTGTTTGCATGCATACTCTTGTGCAGTGAGATTGTATTTTCGAAACTGTATTCCTAACATTGTTTTGCTATTGAGTACAGGCAGGGATTTTCAGCCATTTCAGTTTATTTCCTAATGCACTACTGGATTTCTAAAGTGTGCAGCTTTGTCAAGCAACTGATACATTATTTTGTAACATAAAATGTCAACACTATTGATGAATTATATCACAAGCCTTACCTTGTATTTGTGTTTTGGTCAATGGTGGCCAAGTGGAGTCGGACTATGATGCCTTGACGGCTGAAGTTGAGTGCATATTTGAGGAAGAGGGCGTGTAAGCTCTCCAGTTCACCAGTGATAACGCACTTCGTAACGCTCTCTATATCATACATATTTGTATATATGCAGACTTTGAAATAGAACTGTGGGACTATATAGTAGTCCTAATGATACCTAACGGAACTCGTGAGTGCCGAGTCACCTTGACTGGCAACAACAAGCTGGTTTCGGCTTGTAATTTCCTACGCGCCGCTTCACCCTCCAAATAAGGCAATGATGTCGAGCTTCCAGGTCGATTTCGCTTAATTTTACTTCATCGGTGCATAGTTATATGTAAACAAATCGACTGGAGATGGACCTGTGGCTTTAACCAAGAATTATGTTTTGACGTTCAATGTCTTTTTATGCTCATCACTTTCGTATTTAGGCTTGCAATCGGCGTTCGAAAGTGACTACCGCAGACTTTTGCCAATCTTGCCGCCGGCGAACACGTCAAATTCATCATCTATAACTTTTTTTTTTCTGTTGGAACCCTTCTGTGGAAGTATGTGAAAAGTTGCTTACTAACATTTATAGTATATCCAGTAGTCACGCAGTGCAATAAATTGTTCTGTTTCTATGTGTTTGTATGGGTTTCGTCGGTTTTTCTGAGAGCTATGTTGCGTCGCCTATCGAATTGCTGTATACAGCTTTGGGAGACGTGTCGCCAATCAAACCGGATGTACAACCACACGCTCCTGGAGCATGATGGCGGCGCCCTGTGCCGATAGTAGCTACGTTTGAAAAATTATTTAAAATATACCGTGACGCTGTACTTGTCAAATCATGGTGACTTGTCCTGTAAATGGTATGTTCTTATGTTTGGGCTGTGGTTGTTCAATCACTTCATTTCCCCTTTAACGTAGCGAAAATTCACTTATGTGAGTTCGAGTTATCTGGAATGCACTGTATATGACCAATGCATACAGGTAATTATGTAGAAGCAAATTAAAAGTTGGCCAAAGTAATGGATTGGGATTTTAGTCTGACTGAATCAACATAACAAGGTTCTCTTGTATTTCTTTTCCATTTAGTCAGTTGTACACTTGGTGACAAGTCCCATAATCCAATATCTAAACTGAATTAATCTGCACTGTGTTGAGTTAGTTAACTCATATTTAGGTTCAGTTTCCTAAATTCAACTTTGTTTATTTGTAGGAACATTGGAAGTAGCTGAGCTGATGGAAAGAGGACATTGAAGAGCTCTACTTAATAGTGCCATTGATTGGACAATGGGTCACCTGACATAAGATGATGTCTGACTTTGTTCTGCCCCATTCTGTTCTGAGCGACATCTACTGGGAAGTTGTACCTCACATCGTGTTTCAAATGGATGTGTGCATCTGATAACTTTGTGTATCAAAATGCATAGCAGTGCAATTAACAGGACAATATGTTAACTGACACAGTAGTGAAGAAATGTCTGATTTTGTTCCACATTAGTTCCGTGCAGTTTCTGCTGGGAATATGTACATCACTACATTTCAAAGGGATATGTGCAATCGATCGATTTGTGCATCCAAATGCACATCATCCCGTCATTATGTTGCAAAGTATAATGAAGCAAGTTTGTGTTATGTGAACTATACTGGAAGTAGTGTATAAAAAGGTGTCGACAAAGTTGCTTTTACAATAATTTTGAAAATTCGTAAAATATAAATGTTCCACAACATTCAAAATGTTTTAGGGATCTTCTCGAGCTAAACACACAAATGACTGACAAAAAACAGTGTTTTAAGATATGCGTTACTTTTAAAGTTTTGTAATTTTATAACTTTATTTCCATCATACAATGGCCATTTTATTTGTCATCGAAACAGGAGTTCGACAGAAGCAAATTCAATATCTTTTACACTAAATGATAGGCAGAACAAATACTTGTTTTTACACTAATGCAACATATTTTAATATTTTTTCGACAATAATGTTGTGCTCTTTATAGATATACATTTTTTTTTCAAACTAAAATTAAACCTCATGTTGGTATGAAAGTACATAACCACCTATCTTATTTTAATACCGTAAATTACTTTAGTGATGTATGATGTATTTATACTGCTTATGGAAATAGCAGCTGGATTTAAATGGTTTCATTATTGAATGTTTATCGGCTTCAGTAAGTTTCTGTTATCTAAACGTTTCATTAAAACTTCACTTCAAAATGTATAGCCAGATGTACCTAGTAAAAGGAACATGATAGTACCATAATGTTTATATTCCAACAAAAACAATGCCAATCAATATGACATCGGCGTCGCCATCGGCATCGGCATCGGCGGCTTCGTGCATGGAGAGTTTTTTTTTTTTTTTTTAAATCAATCCGTCTGTCATGAACTGTCGCTATGTTCATTCTCCGTTTATTCCATATATTTCCTTCTTTTCTTTGCTTAATCTTTGACATAAACAGCAGCTGGTCCACGTTTCATTTTTGATAATTTTATCGGTCACGACTCAATCGCATGCCGGTGGCTGATCCATGTATACACATGTTGATGACGTATTCCTTGCATCTATTAACTCGGCGTAGCTAATCGAAGTCTGACGGACAATCCCGAATATTCACGAGCATGCCTTATACGGATCGTGAAGGTGGGCCCAAAGTAGAAACTCCGCGTACGCGGAGTTATTTTTTCGATATATTGTCAGGGTCATTAGTGATTAATAAAACACAATTCTAATGAAATAAAGGCATATAATTACATGAAATAATCATATTAACAGGATTACCTAATAATTGCGTACATTACAAATATATTAAAATTCTCAAAGAATCCCTTTAATAAAGTTCTGATGAGAAACCTGTAACTATTTTATATAGCCCTAAAGTAAAGCGACACAAATGGCAAAAATTGTGTGGGCCATAAACTGACAGAAGGCGCGCAGTGTAAGCACTTCATCCATTACACATTTACCCTGTCACACTAACAAACAGGAACACGCAGCAGAGGGACAGCATTTGTTGTTGATGAAACACGTTCATCTTCATCATATCATCGTCATCCATAGCCTATAGGGCAGCCACAATCATGTCATCAGGTTATTCTGCTCCACATTCTATTCAATGGTTTACCCATAAATAACAAGTTTCCACATAATCAAATGTGTGCTTATAAAGACATGCCAACATTATTAATGTATTTGAATAATCTAGAAATGTACGAAGATTTACAACAACATGTCTAAAAACGTACCTTTTCCCCGGAGCTCTGTTTTTTTCTGTTTCCTCTAACTGTCAGTTTGTTCAAAAATGGCGATACACCGTAGTCCAGTGTTTCCAGGTCAAAAAAAATTTCAAGCCCAATGGCCCTCTAAAACAAGCCCAAAACAAGCCCAAAAAAATCCTCCCAAAATTCCGAAATGCTGTATTTACTAGATGTCAATAAAACACCCGTACCGTTAAACAGGGAAATATATGTCAAGTAGGTCACGCACAAAGTATTTAGCTAATGGTGAGTGGGTGATTCCTTGTAGTTGAGAGCCATCTACTGTGCTACGATGAACTATAGATATTTGTTTGTTCTATAAATAGACATTGCACACCATAGCGTCACGGAATTCAAAAATTTCACTTCACAGAAGTCACACAGTGCCAGGGCAGCCCAGCAGATAAAGCTTATTATGTTTTACCCCTTCCCCATAAATCAAGCTACATCATAATACCAACCTCTGGCCTTCTAGTGCTCCCTTAATAAGGTGACTGATGGTTATAATTACTTGGGTAGGCTCCAGCCAGGGCTTACAGTCATTTGGGGGAAGGGTTGAGTTCTGAAAACGAGATTAACCAGAGCAGCACCTAAGATTAATATCGCAGATGGATTACACCTATCTGTGGACAGCTGGGTGGCCCAGGCTGGAGTGAGCAATGTGTGTGTCTGTATTCAACAGCATTAGGAGGCTTGGTAGCTCACGATATTTATTGTGAGAGGTCGAATATGACGGCCCTTAATATGATATAACATAAAAATCCACCACTTTTGAAAAAAGCCCAAAAGTAGCGGCCTTTGCACGAAAAGAAGCCCAAAAAACGCAACCCGCAACTGCTAAAATTTCCCCGCGGAACCGAACTAAAACAAGCCCAATTCCGCGGGAAAACCGCTGTCAATGGGGCAACAGCGGCCAGAGAGCGGCTGGCAGGCGGCTGTCAAGAGCTGACGGGTGCCACCTGCCAGCCGTTTATATCCGTCCACGGCCCGAGGGTGGCGTGCTGGCTGGGACTGCGCTTACGTCCAACGACCCTTCAACGAATACACACATGCCAGCCACATACAAACACAATTGCTGACCTCAAAAATCATTCAACCGGGTCTCACTATGAATAAGCCATTCTGTATAGCATGTGTGAGTCAGAATCATGCACTGGGTATCAAGTAAATAAAGTCAAACTTGAGTAGGGATTTTTTTGCCATCAACAACGACCATATTTGCCACTGTAGGTTGCTCCCAATCAAGTTGACTCATATTGGGGTAAACTGTGCGTCAGTAATAGTTGGTGGAACTATCAGTATTCACAAGCTCCTGTCCATTTGCAGAACGTTAGGTAGAAGAACACATCTGTGTGATTGGCATTTGGTCAAACAATTCAAACGCTAATCCACTTACTTTGCGTCGTTTTCTTCCGCAGAAACGATATCATACTTGAACTGGAGTCGACCAATCTGCGACCATTGCAGAACATAAATCATGAACCCATTCCTGATCCTAGCTGAACATTTCGCTAGTGGAAACTGTTGGTGCTACACGTTATATGACTTAAGCTACGATTCCATATGTACGGAAACGCATACGGAAACGCAAGCGGAATGGGGAATACCCCTGTAGTGACGTCACTACTGGGAATTTCCTATCCGATTCGTGTGCGGATACGATTCGAATCGCCACACGGAGCGATTCAATTTGCCGCAGCCGCATCCGCACGACAAAATTCATCCGCCTATGCATGTTTGGAACTACTTATGTTAATTTCCACCGGGCACTATATTCATTGTTTTGTCGCATGCCGCATCCGCATGCCGTATCCGTACATATGGAATCCTAACTTATCACCAACAAATGCCTCAGAAAAAATAGTTCCGGTTGTCAAGCGTATTCCTACACGATGATCGACGTATACGTAGAAAAACAATGCATTGCCTTTTCTGTGAAATATCTGGGGGAGGTTAACCGCTCAATATCCTGAGTGGTTTTCTGCAATATTCTGGACTCTTTTAAAATATTGTTAGGTATGTTTTTTGTAGATTGCAGACATAACGTGAGTATTACAGAACTTATATACTATATCAGAGAAATTGAGCGGCCAAGTGTCGATACAGAAATAAGTTAACTGCTTTGGATAAAACGAGATATTCGACAGAGATATTACGAAATGATGATGGTGAAGATGGCAGCGGTGACCGCCTTGATCATTGTTGGTAGTATAATTATGTGGAAGGACTTGTTTTTACTGTTGAAGTATACACAAACACTGAATGACCAATTAACGCGCTACCCTGTTACCCTGTTATTATTTAAGCTTATATTCGATTCGTTATTTTACTAGTTGAGTAAATATTTGTGTTACTTTTTCAGTTTTCACTGAGATCATAAAAAATACAAGAATGTATGAATGAAGAAGTGTCAGCCATGCGATCGTCTGAATATGGGACACAACCAGTAAACTAGTTACGCCCTCTAGCGGACTCTTGTGTAGTTAACAGTGATTATAAATGCGCACCTGTCGTAAGTAAATAGGTATTTAGTGACTTCTTATTTATACATTGTGGTTCGATATAATAAGAAGTATTAACGATCATGAATGAGTGGCGTATATATGTTTTTATTCTAACGTTGCTATATCGAGTACGTCGTCATCAAAGACGAAGATCATTTCCGAGAAAGAATGAAGAATTACGAAATGATGAAAGTGAAGATACCAGCTGTGACAGCTTTGGCCATCGTTGGTAGGTTTATAGTGGAAGGACTTTTGTTTTTACTGTTGAAGGCTACACGAAAACTGAATGAACAATTAACGCTATATCTGTCTGACATGGACTGCTGGTCGAGCATGAACATATAAATGCATGCAAAAACAAGCCAACTAGTGATTTATACATTAGCAATACAGTTAACCACTACCTTCCAGTAGCTGCACTTAAAACAATTTGTTACACTTTAGTTTACCCCTACTTGCCATACGGAATCATTTTGATTGATCCACATACGAAACTCATATCAAAAAATTATTCATTTTGCAAAAAGAAATAGTTCGTTCCATTCTTAAAACAAACTATTGGGAACATTCATATCCCTTCTTTACTGTTTAAGTTAATAAAATGCATGATATTTATGAAATTGAATTTGGAAAATTTATGTATAATATGTCCACGGGAGTCTGCCACATTCATTATCGGATATTTTTACATTTACTTATGACTTTCACTTTACAAAACAAGACAAACCTGTAATGTACGTCCTATCATCAGTTCTACTCAAAGATCTTCAAACAGTTTGTTATTTAAAGGTCCGATGATCTGGTATACAATTCCAACTGCTATACAAAATAAACCCAATTTAAATAGTTTTATATTATCATTAAAGGCAAATGTTGTAAGGGGGTATGGTGTTCTAGTTTAATCTCGGTCCACCCCGAAACGTCTGACATATGTGTTTGATATAATGTTTTTCTACTTAGGTATTGTACCATTGCTGAAGCTTGGCATAACCACATGTTGTTTTTCGCAAGACTACTTATGCGAACATTTATTATATAATATTACTGTTATTACATTTACATATATGTGTTATTAATTATAGCAACGTAATCAACACACTACACGTGAAATCAATGTTGATAATAGTTATTTTGGGGGTGACGGCGACCAGTTTACTTAATCATTATAATCTTACATTGGAATAGTTAAAACAAACTGGTTACAGCCTTGACTGGCTCCGCTGTCAACCCGGAATTGTACATAATTTTGTCGATTGTTTTACCGATTGTTTATATTTGTATGTATGATTTATACAATTCCAAATAAAGCCTACCTACCTACCTACAAACTTTTATAAAGTACCCCCAGATAACCACGAACGAGTGTTGCATAACCATGGGTATAGAGTATCACGCCATCGTAGCTCAGCGTATATCCTGGTAGAAGGGACTTTTGTTAACCATAGTTGTGTTGGTTCAGACATTTCTTACTGATAAGCACATAACGTGTATGTCCAGCTGGTTACGGCAACCTCACTCGCAGCGTGGACCGAGCAAGGGAGTACTGTTTTACGTACAGCGAAAATCACAGCTCTAACTACTTAGTCTCCGGTATGATATCGTCTCTTCGGAAGAGAATAGTGCAGCGTGAGTATTTTAACATTTGAGGTGTTGATTGTTGGATTACAGTCACACAGGTGAATTGTTCGACGTGAGGTCACGGTACTTACCATCTCGTATCCAAGTATGTAAACTGTGTCAAGTGTCCGTGTGAAACATTCTGTATTGCGACGACCATCGACTCTTAATTAAGAACAGATCTCCGGGATAACAATCCCAATGCTTAAGAGCAACCCGGACTTGCCTATATTACATGATATTTTCTTCACTGCAGGTGAACTAAATCGTGAATCACATAATGTGGTCATGACGTGCCTCATATTATGACCTATTTTTGTATCGACGTTCGGTTGAATGGCTTTCCAGGTTAGTACGTGCGCTAATGCCGCCAGTGAATGTTCGGAGCATCAAATTACGTAGCCGCGTTATGTCTAGCAATGTATACCGTAAACACTTAGCAAAGCAGTAAATCAATGGAGATCAACCGTATGAGTAGTCTGGACTCAGTATTTATATTTTTTTCCAACGCACATGTATAATCTGGTAGATGATTGAATTTCTAAAGGAGTTACCAGACAGAATGCGTTATACGTGTACCCGTTGCGTGGATAAAGTCCGTTTGATATGACATTCTACATTAAAAATTATGCGCAGACATGTGTTGATGATAATCTGTATTCTATTGGAAAGTGCATGTCTTTGTGTTATATGTTTTCAGACCGTCCTCCCTCCAGAGTGAGTACTACGGAAGGAGGTCCACTGTACGTCCACAGGACACATGGCCGTAACGTGAAAATGACGGCCAATATGCGCCACGCAACTCGAGCCAAGGACTACCACAAGGCAGTGTGCTTCAGTAATCGACCGGTCAGTGTTAACGAACAGGTGCACATCAATATCACCAACACCTGGACGGAAAGGTTCGGAGTCATTCGCTTCGGCTATAGGTCGCTCAACCCGTCGAAGATTCGCAATGCCAAGCTGCCGTCCAAAATGTCAAATGGTCCCACGAAGAGACACGGATATTACGCGATGGAATTACCAGCGATATGTGTTATAAAGAACAAGGTGTTGTCGTTCTACGTGACGCCCGCCGGATGTGTCACGTACGCTGTCTGTGGTGTCGAGGAAGACACTCTCTTCAGCGGGCTTGATATAAGTCGTCCCTTGTGGGTTGTCGTTGATATTTACGCCAACATCACATCGGTGGAGATTGTAGGTAAGCGGCGATATGTTTTGATACACCCATGGTCATCTGATGAGTGCCGTCTTAGGAAGACAAATACAAATCAGTGGCAATATCTCGTATCGCTGTATCAAGCCAACATTCTTTCAAACGTAACTGATGTGTGTCGCCATAAATACAGTGACCTTTCGTCATTAGTTGTACCTCAACTGTAGTCTGCAGTCGAGTTTCATATTCCAATATCTGTGGTAGGGGGGGCGGCGGCTGGAGATTAGTCCACAATATTTAGGGATGCAGGGTGTATTTCGGTGCAATTGGATGTATTGGAGAGACTCAAGGTGGTATTTTGGGAGCCTGAAATTGGGGGTGCATTTGCCGGTAGAGCCTCAATGTGGTGTTTCTTGGGGAGCCCCATGGGGTGCAATTGGAGGGGTTTTGAGAGCTTGAAGATGGTGTTATTTGGGTAGCCCTAGAGGGTATGCAATTGGAGGATTTTTGAGAGCCTCAATGTTGTGTTTTGGGGAGCCTCAAGGGGGTGCAATTGAAGGTTTTCGGTGAGTTTAAACAATTTTTAACGTAACCACGAAATAAATTTCAGCAGCATCCCCGTCTTCTGACGTCATGGTCCGGCAGTTGAGCTGAAGCTCCGACTCAGCCCACAACATATTAATTTTGTTCCGGCACCAGTGATTTCAGTTCTATTTCTTAAACATTCACTGTATTATAATTTACACAATCATTAGAAAATCAACACGCGTTCTTGTGAGAACGCTTAATCCTTTCGATTTGTACACCACTGAGCTCGAATTTCCAGAGGATATTGGCACTAAAGAAGTCATTCCATTATGATTATCATGATTAGTATGATTAGTACGATTATGAAAACGATTATGATCAGTATTATTATTGCAGATGCGACAGACGTTGCCGCTACGTCAGTAGCCCTTCGTCCAGTACGCGCCCGTGTCCACGACACAATGGCTACTTCAGCAATCCGTGGCCCACGACGTGCCCGTGTCGAGGATCCACTGCGGTCGGCCGGCGACGAGTGCGTCGTGTGCATGGACCGAACTGTCGACTGCGTGCTCGTCCCGTGTGCACATACGTGTCTGTGCTACACGTGCGCCGTCACGATACGTACACGTGACAACGCTTCCTGTCCGATATGTCGTTACGTCATCGATGGCGTCAACAAAACACATCGACGTCACAACAAACCGCCTTGATCGGTCCCAATGAGGAAACGTGCATAAACAATAGCCGCTAGAGGTCTCCACTGTGGAGCGCAGTGGTGTAGTGTCTAGAACGTCCGAATCTTCTTGCTGCCGTTTCGAACCTTGGCAATTTCGTTCAGTTCACGTTGCTCCAGTTCACTTAGCTAGATAGATGAGTATCTAGCAATAGCTAGTGGTTGGTATCTATGCACGAGTAGTCTTCGCGCAGTACGTTGCTGAATGCTTCCCAAAGAAGTCGAGGTGGGGTTGAACAGACGTTTAATTTTAGAACTGGTGCCATGTAGGCTATATCTACTATTTGAGTAAGTTTTCAATTTTTTTAATAATCAGGAGGTAATCTCCTCCCTTTTCAGTATCATCATTATTTATGAATTTTAACATATGACTATTGGCTAGTATTTATTTATTATTGTTGTTTTTATTTTGTCATAATCTATTAATATCTGTGTCATGCATTTGTCTGTATCTGTCCATACTGTACTCTCTATTTATATTTATGTTATGCATATATACACGCTTACATGTTTATATTGAATAAAGAAATCAACAATTGAGTCGTGTGCGAATATCAGTATCTTGTTGATTTATCCTCATCCATATCGCGTTTATATATTAATAATAATAGTATATGTGTTTATACTGATCCCTGTGACATTCCCGTCAACACTGGTTTCCAATTAGAAATCTCCCCTTCTATACCTGCATCAATACTATCTGGCAAACATTTTGGTAAATGTTCTAACACAATATATATTTAAATGCATATGTCATTGTGCACCTGCAACGAATGTTTGACTGAAGCATTCGTGTACTCAGTAAATTAAATGTTGCGAAGATACGGTGCAAATTCTTCGCGAAACATTTGAATTTAGCAGGTGTACGTGTTATTAATATCAGGACATATTGGTTAGACTGTAAAAATTCAAAATTTAACAAAAACAGTGCATCTTATCTGAGCAGTGTGAATCACTGTATAACCAGAGCGTGTCACGTGAATTAGTACGAGATAGGGTTGTGTACTAAAATAGGCTAAGAGCGTTACAACACGAGATTTCAGTGACACGATTTGTTGACCTGGCACAAATCTTCCGGTCGTGAGTAGACCTATATGGCAATAACTGTACAAGGCTATTAGCTATAGTCAGTAAATGTTTGTCATGAAATGTGCAACCAGCTTATTATTTAAGCTTATATTCGATTCGTTATTTTACCAGTTGAGTAAATATTTGTATTACCTTTTAAGTTTTCACGGACATTATAAAAATACAGAAATGTACGAATGAAGAAGTGTCAGTCATGCGATCGTTTGGATATGGGACACAACCAATAAACTAGCTACGCCCTCTAGCGGACTCTTGTGTAGTTACAAAATGATTGGAAATGCTCACATGCCGTAATTGATAAGTAAATGGATATTTATTCATTGTGATTCGTTATAAATTATTAGAAATTAGAAGTATTAACGATCGTGAACAATAGAGTGGCGTATATGTTTTATTCTAGCGTTGCTATATCGAATACATCGTTTACAAAGACGAAGAGCATTTCCGAGAAAGACTGAACCATTACAAAATAGTGATGATGATGTTGATTCCAGCGGTGACAGCCTTGGCCATCGTTGGTAGGTTTATATTGATTTATACACTAGGAATATTCTTTTTCTATACTATTTGACTTCTGAATAGTCGAAATGTCCGCTGGAAGATCTACCGATTCATGTGTGGAAATTAACGTTGTCAGTTGTAACGATGTCAACATCAGGTCTCTCTCTCTCTCTCTCTCTCTCTCTCTCTCTCTCTCGCTCTCTCTCTCGCTCTCTCTCTCTCACACACACGTCTGTCTCAAGCACGTACGCAGTGCACACGCACCACTCCACTCACGCACCAGCTATACTGCACGCACGGTTTACGTTGGAACTATGGTTAATGAAATATGCAGATTAAAGAAGTAGTTATTTATTGTCCTTTTCTGTTAATGACAACATGTAATATTATCAAATTGACGTTGCAGGAACAGTGCCTCCACCCACAAGAGTGACATCTTCACTGATTCAGGAAATAGAACGTTTGGTGTCACCACAATCCCGCTTTGCTTGTGAACCAATTACAATAGTCATGCACTCTCCGCATGGGGACATCTACATTCCACACAGGACACCATGAAGTAAAGTAAAGTTCTTATACAGCGCAGTATCCAGTCCAGTGCCCAATGCAGTTTAAGCTTGATTCCCTGGGCCTTGCAGATCTGCTCATAGAAACACAATTTCGACTCCTCTGGAAAGAATTCAACCATGCTGTAATTAATGCGCGAAGACTTATTCATACTGAGTGAACTGGTGCAACGTAGAGTGAACGAACTTGTCCAAGATTCGACACGGCAACAAAGGATTCGAACACGGGTTCTCTCAGTCGAGAGTCCGAAGCTCTACTCACTGCACCAATGCGCTCCACTAGACCTATTGTGTCACATTGCTCATGACTGAGATATTCTATACTGCGAAACTCTTGATAAATACAGGCGTAAATATAAAATGTGAAAGTTGTATTCGGAGCTAATGTCAATTTTCAAATGACCGACGTTGATAAATTACTTTAACACTTACAACATAATGAACATACCATCATAAACTGGTTCACAGGACGTATTCACGCCGAATAAATATTGCCTATACAGCATTGTAAAGGTAACATATGTGCAATGTGCATCACCTGCTTATTCTGGTTCGTTAGCCCGTCGTCACGATATAGTTTGGATACGTTCGTAATGCAATGACTAGAATATGTTACGAAGCTACGTTCTGTCCTCTGCTTGTGTTAATATTGTTCGCTATGCTCCTTGGACTTACGACATACGCCATGCTGGTGGCATGATTTGGTTAATTCTACACCACAATTACTTACGTTAGTGCGATAGTCGCACATTGCAAAGCCGACCAATTCACAAATCGACAACCTGTCTCTCACACAAGTTCAATAACGAAGTCCCCCTTTCGTTTTTGTTACTGTGTCGTCTTCCGCAACTGCGCACGCACGCGCCTTTTCGACTTCCGCCAGCCAAGCGACGATGCGTCTCGTCATGGCGTCGTCACAGTAGTTCGTTCTCGCCCACTTTCTCCACCGCAGCATCCAACACAACTTGGCTTCCGCCACAGTCTGCGCCGCCCTTATGCTGACGCGGGATTGGGACTGGGGCAGTAACAGGCGCCGGTAATGCCCGACATCGGCGATGGTGACGTCATTCTTTTCGGCGACCGGCGACTTCCGGCGACTGCTGGTGGCGCTCGCTTGTAGCGTGTTCTTCCCGCTAGGTGTCGCGGCGCGCTCGTCACGTGACACCGGGACGATGTTTGCATAGCGCACAGTCGGCTTAGTGGCCTCCCCAGAGTGTGTCCCGGTTTGACAACGTCTGTCGGCACGGGTGTAGTCCCGTCGCTCGATCGGGGGCCTGCTGAGGGTCACCCAACGAGCCCTGGAAGAAGGCCCGGTCGTGGTCGTCGGAAGACACCGAGGTCCGTCCTTATTCGGTGTCGACCCGACGTCGATCAGTGGCCGTCTGGTCGGTATCCGAAGCCACGCCTTGATTGGACCGATAGCCCGGCCCCTCCCCGTAGCATACGGCGGCGCATCCGTGGTCGGTCTCCGACCGTCGGGCAGTGGTTTGTTTTGTAATGTCTCCTGCTTCATTGTAGCTGACATTCCTTCTTGTTCCATGTTGACAACGGCGGCAGCTGCTTCCTGATACCGGGTAATACATGAACGCCATGCCGTGCACATGCCACGCAAGTTGTGACGTGATGTAGACCGTTTACCAGCGTGTCTTCCATGCTGCGTAAGTCTTTCACGAACTTTGAATCGGCTGTATGCATACAACGCCAATATATGTATGCACGGGCATGTTTTCTTTGCGATCTCTCAATGGATCTTCATTTTCGTGTATTTACCTAGTCTAGAATTGGTTTAACCACCGAGTCGTTGATTTGTGTTTATTTTATCGTGATTCTACGTTGTCCTGCATATGTTTGAGTGCAACTTGTTTTGTCAGGCACATGGCGTGACTAGTTTGAACAACCATGTGTCACGTGATCGTTTAATCGATCTGAGGGATTCTAGGCCGTTCAACACGTCGTATATAATCAGCCACACCGCGATCATCTCGTGTATTGCTTAGAGAATGTCCACCCTTTAAAAACCGTTTCTTTGTGGAGCTTACGCTGATCGATAACATAAATCTGCGTCAGAATCGATAGTTCTAATCATGTACGTCTACTCTGATAATATACATAATCGTTTGATGATTGTGCTCGTATTGTGGTGTAAGTCAAACGTGTCCGCATGTAGCTGGTCATCTATGCGACGGACGGGTCTTCGTCTGAGGGCGTTGATTGTTTCTCACGAAGCTTCTGCCGTGTCGCGTTTTGCCACTATTCAGGTACATCTGATAAACCACGAAATCATCAGTGATCAGGAATGTACACACGCACGCACGCACACACGCGCATACGCGCACACACGCACACACGCACTAAAATGTGTGTGTGTGTGCGTGTGTGTGTGTGCGTGTGCGTGTGTGTGTGCGTGCGAGTGCATGTGTGTGTGTGTGTGCGTGCGTGCGTGCGTGTGTGTGTGAATACTAAGATAGTATAAGGTGCTGCCAATACAAAAACAAATGACATCATAAAATGAAAAAAAACAATAGAAACAAATGACATAATACGAATGATTATAAAAAGGTATTTGAAGCTATATAAAATTACTAAAATAAATAACCTATTGTATGCTACACTGACATACTAACTACAGACGGTCTGACGTGGTTTGGTCTGGTCTGGCCTGGTCTGGTCAGGTCGGGCGAAAAATGCCAGTAAATCCCAGTATTTAGATGTAGTTTGCTTGCTTACCCCGTGACGTCCTCACGTCGTAGATCCCTCATTCTACCGATAGGACCGCCAATACACACGTGCTGCGGCAGCATGCCAATGTCTCAAATTGCCACAATGTGTCAATATTTCGCCGGGAAATCATCCGAGAATTTTAACACGGAACACGTTTGCTTTAAAATAATTATGTTCCAACAGTATTTCTCACCGACCGGCGACCGTTGAATGAAAACAACTGTTACGTGCTGCCATAAACTGATTTCGCTCCGTGTTACGCCTCACACGCGATATACTCCATCGTATCGCATACATTGTCTTGACGTACCGTGTTTGTTGGTTGTCTGCGAAAGCTGCATTTCACAAAGGGTAATCCTCAACGAATCGGCAGCAATCTTAGGTATCCTCAAACTCACACAGCCCTAGACGGTGATGTCCTTTGGCACAGAAAACGCCGCACACAAAACCAATGTGTGTGTCCCACACAAAGATTTACACATCGGTTATACACGCACGGACGCCGGCGCGCTTTGTTCTGATTGTTTACCAGACAATAAGATCACGCAGTTGGCCGGGCGACTTTGTTGACGCCGTCGGCAACCACTCATTGCAACGCCCGCTCAAAAACGTCATCCGGTTTGGTAAATAATTCATCATCGATCGACCGAAAGCCGGAGGTTAAACTGGCCGCATCACGAAACATGTGAATCGACTCACTATCGGCGCGAGATCGATTAAGGTTGTAAATATCGCGGAGGTGTAAGTGTATTACTACTATGGACATTGGTGGCGGTCATCAGGGATACAACGCTGTGCCCTACTGTTGTTCGTGGTTTGTCCACATTCTACTGGTCAGGCTATAACGGAGATTTAATGTGTTCGCCTATTAGTATCCCGCTGATCAAACAAGGTAATATAATCCATCGATGGACGTTCTTAGTGTATGACTGAGCCAACATGAACGCTGGCGATTGTACACGACAACAGTTGTGTGGTAATGGTAGCAGAGTACACACTTCTTCCCCGAACACCGGACAGCGATATAGCTTCCCCAGACTACGCGGTAACTATAGCGCAAGAAGAGAAGTTCTCCGAATTCAGTTGGCGAGTCTTTTTTATTATCCGTAAGCATAGAATTTGTGGCCGAACTATTTCGTTTTCTGAACTTGCTGGCAGTAGGATTATATTTGGCATGTTGAGTTATTCTTTAAGTAATTAAAACGCTAGATACAGGATGCGGAGAAGGTTTACAGAACAAACAGAAGCTTTCTTCATATTGAGCTAAATTTTACGAGAGGCTGGCGTAGATGATTCTGGCCCGAAAACGTAACACATATCTTTGCATCGCAGCGTGTAGTCGTAAACAATGCTTTACAGAATTACGGAAAATAATTCGTTATTAATATTATTATTGCTGATACAATTGACATTACTCTAAAGCTTTTGTGAGTGCGTGCTTGATTGTGGTGTGTGTGTGTGTGTGTGTGTGTGCGTGCATACGCGCGCGCGTGTGTGTATGTGTGCGTGTGCGTGTTTATGTGTACAAAATACACACGTAAAGGCTCAAGTAAACATCCAAAAATCTTTATTACATATCAAAAAGGAAAACGAGAAGTGGAACTCTGGCTTAGGTTCACGCTGACGTCACATATCGACGTTCGAAATTCCTACTGTAACTGATGCGGCGCCATGGAAACCCGCGTACAGAAACAGCAATCATTAGAGCCTTCATATATCGACAGCCGTGTCACGAATGAAATGGGGATGGCACTAAATATAATTATTACTCTGAGTACTTGTGTGCAAAACAGTGCAGAATCTAACCATTAAGATGGTTTATAAAAACCCAACGTTTGCATCGAATATTAATTAATATATAATACTAATTAAGATGAAATATCAATTAAGATGTGTTTCACTTCTAAGTTATTTACTATTTGTTGTCCAAACGATTATGTATTTTTATTTATATAAACGATTATCGTTAGTGTATATTAGAAATGCGTGTAAACAAATTATTTTTTTATTTTTTGGAGCACATTTGTGACAATTGTCTTCAGTGAACGTTGGAGAATCTTCTCGATTTTCATTGTAGATCAGTGTAATATCCAAAGCCCATAAACACTATATATCAAGAACACTGAATTCCACGCTAATTGTGAATTTTTCAATCGATCGTGTACCAGCAGGTGTTAGTGGAAAGTATTGTTTTATATAGTTTCTTGTAATTATACCACTCTGTCAAGCACAAACCGTTGATGCGCACAAGTAGTTATTAATGAGTGCACCCCCGTATCGATCGAAGAGACGCAACACCGTTAATTAACGTATTCATTAAGCTGTGAGAAAACATTGGCGAACGGCCGTGTTCGAAATGCAGGAGACCAGCAAACACGAGACGATTATTCCTGGTTATCGATTCATCGGATGTCAGCGGCTACGACTGTACTCTGGCGTAATTGTGGAACAAGGCAGTTGACGTCGTAATAGTCGTCTCGGCGCGCCGGGCGAGGAGTGTAGGTCTGACCGTTGATGCTTCAACATGACACGCTGGTTCGGTGTGCGAATATCAGATGTATAGTTTTACTGTTCTTCCGAAAGTGTTTGGAGAAAGTACGTTTCTGTCGCACGTCCATTGTCGTGAGTATGAAGACTTCATTAGGGTTGAAATGTGTTCTGAAAACGTTGCATGACGTCCCAAAAGAACATGATATTCTGGAACCCACAACGCAATAATTATATGAGTCTGTTATTAGAGGAGAGTGTGCTGAACACCAAGTACTAAACATAACGTTAACTAGTACAAGATCAACACCAACGCCACGATGGCACATGTTGGTACATCGCAAATCAAGGTGACAAATATGTATCTGCGAATCCTCAATTAAACATAAAAAAGGTAAGTTCTTAAATAGCACAGTATCCAGTCCTCATGACTAGTCAAAGCGTAGTACACTTTACTCCCTAGCAGACCTGTTCAGTCGAACACCATCTCGGCTTCTCCTGGAAGCTTCCAGCCACGCTGCAATTAATGCGCGAAGACTATTCGTACACAAATATCCACCACTGTCTATAGCCCATACTCATTCATACAGCTGAGTGAGCTAGAACAACGTAGAATGAACGAACTTACCCAAGGTTTGACTCCGCAGCACACGATTCAAACCGGGTTCTCTCAGTCGAGAGTCGGAAGCTCTATCCAATGCGCCACTGCGTTTCACTTATCACAGGACAGTGATACAGAATAGGTGACGTAGCTGCAACATAAATGTAAAGTCACTTTCTCGTTAAAGGCAAAGAAAGATCGTGATGGGTAACGCGGGTGTTATGACGTCTAGACTGTTTTTTTATCAATTATTGAAAAGGAACTAAATGTACACAGTTTGTACGTAAAAGATTACACGACAGCGCACAGATCAGACAGCAGTTAATAAAAACAGTTCCTTTCACGTTGTAAATACATTCTCCGTAAATAGCTATCTGTTCTTCCTGTATGCAAAATCTTTCTACGCTCCTTCCTTGTGTTATTTATTTTCTTCCCTTAATCTCTCCTTCGACTTGCTCATCCTCACCCCCGTATTAGGCCGAGCTTCCTTCCCTCTGGCTAATCCAAGCTAACTTCGCACGTCGCCTCATCGTGGCTTGTGACTTCACCGTCAGTCATCGTGGACAACGGAACACGGGTGTTAGCGATAAGCCAAGCCTGACAGTCCGGGCGACAATAGCTCCTCCGCGGGTGGTCACGTTACCTAGCCAGGTCTGTATTTACGCTAACATTAATAAGTTGGTATGTGTTAATAAACGCCCAGTCGTTACGTTGCGTTATTGCCAGAAACTTAATTGCGTCAACTGCAGACGACGTATTCTGTAGCGGACGTTGTTAGAATAACGACGCGAGGCGGACTCGATGCTCGTGGTTCATTCCGCCTAGCACGGAACCTCGGTAGGTAGATGTCGCTTCTGTCGGACGTGTGACATCGCTAGAGTAAAGTGAGCCATGGACGGTGGGTGCCGTTGATGATCTACTAACATTGAAAATCTACCTTCACCACTTTCTGGGTACAGTGGGAAGTTGTGCCGAGCAAAGACTGATGAACTATATCGAAGCATACGACGAATGAAACCACGGAAAGAGCTTCCTCGGTACAAGAGAGAGGTGATGATAACTGAAACGAATGCGTATCTAGGGCCAAATTGAGACCAACACCTCACAAAGGTCAGTGGGATCACGAAGAGCAGTGATATTAAAAACCAGTGAGATCACATGCAGAAACTATTGAGGTCACAACGTTTTCCGAAGGGCGAAACTCAGTAACGTTATATTTTTCAGTAAATGGTCGCTCAGTGATGTATTTGGTGCATGTGACATATCCCGCAGTACCGTCTACAGTCTGTACCCTCGCACATACCACCACATTCTGTTTTAAGAGTCTATGAAACATTTTGTTCACTCTCGTTTAACTCTAACGCATCATACCCATACTTGTTTGCTTTCTGATTGTCAGTTAAAATTCTGACCCACTTACTACTCAATATTTGAGAAATGTATGTCCCTGAGGTATTGGTTCGCATGGCTTCTACGTTTTGGTGAAACAAGCACCGGAGTTTCTTTTACTAGTCACGTAGATATGTTAGCATAACGAGGTAGGACATATATGATAAATCGTGCGTGATGTTAATATAATAATGCGTTGTACCGTGTATTGAGTAATACGATTAACAACCAGTCGCTAACTCGCTGTTTCAGAGCTGCAAATATGGTCCAGATCGATGTCAGGATTCGGAAAGTGACGCCCTCTGGCGAATCGCTATGGTCGCCAAGGCCACATCCGGCGAACATGGCGAAGATCTGCCAGCTGATGCCGTTCGCGAACACATCCTCGCCGCGAGGTGCACGCCAGCTTAGTATGCGTCCCCTGGACACGTGGGCCGGCTCGTGCCCCTGTGCACCGACCTTCCCGTGTCGAACGACGACGTACGCGGAGACCGTGAAGTGGAGGTCGCGCATCAACTGCACGACGGCCTTCCTCACCGACAACCCGCACTTCGACCGCGTGCAGGCGAACGCGCGGCTACACACGCCGCGCTTCCGGCCGGTCGTCGGCACGGCGGCAGCCATGTTGCAGTCCCGCAGCAAATCCGAGTCGACGCTGTCGTTGGATAAAAATCACTGGACGTACGCGATGACCCGGTGCGCGATGGAGCATCAGAGCAGCACGCGGATGTCTCGGTTGACGTTGCTGCCGGACGTGACCGATGACATGGCCGAAGGCATCCGGCCTCACAGCTGCCCCATCGTCAACAAGATGCCGAAGATCCAACAGCGGTTCCGACATCTGGGGACGTCCACGCCGACCGTTCAGACAGACCGGGAGGTGTCCATGTGGAGCAGCCTGCAGACGGCAGATCACGAGATATCCGGTTCGTTCACCTGCCGCCAGGTGCCGCTCACGCCCGTCGGCAGCATCGAGTCGTCGGCGGTGTTCGGTGTCGACACGCCGCGCTCAATCAACGCGCCACCTGGCAACCATGACGACCTCGACCGGTGCGTGTACACGACTCCGACCAATCAGATGCTGCACTATTACATCTCGGCGGACGGGAGCGAGCGAGACTTCGACGGGACTTCGCAACTGTCGCAGACACCGAGAGACGAAACGTACATGAACACGATGGCGCTACCGGAAATGGACACGGAACGGTGCGGAAGTGACGCCCAACGAGGGAAGTCCGTCATGCCACCATTCCTGCCGCGGCAGCTTGTCTTCCGCAAGTCCGGACGGCACTTCACGAAGATCCGGAGCGGAACTACGGAGAAGGCGGTCCCGTTTCAGGACAACCAGTTCGTGCGGATACAGAAGCCGGCGTTGCTGACCGCGCGCAGGCTGGTCAGTCGCAAGCGGGAAAGATGACTACTTGGCGTTGTCTGAACTTGCAGGAATACTTTATAGCTTCGTGCTGATATCGTCTCACTGAAATCCAGTCGTACAAAATACTGTAGATCTACATATGTTGACGAAATGTTGGCGGCATGTGAAGATCTGACGTCAAGAGCCTCCGGCCTTGATCGCTAGGAGGCATGTGGACGATGTCACTGGCGGGAGATTTGTTCTATAATACGGTACATGGAACCTGGCTGTTAAGGTCACCATTTGGACTGGGCGAATGTGGCCTGAATAGTGAGGTGAAAGTATTAATAGGACCTGAATAGTGAGGTGACAGTATTAATGGGACCTGAATGGTGAGGTGACAGTATTAATGGGACTACATTTATTTTATTTTAGTGCATATGGAAATCACTTGGGGGTGTCTTAAATGCGATATGGCTGCATTACCGAGGTGACCTAGAGCGAGGTGGCTGCATTACCGAGGTGACCTAAAGCAAGGTGGTTGTATTACCGAGGTGACCTAGAGCGAAGTGGCTGCATTACCGAGGTGACCTAGAGCGAGGTGGCTGCATTACCGAGGTGACCTAGAGCGAGGTGGCTGCATTGCCGAGGTGACCTAGAGCGAGGTGGCTGCATTATCGAGGTGAACTAAAGCGAGGTGGGGGCATTACCGAGGTGACCTAAAGCGAGGTGGCTGTATTACCGAGGTGACCTAGAGCGAGGTGGCTGCATTACCGAGGTGACCTAGAGCGAGGTGGCTGCATTACCGAGGTGACCTAGAGCGAGGTGGCTGCATTGCCGAGGTGACCTAGAGCGAGGTGGCTGCATTATCGAGGTGACCTAAAGCGAGGTGGGGGCATTACCGAGGTGACCTAAAGCGAGGTGGCTGTATTACCGAGGTGACCTAAAGCGAGGTGGCTGTATTACCGAGGTGACCTAAAGCGAGGTGGCTGTATTACCGAGGTGACCTAAAACTAGGTGCGACAATATATTGAATAAGTTATGTTGAATTTTCTGTATTTTCAATAAAAAATGTTAATTAAATGTTAATTTTTAAACTGGAAATTGCACTGTGACGGTCGATTTTGACTTGAAAAGACAGTAAATTGTAATTTTGTAAATGTTGAATACTTACTTTTATCGTGAAAACGCTGTGCTTTGTTTACTGTATATATTCTAACTAACATCTTGGTGACACTAATACATCTAAAGAACCAGAATTTGAATTTTGATGTCCCGTGGTTGCCGTTTATCGTGTCGTGTAAAACGATGTATTCGATTCGAAACATTCTGATTATACAAATAACGGCCGCATTGTAAAAAGACAATTAAAACACATTAGGGCGGTCTAGTTTATATTATAATACTTGCGTTGTGTACACTACGGTTGTGCAGGCCTACTCAATAACATGAACTCATATGGTTTAAAAAAAAATCAGACTTAACATTACGTTTTGGTAAAACTGTTGTGTCTCGGTGAATCGGCAATGCTAAAAAGTAGGGATGTGAAACATCGTCTCTGCTAGGGCTGTTCTACTAGCGACGTGGACAGTCGATAATAAACACGAACTACACGGCTGGGTGGTGCCAGAGAGGGTAGTCTAGGGGGCACAAACCTCCAGTTGCACCCCCGTTGAGGCGCGGCAAAAATCTCGCGGCCGAACCAAAATTCATACTGAGTGGGCTGAGCCACAGCCTCTCACGCTGTCGGATCATATTGTGACATCGGAAATCGGTGGGGGGAGGATGCTGTCAGCTTCTCCGTAACATCAGCTTCTCCGATGTCTCTCCCCTGGCACAAATTATAACACCGGAACAATTTCGCGGCGGCGTTCACAATTTCCGAAGGTCTGGGGTGCACGTTCAACAGGCCTGGGGCCATGCTACTCTAGCGCAGGCATAGCGCAGCAATATTCTAAAAAGGTCTAGGGTGATATGTGCCCCCCCCCCCAGCCTCCGCGCTGTGCACACCTATGATCGATTATTTCATAACTTCACGTCTTATTGCAATACAGAATTGTGCCAGCTGTCGGATATTTCAGAACCAACGCCATGCTTCAAAATCATACACGCTGCGAAAGTGTTACCACTAAACTGTTACCACCAGGTGGCGCGGGTGGAGGTTGTTTTTGTCGGCCTACACCCGGGTTATTTTACGATATATATACACTGTATATATATATATATATGTATACATATATATATATATATATATACATATACATATGGCATATATGACATATATATGTTTTAATTTTTATTTACGTATCACATACATACATACATACGTACGTAATTACACACGTGCACACGCGCACACGTGCACACGCGCACACGCACACACGCACACACGCACACACGCACACACGCACACACGCACACCCGCAAACACGCACACACGCACACGTAAGCATACACACACACTCACACTCACACTAATACTCACACTCACACACACACACACACACACTCACACACACACACACACACACACACACACACATACACACACACACACACACACACACACACACACACACACACACACACACACACACACACACACACACACACACACATACCACAGACGTTGACATTAGTTGAATATCTGTGAGGGGAACTTAGCCGGAGTTTCAGCACTCCACTTCTGTCAGACATGACTTTTGAAGATGAAGGAGGCAGTTCATCGTGGGCAGAGCGGTTGGTGATGACTGTAACGTTCTCTGGGTGTAAAACTGCCAACAATAGCTAATGAAACGGCACCACTCAGAAAAAATCTCTACTGCACATAAACATTGCACCACACAGGACTAATGCACCACGCAGGAATAGTGCACCACGCAGGAATAGTGCACCACACATATCCAGCACAGCTTGCAAAGTCAGTGTATCCACCAAACGTGACTAATCAACGACATAATCAATACACCACAGGCCGCCGAGTACGACACGGCTCAGTTTTCGGTTGATGAGAACAAGGTGCAAGTATATAATGTTAATGAGAGACATAGGCTATTCCGTAACTAATATGAGGGAGAGTAACGGCATTGTACATAATATACAATGTGTTAGGTGGTAAACACTTTTTACCACTTGCCTTTGTTAAGATTGCAACTACAATTATCTCCGTAAGAACAATCCACCCACTGGGAATACAGTGGGAACAAAACAAAAACGTTGACCGTGCTGGAAGGCGGGGTTCGCAACTTTTGTGTTTTGTTTCCTACAATAATTTTGTAAACGGTGCGATTACTGAACACATAGTTATTTCAATTAACTAGCTTAGACACATCCGTTAAGGAGCAAATCGGGGGCATCAATTGTCATCACTACAGCATATTAAGCTAATTCCCATGACCATTTAATATATGCTGTCACCAATTACGATTATTATGACATGGCATGTAGCAGTTAATTAATTTTAACGCAACCCCAATGGCGGCGTTACAAGTGGAATGACTGATAACTAATGAAAAAGTAAAAAACCTCAAAATAACTACCTTTATGTTCTCTCAACTACATCGACAGGTACACCAGAGGCTATACATATATATATATATATATATATATATACAGCTGTATATACGCACATTGTATATACATATAGAATTATATATATATAAAGTTTGTCTCCTCTCATGCGTCGAGTTGTTTTTTATATTATATATATTATATATATATATATACATATACATATATATATATATATATATATATATATATATATAAAACAAAGAACAAAGCTATGCAGGAAACAAAAGGCACATTGCTCCGGCGAAAGTGCCATACCGCGTTATGGGCATATTTCGGCTCGAACACGATAGATAGATAACAAGATAGTAAGAAACATTTGACGCCTTGTGGGATGAGTTCATGGCTTGGAATGGAACAGTCTCGATTTCTTCTATGTTGCCAAGGCAACATAGTCATCGCCAACAAATTAATACCTGTTTGCCGCGTCATCAACGTTAACATAAGTTTATCTCGCCGTGTCCTGTATGCAGCAATGTTTGGATGGTTCTGGTCAGGATGGTGGCAATGAAGATGGCACTGGTGATCAGCGCTCAGTGTAGGTAAAGGACACCATCGCAACTATTGTCACGGTACACAAATGAACTGCAGCTCAGACTCGCCGAGCTACCAGAACGTCAGACATGGGTAATTGGACGGAACGAACGAGTCAACAACACTTCCTCTTCCTCTTCCGGTCACGAGGCATCCGGTGTCACGAACAGGATGCCACGAGACCGTGTGTTAAGTGTTGTAGAGTGCGCAGGAATGTTTTTACAATTCATCACGTTGTTACCAGCAAAGAAACTGAAGAAGAGAGAGAGAGAGAGAGAGAGAGAGAGAGAGAGTGTGTGTGTGTGTGTGTGTGTGTGTGTGTGTGTGTGTGTGTGTGTGTGTGTGTGTGTGTGTGTGTGTGTGTGTGTGTGTGTGTGTGTGTGTGTGTGCTCGCGCTTGTGTGTGCGTGTGCGTGCCTGTGTGCCCGCATGCTTGTGTGTGTGTGATTGCGTAAGTATGTTTTGGTGTCTTTTCTTCTGAAGTAAGACATCTTCACAGAGAAGCCAAGGTTTGTACCGCCGGGTTTTCTGCGTGACTTGTCAAAGTACACCGGCATGCCAGAGCACGCCCGTGGTTGAAGATCATCTACGAGTGTCGCGCACAAGTGAACGCTGTGTTGAGATATTTACGACATGATACATTGGGTCACACAGAAAAGAACCAGTGATAACAACAACAGTTTCGAATGTTAGTCATCATTCGCTTCGCCGTGCCGTTCGGTGATTCAGTGGCATATTCATTCCAACAGTTCTACAAACATTCACACTGTCAGGTAATCGTAACATTCAAGTGTGTTTACATTTATCCGCTGCAGTTTTACATAATGAAGTCGTCGTATCATTAATTTATGTTTTTATTCATCGTTACGTCGTCATATATAATTATATTTAGTCATATTCAAATTGATAGTTAGTCACATTATGTGTGATTCATATTGTTAGTTAGTCACAGTGTGGTGAATGTATATATCGATAGGCCATTCGTAAACTACATTGTTATATCAGTGGTTGTTTTGTATCATTTAACACTAATGTTGGAACTAGGGTTTGTTCTGTTTCTGCACCAACTCTCTGGAATATGCTCCCTCTTAGCGTTAGATCAGTTGAAAATATTATACAATTTCATCGTTAATTAAGAACCTACCTTTATAACCTCGCGTATCCACCTTAGCTCCCTGGCGTATCCACCTTGGCTCCCTGGCGTATCCACCTTGGCTCCCTGGCGTATCCACCTTGGCTCCCTGGCGTATCCACCTTGGCTCTCTGGGATATCCACCTTGGCTCCCTGACGTATCCACCTTAGCTCCCTGGCGTATCCACCTTAGCTCCCTGGCGTATCCACCTTAGCTCCCTGGCGTATCGATCCATCTGATGACGACTTTAATATGGCTTATCGATTCTGATATTGACTAACCCTTTTGTATTGATGCGTCTCTGAGCCTGCTTTCCGAGGATTTAGGCGCAAAAGAAGTTACCTTATTATTATTATCTACAGTGACGACGACATCACAGTAGTTATTCCGGCAAACGTACTTTCTGGTGCAAATCGTCCTGTGATTATCTCGTACCAACTTGTCACACTAATGAAGACGTTATCGGTTGATAAAATATAAGCGCCCCGGCCACTAAGTTAATCGTAAAATTACAATGGCTTATTTAGCTGCAAGGAGAACAGCGTCCCGGTTCTGCGCTTTCATTTTTCTCACTGGCTTTGTGGTGCGTGTCCCTTTACAGGGACGACTAATGTCGGACGTTTCCTGTGGACCTTTTAACGGATATGTGGAGTTATTTCAGTTGAATAGAGTGTTTCCACCATACTTTTACCATACAAAAATTTTCAAATATCTTTAGCTACGTTGTACTTCTTATTTATGGAATTCATGTATAGGTGGAAATGTCTATGGTGTGGAAACATAGCCCAGGAGGAGATGTACAGTCACACCGTTTCCCATCGAGCGGTTCTCTGACGCCGAACACTGACGTTGTCTCGAATTTGTCACGGATTTAAACACCAGCAGCGTTTTTAATGAGCACGTTGTGTTGATAAGGCATAGTTCGGATGGAACGCCAGGACAAAGAACCCCCTGCATTCCCCATGACGTCATCTATACCGAGACGTCTCAATTACGTAGCTTTATTTATGGACGGGTGGTTTCTTAGAGCAACATTGCTTCACTAAATGGGAGTGACCCAACCTCTCTCTGAGTCTCTCACACTTTTGGCGTGAATTGTGAGAAATGCGGACGTAAAAATACGCGTTTAACGATCCGATGTAAGGATCCGGGCAACCATAATTAATTAGTTTATCCGACGAATTCACCAAAACTAAATTAAAAGGGTCGGTTTTCTTCTCGCAGCTGAGTCTGAAACGAGTTCAACGAACAATCAAGTTGACTATATTTATAAAATGGAATTTGACTTTGATTAAATATGATCAGCGGTGGGAAATTATGACACAACTATATATTACATTTTCAAAGTTAAAGCAAATTTAACGAGAAATATGAAGACAAATTGTTGGTTCCGTTCGACGAATCTTGAACTAGGCTACTTGGTCCACTGCCTAAGGAATGGTCGTTTAAATTTGATTGTCATTAATAAACTACGGTGGAATGTTGACAGTTGATTTGTTCGCAGTCCCGAAGTAACTGTCTCTCAGTTAGACAGGACTAGTGTCGTATACTTATAGTTGGCTTTTCTGTCAGGGATAGACGTCTGTTGGATTAGACACAGGGTACATCGATGGATAAATAGTTGCTAACTAGCTGGCTGTAGTGTGTTTATAACGTTTATATGCATGCATATGTTTGTCTGCCTGTTTTGTCCGTACGTCTATATATCTGTCTACCTGTCGGTCGATCTATCTATTGTCCGTGTATGTCTGTCTGTCTGTCTGTCTGTCTGTCTGTCGAATGTGCATGCGTCTATATATATATATATATATATATATATATATATATATCTCTCTCTCTCTCTCTCTAACTTTTTCTCTCTTTTTTCTCTCTCTCTCCCTCTCTCTGTCACAGTCTACCCCCCCTCTCTCTCTCTCTCTCTCTCTCTCTCTCTCTCTTTCTCTCTCCTCTCCTCAGCGTGAGCGTGCGTGTGTGAGTGCGTGTGTGCGTGCGTGCGTACGTGAGAGTATGCGCGTGCGTTAATTTGCGTGTACGTTGTGCGATGTACCTGTGTGGATGGATAAACTACGTGGGAAACAGACAGAGGTATGCAGACAGAGAAAGATACACACAACAGGAATCTGAAGGCGTGGTCCGTGTGAGTCGTAGGAACACAGAGGACGGTGCACAGATACATATTATTACAATCTGCTGAAAGCAGCGTCAGCACGACAGCGTAATTCACACCATCAATTGTAATATAAGTCGTCAACGATCGTGTCCTGGCTGTGCCCGAATTCCTTCACGACTGTCTCTCAGAGAAAGTCTTTTGAAAGTTGGATGTAGCACGGCCGTGCTACGGTACTTAATCATGTGACGTCGGCACAGTTTTACTACTTAGAGATCGTGTGAGCAGGGCGTCTCAGAAGTTGCACGATAGACCAGGTATTAATAGGTTGTTTGGTAAGAATCCATGTCTAGCGAGTGTTCGTACACATTAGCCAAGAAAATGTAGACCTATTGAAAGATTCCTAATAATGAACTATCATCCCGTTTCGACCACGTAAAAGAGACTGTGTGCATCGCTACGTCGTGTACACACAAACGCACGTACAAACGCACACATAAGCACGCTTGCACGCACGCACGCACACACGCACACACACACACACACACACACACACACACACATACGAACCCAGAATGGTATCGCATGCATAAAACTGTGTCCTCCGCACTGTTTGGTTATAGCTGATGTGGTGTTCCTGCGTCGACCGATATACCTCATCACTGACCGACTGGAATGGTGCCAAGGGGTGTACTGGTTGTGTGACTAGGCATAGTGGGTGGGAAACATTGGTTGCCTTGTTGAATATTTTAACAACAAAGTACGCATACGTTCCGTGATCATACTAATAGGGGGGGTGCAGAAATACGGAGGGAAAGAAGAGGTTTTGATTGGGATTATATATCATTTGGGGTGATAAAGGATGTGGGTCAAAGGCAAACAGATACAAATGGGAGACAATGGGATGAATGTGGGACAGAGGGGGAGACAGGGAGAATGGCGATGGAGAAAGGGTTAAAAATAAATAGTAAAAAGGGCAGCGGGCCTGAAGTAGGGAGAGCTTAGAGATCACAGGCTTACAGCATACACGAGTAAGTGGAGTAGTGGTTTGGATACAGTACGTGACAGGCAGACGAAAGCCGGTCAGACGAAACAAAAGAGCAAACAGGCATTGTGGCATGAACAAAGACTCCTCACAAGAACTCACTTATGTAGAAATCGTACACGGATAAAGTGCCACCAACAACATACATTAAATGACATATTATCGCCTTTGTTGCCAACGGTGCCTTGAAACAACACACGTTCAACTGTCGTGAACTGTGACGTTTAGTTAGCTTAAATATATGTCCCTGCTCGCGTTTTCCGAGTGCGTCATTAACTATCGGTATCTCTCAGTGCAGTCTTTACACCCTCATAGTCACCGTGAAGAATATGCTTGCAGGCTAACAAAGTAACAGGTCGCTTCTGTCGATTAGCACAGAACGCACAATAAGCTTGCATCTTTGAATACATCACATAGTCTATGTCACTGCAGCGGTGTCTCTTAAATGTCACTGCGCAAACAAATGTTTACATCCATCAAAAGGCTATATCTGCGCAAGAGCAATTCGAATATACTTTGCTGTGAAGAACACCGAACGCTTCAATCACCACGTACACCCGCTAAGTAGAAAGCGTTCGTTCCACCGCGTCCCACAATAACTACAGATTATATAGCCATAGCAATGTACAACCAACTTATCATATACCGGAGGGAAGTAATTTTAACAAGTCCAATGCACTTATCTCCTATATATGTATTGTACTCGCTGCGCAGAGGTAATTTTTATCAGTTCCATAAGAAGGAGATGATTTTACCATGATCCTCGTAATGTGTGCTTGTGTGCGTGCGCGCCAGTATGTGTCGACTACTTGTGCACGCGCGACCACGGGAGTTGGTCACGAAGACGCCCGCAGTAGGCAGAATCGACGAGAAGCACAATGGAGCGCCGGCTTCGACTCGCTTCACTGAACACGGTGTAACGGCACGGGTCGACCCTGGCTTTATTCGGCGTCAGTCATACGTGAAGACAGCGGCGCTCAGTCGGTCCGTTGTACCGTCCGTTGTACACAATATGCGATTCACCAGTGTTGTTTCTATCGTAGTCGACAACTGCAGTGTCGACGGAATCAACACGGCATTGGTGACACCGTCGAGAGACCGATAACGACACAGAAGCAATCAGCGATCGCGGACGTCTGTCAACCGTAACGAGCTGTGGTGCTTAGGATGGAATAGAAAGACGACAGACTGAGTCATTCACCACACCCACACACACAAGCAGGCGACTTGACTAACAGAACCAAGCCGGCACATACAGAGGCACGACGATGAATTGACACGGTCGCTGTGAAAAACGGAGTACTCGAAATAGTGACAGCAATCCGGTGTCGTCTGTTGACTCTACCGTATAGATTTATGCTGCCGTGTGCGGGTTTCCTTTGCTAGACAACCTACATTTGGCATCGTTGCCGCTATATACGCGGTGCTAACGATGACCGCTAGCTGTCACAAGTGGAATCAGTAATCAGGATAATTTCCTTCGCGACGTCGTCATGAGGATAACCCGCGGTGCCGTGCTTGGCGTATATGCCGTCATGGTCGTGTGCTCCCTCCGATTTACGGGGCAGTTCGCCGGAGCTGAAGTGTTCCACCCGCCCAAAACGAACGTCGCACTGGAGAAGCCCGTCACATTGGAGCCGGCTGACTCAATCTGCGGCGTCAACGACAATGAGGAGTTCTGCAAGAGCACAGAGGAGTCGAATTCCGTCGAGTCGTGTCGGGTGGATACGTGCAACTCTAAATGCCCGAACCCCGACAACAATGAGCCTATACCCGTGGACCTGCTCGACTCGGCGAAGAACCTTAGTGCTTATCTCGAGTGCGTGTGGACGTCGACGTTTCTCGCAACCAACGAAAGTACGTCATATTCCGTGCGATTTAACGGAACCGGAAACGCGACGTGCGGTGTTGAGGTGAAGGCCGAAAAGCTATTCCACCTTCGGCTTTTTGGGAAAACGTGGACAGTTACGTTTTCAACGTGGATTTACTCGACGCTCGGGGACTCGTCGGGGTGAGTGAGATACCGTTACACGCAGTTGCCTTTTGTCTGTCTGTCTGTCTGTCTGTCTGTCTGTCTGTCTGTCTGTCTGTCTGTCTGTCTGTCTGTCTGTCTGTCTGTCTGTCTGTCTGTCTGTCTGTCTGTCTGTTGGTCTGTCTGTCTGCCTATCTGTCTCTCCGTAAAATTTGACTATACATTTGTGATATCGTGAACATTTGAAACGGCATTTAAGTGTGTAATTATTCTTAGAAGATCTCTAGGGTGAGGATATGCCCAAGTCTATCTTCGTCAGATAGCCGCGGCTACCTTCCCTAGGGAAGAAAAAATGCCACACCGGACTCAGTCTCATCTGTCTCCGGTCTCCACTGGATTCTATTTTAAATTATATCTTCTACAAAATACATTGTACCATCTACAAAAGTATTGTATGAACAACATGCAAATTATTAACAGCAACTTGTCGCTCGCTATTGTGGTGTTCTACGAAATACTATTTCGTTGTGACAGCACACGTCCGTTTTGTCGGTACAAGCAAACGTTTCACTTCATTAATTTAAATACTATTTTAAATTATGGATTTTTAGTTACTTGTTCGCTTCATTTTATGCATCACAACTTAAGATATGTTGGTGTACGACGTGTCACTACTACAAAACAATTGTTTTGCGCATTCCATTGTGTGCTGGAACATCAAAGCGGTAGTTTAGCACTACGTACATCATCAAATTATGATTCAAAACTGTTTGTATTGACACAGTAAGTAAAGAGCAATCATTCGTCGTAGTCTTCATGCAAAAGAAACTGTCGGAGTAGCTCTTAGCAAAGTATACTTTCTTAGAAGATAGAGTGTTCGCTGCCGGCAAAAGAGTCATTACATAAACAGCGCGCCCGCGCCTTGGTTCATTGTCCATGTCGCCTGAAGACATGCGCTCGGCTGCTGCACTACTGAACCTATTTGTGACGCAGTGCATGCAGTGCGTACAATCTCACCAGACTGGTGCGACTAGGTTCCGTGGTTACATTGGGCGTGCCTTGTCGCTT
Source organism: Paraescarpia echinospica (assembly GCA_020002185.1). NCBI lineage: Eukaryota > Metazoa > Annelida > Polychaeta > Sabellida > Siboglinidae > Paraescarpia > Paraescarpia echinospica. The sequence goes on along the minus strand of CM034534.1, from coordinate 9,167,540 downwards.
CACGGTCGTTTTCTCTCCTGGTTTTGTTGGCAGAATCATTGAAACTACCACACACGCCCGGGGATATATATCTCCTCTTCAGCAACTGTTGACGTGTAGCTAGCTTACCAACTGTTGTTTGTGCGCATGTATGAAAACTGGTCATGTTCCACAAACATGTAGGCAGTGGTAGGTAATACTTGGTATATCACAATATGTTTAGTGTTTTTTAAGTACCAAGTGTGGGTGTTTTGGGTGACATGTTCTAGGAAGTTGTTCCATCGATCAGTGAACACTCTTCATCCTGGAATTTTCCTGCGTTACTTTTCCATCATACTTGGTTTTGTATGTTTCCGGTTGTGTTTCCTGGTCAGGACCGCGTTGCAGTCCAACGCAAGTGGCAATTTTGTCGACTTTATACATTCTATGGAGATATTAATAAGTCTCAACCATGTGACCTCTCGCTCTTCTCTATAATAGGCCAGGCATTCCAGTATTGTGATTGTTGAATTATTCAACAGAACCCCTCGGGTAAAACACACTTTACAAATTACCACGTTGTGCTGACCTTCTGTAATGGTGCGTACAGTAGTCCCTGCAGGTTGTCTTCGTTGGTTTGTTATTATTACCTAAAACGAGAACGAAAACTGAACGTGGTCATCAGATTTGTAATCTTTGTTATGAATGGAATTGTATTACTGTCACCCACACCAGTACAGTAAAAGGTCACGCATATTGAGAGTGGAGAAGAATTCCACTGACTTGTCAACAATCAAACAATTTGTCACATGGTCACATATCTATGTATATCGTGAGCACACATACTCTCGCCGCAGGTGGAATATATACACCCACCAAACCGGGTTGTCTACAAACAACTGTCCTTAGGACGAATTCTCTCATAATTGTATTTCAAAATATACAAGGTGTGAAATCAAGAGTCTGGTTGCCGTATACCAGACACATCTACCTTATCCAAAACATGAACGTAGCTCTGTGTCCTACAACATGTTGTGGTCGTCACATCAGCTGTACAGAAACCAGAATAACTAATAGTGTGTTTCTTGGAGAGTACTACATATGTCGTCTCGGGAAACGCTATTACAAATTTCACTCTGGCTTTTTATCACACAGCCATTTAAAGATAAGTGTTTCCATAGTGCAGTATCTAGAACAGGTGTCAGTTCTTTGTAGGGAACTCTTAAGCCACTGTCTTCGCGGTCATAAGGTGAGTGTGCAAGTTACGACCCTCCTATTAGTTCGTGTCACCAGTCAACTAGTGTACTCTAAGGCTGCGGCCCTCAGCGTGTTCAGCCACGCGTGTCGACGAAAGTGTCTGAATGTTCTCACGCTACGGTTCACTGCCCAATATGTATGGCACTGTATTCGCAGAATGCAACGGCAACAATTCGTTGGCAATTTACTGCGGCTGTTGTTACTGTTTTCTTCAGATGTCAAAACCGGATGTTTTATAAAGCTAGGAGACGTCACTGGAATACGATAAGAGAAAATGGCATAGTGCAACAGTATCTCTCCTTATGTATTATGTAGACACGTCCTCAGTTCAACAAGTTGTACGCGGTCTCAGCCCGACTTGTTTCAGCGTGGGAAGCGTTTTGACCTGCAATTAGATATTTATACAGAGGTCGGTGTTGCATTATACTACAGTGTACCTTGACCGTTCACGCCCATTTGACGCCAACGTTGGACAACACAGTCGTTTCATAACAATTGACATAATCTTGCAGAGTCATCTTGCACCAGACGTATCCCACATATAAGGAAAGATGGGGAATGTATATATAGTAGATGTCACACTATATGTCATATTATACACTAGAAATCATAGGTTTCTGATGTAAATAACAGGGGAAGTAAGTGATTGAACACAGGATGTAAAGTATAAACTAACGCGCACTCGCAGTACTTGTATATTCTCCGTTTAGCGCATAGCACAATAAATACTCTGTAAGTAGCTACAGAGAGAGCCTTTTGCTACTATTAGTACATTTGCGGTTAGTGTTATAACTTATTGCGGTTAGAGTTCCGATGTTGATCGTCATGGTTGGCATCGCCGCCGTTTCGGAACTTGGGCAATTTCGTTCACCCAACGTTGTCTGTGTCTTTCAAGAGACATAAAAGGCCGTTTGTTCCATCGGTGTCTATCCCAGGGGAATATACAGATCCCTAACATGGAAATCTAACATAAGCATCTTGCCAAAGGCGGCTACCGGCGCTATAGAAGATCACTTGATTATTATAATTAGTGCGCAGTAAGAAGTGATTTCAAAGAACGGGATAAACCAATCTACCCACATCGCAGTTTGATTCGTTTTGAAGTTGTAAACTCAATGCCCACGCACTGGGCCATTGTAAAGACGTTGGTGCTTATCACCTTGTAATTGTAAGAGTCTAAAATCTCGGTTCAAACAATGATGACATGCCAAACAAATGAATGTACACAGGCGCTACAAGCTACCATGCGTGGTCGGGTAACAACGACACAGTCAGTGAGTCAACCAATTATGTAGCCAGGGCAGTAGTTGTCTTTAATAAACCTTGCAGGCATAGTGTATTACCTGTAATTTAGAACTAAACTAGTGTGCTCACTATAGCTTGTTCTGTGTATCGTAGGCGCAACGACGCTCATACTTCCGAATGTTCCGTTTCACCAAAACAAAATGAGCGTTCTTGCTATTGACATTGGTGAATACAAGCGTCCGTTTTTTTTGTCGAGGCTGAATCATAACGTAGCATTGACCGGCGACTGCGCGGGGTTATCTTGATCAACTGTCTCACCAGGACCAGTTGGCCACACACAATGGCCCCAAGCAGAACGTGGTTCCTTACCTATCTGATTCGCTAACTCTGGAGCGACAACATGTTTTGTCTAGCCAGAACGGTCTAGGACGAGCCAGTGTCAGGTCTCCATCGGCCAGCTTAATTTCTACTTATGCGGTTCTTAGTGGTTTGCGTTGTCCAGATGGTGTCCGTTTTAGAGTTGCTCGTGTAGGGTATTTCTTGTTTCTAGTTGTTTCCAGTGCTCGGTAACGTTCTATAAACTGACTATTCTGTGTGCTATTGTGATTAGAATGTTATAGTCTTACGAGGTCTCATTCAACTAGTAATTTTTTTCAGAACATTATCACCAAGCCAACCTTTCTGTGCTGGCACTGAGGGCAGTCAAATTGAGACGGGACCAACATCAACGTTATCTCCGAGTCACGTCCAAACGGAAGATGAGGCCAAGCCGTCTACACCTCCTTCGTTTCAACTCATTAAAAATGTTTTAATTATCGGCGCGTTTCGATATAACTGTCACGTGCTATTCCCAACGTATTCGCAAGATCCGTCTGATTCTCCTTCCCTCAAAATCGCTGATTCAACTCTCAATCTTCTTATTGGTTCTCTGCGTTTCTGGTGCATACTTTGGAACTGTACGTCGTCAGCTTTGCCTTTGTGTGCAGTACTACAGGATGGTGGCACCCCAAATGTTGATGAGTCTGTTTTCACCTATATG
>CM034534.1:9134041-9159041 GCA_020002185.1 Paraescarpia echinospica | reverse complement strand
AATGGTGTAATGGTGTAATGGTGTAATGGTGTAATGGTGTAATGATGATAATGGTGTAATGGTGTAATGGTGTAATTGTGCAATGGTGTAATGATGATAATGGTGTAATGGTGTAATGGTGTAATGGTGTAATGGTGTAATGGTGTAATGGTGTAATGGTGTAATGGTGTAATGGTGTAATTGTGTAATTGTGTAATTGTGTAATTGTGTAATTGTGTAATTATGTAATTATGTAATTATGTAATTATGTAATTATGTAATTATGTAATTATGTAATTATGTAATGATATAATGATGTACTGGTGTAATTGAGTGATGGTGTAATGATGCAAGTGTGTAATGATGTAATGATGTAATGATGTAATGATGTAATGATGCAATGATGTAATGATGTAATGATGTAATGATGTAATGATGTAATGATGTAATGATGTAATGATGTAATGATGTAATGATGTAATGATGTAATTATGTAATTATGTAATGATGTAATGATGTAATGATGTAATGATGTAATGATGTAATGATGTAATGATGTAATGATGTAATGATGTAATGATGTAATGATGTAATGATGTAATGGTGTAATGGTGTAATGGTGTAATGGTGTAATGGTGTAATGGTGTAATGGTGTAATGATGTAATTATGTAATTATGTAATTATGTAATTATGTAATTATGTAATTATGTAATGATGTAATGATGTAATGATGTAATGATGTAATGATGTAATTATGTAATTATGTAATTATGTAATTATGTAATTGTGTAATTATGTAATTATGTAATTATGTAATTATGTAATTATGTAATTATGTAATTATGTAATTATGTAATTATGTAATTATTTAATTATGTAATTATGTAATTATGTAATTATGTAATTATGTAATTATGTAATTATGTAATTATGTAATTATGTAATTATGTAATTATGTAATTATGTAATGGTATAATGTTGTAATGTTGTAGTGATGTAATGGTGTAATGGTGTAATGGTGTAATGGTGTAATGGTGTAATGGTGTAATGGTGTAATGGTGTAATGGTGATACCGAAGTTATGATGACGATGATCATGTGTGTCGATAACGATGAATCAGTTACATATTAACTTGCTAATCAACATAACGCAGTGACTAGTCTACGTGTCTGTTAATTGTGTAATCCAGGGAACATCGACGCCAAACATGCTTTCATCGTGTTTGTGTGCCGTAGGTCAACGACGATACTATAAGTGTCTTCCTCGACGGACACTTTCTCGCTCCTGCTCTGCACGACATCACCTTACTTGGGCCAGCTCTAAGCAAAACATTCAAAGTCGGCCAGTCGATTAACGGTAATGCACATTATATACCTTTACGACAATATACGTACAACAGTAAAGGCAGTTTTACACGAGCATTTATTTGCCCAAGTTGTCTGCCGATATAGTCTCGCTCAACCGATTTTCGCCTGGCTGCGTGACTTCGCCAGAAAGATTGTCTGGCTCTGAATGTTATCCGCTAGATGGCAACAATGGTATTCTCATGAATTAAAGCGTCATCAATTTATGAAGTTATATGTGACGTATTGTCAGGATTTGCAGTGTATTAATAATTATTAATCTCGCTTAACCGACTCTCGTCTGCTGCGTGACTTCGCCAGGAAGATAGCCTGGCTCAGAATCGTGTTTTGACTGCTCACTGCCAGTTAGCACGTATATCCCCCAGAATGTTTACATATTATCTATGTTTTCGATAACGAAATGAAATTACGAAATAGTGCCCGAAATAGTATTATACAAAATAAAATGAATCTTAAACAAAATGAACACAAACAAAAGTTTCGAGTATTCTGTAGGATTCGAACCGAGGACCCTAAAAATAGCAGCTCGACACGCTACCGATTTAGCCAGCAAGATCAGCACGTTTTGGTTGTACTTTGGCAACTACATATATCATATATCAGTCCGACCGTTGCGCGAGACATCGATTGCATTTTGTTTAGTTACATTTGTCCTTGTTTCGTATTTATATCATGCTTATTCACACTTAGTCTTTTGTTTCTGCTCGAGCATAAGCAAACGGAATCTTCGACATGCAGCCACGACAGCTGCCATATATTCAATGCATGTGATTAAAAGGCACTAAACTACAAAAAAAGTTTACTGTCGGTTTATTTGTGTGTGTGTGACATGTTTCAATATAAGTTTAATGTTGAATAGTTGTTATAGTATAGTATTATCTGATACAAAGTGTATCCTTATTTATTTTTTTATTTCATAGTTGGCCTGAGAGCCAATCATCGTCTCTACCAGAATCTGGGTAAAGCCCCCTACCGGTAACATTGGCAGGAGCTTAATAATCCAGGCCGTTGTGATGGGACAATGCTGCCACCTCACGGCGCCTGGGTAATCGAGGCTACTGCCGATACTGTGGCGCGCTGTATCGCGCAGCAGGATTCGGACGTGTTGAACGCACTCGCGAGACAGATTACGGTGGCCAATTTGTGATTAAGTCCAGTTTAACCAACATTCGGCCTACCGTTTGAATGTGTGGCCAGTGAGTGACAGCAGACAGACCGCTTTAAAGCAGTTTTTGCAGACCAATAAATCACAACGTTGAAATAAAAAATATATAATTGATGAGACATCTATAGTTATGCATTACGACATTGACCGAGCAACACATACCGTATATGTAGATTTCCATGTGACATGCGTGCTTTTAAGTGCATGTTGAGTTTCTGCGTATTAAAATCAACGTCTTGTGTCGCAGATACCGACCCCTTCAATGGCTACCTGCAGGACGTACGGCTTTACATCCCCAGCGTTTCGAACAGGTAACCATGACAACGATATTTTCAATAATTCTGCAGTTTTGCAAAACATAACGTATCGGACACGAAAGTGGATGGTTTTTTTTGCTACAAATGTCCTTCGGAACTACCACTGAGAGATGACGTCAACAATGACATGTTAACTGTGGGCATTAAGGACTGCATAACTTTGGGCAATAAAAATTAGGTAATGTTAGGAAATAAAGACGTTGGGCAATAAGGATCATGTAACGTTAGTCAAAACAGATTATACGTGATGTTAAGGAATAAGGACTGACTTTGTGGTATGATGACTGGTTTATATTTGGCAATAATGTTTGTGTAAATTCGGGAAATACCAACCGGGTATCTTTGGGAATGTGGACTGCAAAACTTTGTGTAGTAAGGTGTGGGTAATTTGGGGCAGGAGAGCTGACTCGGTAACGTATTGCAAAGAAGCTAGAAACACTATAAGATCAGCTACCGAAAGAAGAGTTTCAGAGTAGTGACTGAAAATAAACACGACCGTAAACTAGACGACGAAATACTACGACAGTTTCAACCAATGGCAAGTGTTCACACTTGCAGCCAACAGAGTGGATGTGGTCAGGATATGGATGCAAAGCAGTGGTTGTCCGTGTGTTCTGCGTTCAACTAACACCATCCACCACACCCACCTTTGTATTAATCATCGCTTTGGTAAAGTATTCTAAACAAATCCAATTAAAACTGAACACTCTTACATTTTCGATGTTCAACCACATTTTATCCGGTAACAATTAATGTTCCTGATTAGTTCATGATGTGAACTATTTAGCATTATGAATTCCTTCAGCTGTTATCTTAAATTCTTTGACTGACTGAAGGTGAATTACTAAGTAACCGGTGTGTCCGTTGTGCACAGACAGGTCAAGAAGATACTAACGGGCAAGCTACCAAAGACTCGGATACAGACGTCATGCAAATGTCCGCGTGACTACCCCGTGATCACAGGCAAAGACGAGTTGTATTGTACAAAGAATGCGCCTATTCTGGAAACTGCGTCCAAGTATCGAGTGAACGACAACTATCACCCGCCAGAGTTTGTCAACGATGGCAAGTCGAGCACATTCTGGGTATCTGCCATTAACAAGGGCGACGTGTCCCTGGCGATCGACCTCCAGGACCAATACGAGGTTTGTAGCCCAGAAACAGAAAACAGTCATGTTGATATATCTTTTAATAGTTAAATTAGCGAGAGAAATGGCGAAACACTCGTTAACAGAATATCAAGAAATATTAAGAACGACCATTTGAGTTACAATTTCTGTTATGACAAACATTGCCATTCGACGCATTATGGATAATGTTGGACGTACACAGCTAAACGATTGTTGCGAGTCGTCTGTTTGATCAACAAGCATCAACGACAACGTCTGTCACCACCGTACATTACGCAACTTTTGTTGCTGCGATTCAATTTTTACAAATGATGCATTGGTTTAGTAACTGTTGTACCAGTCAAATCAACACGTGACTCGAGTTTTATTGAGTTGCGGGCCATCGTACACTGCGCGACTGATCAGCTTTTAGTCGATTAAGCAGACGACTCGTAACAACAGTTTAGCAGTGTACGCCAAGCATAACTAGTTATGTCATATTTATTCAGCACACTGACATTCGGCAGCTATTGTGTCCACAATGTATAATAATCAACTAATCAGTCAATCGCTCATTCATATACAAAGGAGTACATTATAGTAACACAATCGAATGTGAAATAATAATGATAATAATAATAATAATGATAATAATGATAATTATAATGATAATAATAATAATATTAATAACAAGAAGAACAAACGTGCAATACTATGTACACAGGTTTACAGTAGGGTATACACTGTGTAAACGAAGGCCCATATTATTAATTGGCCTCGATTATCGCCTTTTGCTCTTCGGCGTACCCATCCAACTATTAGTTTCATGTAATTGTACACCAGTTACAGCGACTCTAACCGTTTTGTTTTAACGCGATACGAGCATGGTTCCCCGACGACTTCGACGCAATAATGGCGTTGTTCTACGTTTGTGCAGGTGCGGAAGGTGCAGATGGTCTTCTACAGCCCCTACCCAAGTGTGATCCGCATCGAGCGGCGAGTGAACGCGACGTCGCCGTGGCAGGGTTGGCAGTACTACTCCCAGAGTTGCAAGGACTACACGGGCTACACGACCAACAGCAAGCTGACGTCACCCGCCGATACCAGCTGCAAGTTCATCATCGAGTGAGTGTGTGGCTAGGAGTCTTGTTAAAGCAGGTTTGCAATCACCCATCCGCAGCATGTGCAATACGCTGGGCTAGGTGCGTACGTAAAACGGAGAACAGACTTACCGAATGTGTCTTCTATGGGAAGCTGCATGACGGAAAGAGGAAACACGATGTTTTCAGACTAGATAATACCAATAAATACAAACACGTTTATTTAAACTGTCATCAAACATTTTCCACGCTTAAATAATGAATCGTTTTCAAGTAAAAGTTTAAATGGTTATGCTGGAAGTTAATTAGCGTATGAGACAACATACCCATTTTTAGTAAATCACAATACGTTTTAGCAATAAGTAATAGGAAAATACATATAATTTTTGGCATTACTTACGTAATATGTATTCAAATTCAAATATTTCTGGCACAACGCATTCGTAACAGCGCTACTCGAACTCGATTTTTAACTGTATTTTGCTAAAATAGGAGTTTACAATTTAGTGTGGAATATGTTGCGAGAGCGAGAGAGAGAGAGAGAGAGGGGGGGGGGCGAGTGTGAAAGAGAGAGGTGTGTGTGGGGGGTATGTGCGTGTATGTATATGTGTGCGCGGCACGTGTGCGTGTGTGGCAGCCACTCAGTACGAACCTCCGAGTACTCTCTCTCTAGGGCATAAAGCATATTTCCACTTGCCCAAGGGCATGATATCGTATTGTGAATGTGGAACAAACTTACGTGTCACGGATCACACGTTTGCTTCCGGCTCTCCAGAACTCGCTAGTGTAATTAGCTTAGACCAATGTTTAGCCGCATTATATGATGTGTTAGTCATTTATGCTGACCGATTCGACTGCAAAGCTGTATTGTAGGTGCACTGTCCACGCCAAGAACCCCTTGCACGTACAGTCAACAGAAACTACGTTACTTTATCATTGTATCATAATATATTTCGCATTCACAACAAAACAAGTGGTCCCACCATGGAACGTTTCGACAGTGCAGTTGTTTTTATGTTGCGAATGCTGTGACACTGAATCGTTTCTAATGATCACTTCGTTTTATCTTTCGAATTCCAGACCGAACCAGGATCCGAAATACACCGGTGGCGTGATAACCTTTGACCTCTTGGAAGGCCGACCAGGGCAAGGCAAAGATGGCGCCTTCGATATAGCTCTGCGTCACTTCCTGTTGGCTGGCGCCGTGCGCATCCGACTGGAGGGTCATCCATATCTTCCGATTAATGACGAGAAAAAACATATATACCATGGTATCACGGAACTGACAATTGAAGCAGTGTACGTATGACGTGAAATCTACTAAACAGTAAACTGTGTGTTCTTTTTCTTTAATTCCTGTTTTGTCACGCATAAACTAAACTGCAATGTGCAATTTTTACTGCGGTTTCAACACATCTCGTTCGCATTTCGTTCAAGCTGATATGATCACCGTAATCACCGACCTTTCTAATAACCACCTCGTTTATTACTTGAATGTGTTCGACAGTGTGACAATAACGTCGACACATTATTTAGTAGTAAATACAGCAGCTTAGCGCAATGGTGCAGTGGCGAGAGCATCCGGCTCTCAATCAAGAGAACACGGGTTCGAATCCCGTGCTGCTGCCTTGGGCAAGTTGGTTCACTCTACATTACTCCAGTCCACTCAGCTGTACGAATGAGTACCTGACTATACTATAGACAGTGGTGGATATTTGTGTACGACCAGTCTTCGCGCATTAATTACAGCGTGTCTGATTTCTTCCCAGATAAATTAAGAAGGTGTTCGATTGAACAGGTCTGTCAGGGAGTAACGTGTGAAATGCTTTGAGCAGTCCTAAGGATTGGATATTGCGATAGTAATTACAGCGTGATATTGACACGGCAAATGCGATGTCAAAGAGCGAGGACTGAGTAAATGACGTCGTACTGCTGTATCAACGTCACGTTATAACTACTTGCGCTATATACGAACTTACAGTTAGTTTACATTTCGTACAAATACCGTTGTTCTCCCTTCATAGGTGCAACTGCCACGGTCACGGCACCGCCTGTGACATGGCCACCCCGTACACATGCACGTGCGCGCCGTCAAGCAACACGGCCGGCCGTCAGTGCAACGAATGCGCCACGGGCACGTTCCGAACTAAAGACCGCGACGACTACGCCGAGGACTTGTGCCAGCAGTGCGCGTGCGACACCAACGGCACCGAGGGATCGTCGGACGCGTGCGACCCGGTGAGTAGGACAGATTCACTAACCTTCGTTTGAACTCGTAAGTTCGACTTTGCTCTTTAATTTATTGTTTTTCATTTTTTTATTAATATAGGCCTAATGTCCTTAAGACTATATACACTCTATGTTGGAGGTATACTGCCAGCCAAATTGTGTTTAGTAAGCCCGTAACAACGTTCGCAACTTGAAGGTACGACCCCGGGGCATGTTCAAAGGGTAAACAAAACATCCAGTTTTAAAACAAGCTTTATTGTCAATACGGTCGGGTCGGGCTGAGTTAACTACAACACCCTTGGTGCTCAACGATGCCCAATTTGTCCACGTTCGACACAGCAGATTCCTGTTACAAATTACTACGCCCATTAAATCCGGGTAGAGGAACCGACTGGCTCCCTTTAGCAATTGAAAACTGTCAACACTAGAACACACCAAAGGAACATTTTCCTCGGTGTGTCCCGAAGATAGTTTCCTTTATTATACGACGGTGGCTTTTTGAATTTTGAAAACCCACTGTAATGGCATCAACGGATTATGTATAAATGTGGATTTCGTGATGAGCGCTTCATCTTAGGGAACCAGTCTCCTGAACCTGAAGCCTAACTCCGGTCGTCGACATTCTCACAAAATCGGTCGTTATAGTTGCGGTTGTCTGTGATCGGCAGTGTTTGTGCGCGTACATGCGTGTGCAATACTGGGCGTACACTGCTAAACGTGTGCTTGATCAACTAAAGGCTGATCAGTCGTGCAATATGTACGATGGCCCGCAACTCGACAAAACTTGAGTCGCGAGTTGATTTGACCGGTACAACAGTTGTTGAACCGATTCGTCATTCGAAAATGGAATCGCAGCAACAAAAGTTGCGTAATGTACGATGGTGTCAGACGAGACGTCGTCGTTGCATGTTGATCAAACAGACGACTCGCAACAAACAGATATGCCCAGCATTACACAATGAAACACCCATTCCATCCCATTTAACGCCACGCTCCAATGGTTATCCTCCACCCGGTGTCCCTATCACCACGAAGCCTTCCCCGTCTTCATCTTCGTGTCCGTTGGTTGTAGCTGGGCGGCCAGTGCGCGTGTAAGGTCCACACGGCCGGGCGTCAGTGTGACCGCTGTGAGGTCGGCTACTACAACCTCACGTCCTCCGACCCGGCCGGGTGTCAGCGGTGCGTGTGTAACGCCAACGGCACCGTCAACGCCAGTACGACGTGCAAAGCAGTCACTGGACAGTGTCCGTGCAAGGACAACGTGACCGGAGTCCACTGTGACCAGTGCGCGGTCGGCTACTTCAACATGACCGATGATAACCCGGATGGCTGCACTTCATGCTTCTGTAGCGAGGCCGGTACTTCGGCCACCGACCGGTCGTGTGACATTCTCACTGGAAGGTGTCCTTGCAAAAACTACGTGACAGGTAATTGCCTTGTTCTACGTCGGCATACAAATCATTTATTGATGTGTCCCAATTATACCTTTAATATATGTCACTACCTGACTAGTCCCAATTACACCTTTAATATATGCCACTTGTTAACGTGACCCGAGCACACTCATAAAATCTAAACCTCCTCCAAAATTTGTTCGAGTAAATCTACAAAATAAGGCAGCTATGCATAATGTTAAACTTGAGATAAATTCGGATGCAATGTATAACAAACTAAACAAATCTCCTACAGCTGACCCCAATTTAAATTATAACACAATACACGAAGAAATTATGCATGCTAAGAATAAGCATATGCCTGTTAAAATCATGAAATATAATAAATACAAACATAAGCATTCAACCTGGATCACACACGGTCTTCTAAAATCAATCAAATATCGAGACTCGCTTTATAAGAAATAAAAAATGTCTAATCCAAATTTACCTATGTACGAAGTCTTTCAAACTAACCTAAAAACATATAATTTAATATTAAAGAAAAATATTCGTACTGCCAAACAAATGTACTTTGAGTCACGCTTTAACCGATATAAAGATGACATTAGAAATACATGGAAAACCATAAATGAATTTATTTCCAAAAATAATACAAACAACACTGTTTTGTTTAAAAGTAACGGCATAACTATAACAGATAAAACGGTTATTGCAAACCAATTTAACAACTATTTTACAAGTATAGGTCAGTCGACAGCACAAGACATTCATTACAGTGGTAATAAGGATTATAATTACTACTTAAATGATAATGTCCATTCCGTTTTCAGTATATTAAATGTTGATGAAGAAATAGTCAAGAAAACCATTGAAAACCTTCCCAATAAAATCAGTAATGGCTGTGACGGTATTTCCTGTAAACTTTTGAAAATAATTGAACCCTCCATCATCAAACCATTAACCCTGGTAATAAATCAAGTAATAAATACTGGTATATTTCCCGATACACTTAAACTGGCTAAAATAATTCCTATTTTTAAGAAAGATGACCTATCTGTTTTTAAAAATTATAGACCCATATCTCTTCTTCCAACAATTTCAAAAGTGTTAGAGAAAATAATATCTAGTCAACTAACAGCATACTTTAATGATTCTGATCTATTTGTTAAAAATCAATATGGTTTTAGGAAAAAACACTCTACCGAGTATGCATCACTTGAACTAATAGATAGAATAATTACACAAATTGATAAAAATTATGTTCCTTTCAGTATTTTTCTTGACCTCTCTAAGGCCTTCGATACAATTGATCACTCGATACTATTAACTAAACTAAGATATTATGGATTACAAGGTCCTACCCTGAATCTATTTAATAGCTACTTAAGCAATAGAAGACAATACACCGAATTTCAAAACGAAAGTTTCAGATATCCTACCTATTACCATTGGTGTACCACAAGGATCTATTCTTGGTCCCCTATTATTCATAATATACATTAATGATTTTCCTAAAGCTAGCGAAATGTTTAACTTTATTATGTATGCCGACGATACCACCTTATTTAGCACCATCAACTATTTTCAAGGTAATTTCCCAAATAGAAATATCGAATCGGCAATAAATGATGAACTCCTTAAAATAATTGAATGGTTAAACATTAATAAATTATCATTAAACATAAACAAATCTAAATATATTATTTTTCACATGCAAAATAAAGCTGTCGATAACTTTACGCTCAATATAAATGGTACAAACATTGAAAGAGTAGATGAATTTAATTTTTTAGGATTTATTTAGATACAAATTTAAATTGGAATAAACACATTGAAAAAGTATCAAACAAGTGTTCCAAAACAGTCGGCATCTTAAACAGACTAAAATATGTTTTTCCCCTAGAAATTAAAATTATCTTATATAATACGTTACTTTTATCACATATCAACTATTGTATTACGGTGTGGGGATACCAAGGTAGTCGAATGTTGAAAATACAAAAGAAAGCTATGAGAATTTTATCTATAAGTAAATATAATTCACACTCTGAGCCACTTTTCAAAAAATAGAATATCTTAAAAATTTATGACATGTTAAAATTACATGAACTTAAGTTTTATTATAAATATGTACATCATGACCTCCCTGCCTACCTATTAAATTGGAAAATAAATACAAATGCTTACGTACACAATTACAACACAAGGAAAAAAACAGAGTTACACCCATTCAGAACAAAACATGAATTTGCCAAAAGATGTCTTAGATACAGTTTGCCACATGTCAATAACAATACCTCAAAGTTAGTCACAGAGAAGATTGGAACACATAGCTTCAGAGGTTTTGCTAATTATGCAAAAAACAATTTATTAGAAAAATACGTAGATACGTGTACAATATTAAACTGCTATACATGCTATCAAAGTCATTAAAACTGTATTATTATATGTGATATGTTTGGATATGTATTGTATTTGTGCATATACACATTTTTTTACAAGTATATTGATGTGTACTATTGACAATTAGTATTTGTTTATTTTAACATACCATTAATACTCCAAAACATGCATATATGTAATCAAGTAATCTCGGTTTCTTTTCTTTTCCTGCACATTTACATTTGCACTTCCTTCGGTAAAATTGAGTTGAAACAAATTATTATTGTGGCTCCTATGAGAGCGACTGTTATTGTCTTAATAGGAGTCACAGACCCCATCTAATTTGAAACTACACTGCATTTGTATATATGAATATATATGCCTATTCATGTTACGTTAATTTGATATTATACACATATTGTAATTGGGGTCTAAATAAAACTTTCTTGTTCTTGTTCTTGTTCATAAGAGTTGCAATATGAGATCGTCCATCTTCAAATTAAAATTCCCATTGAATTAACCATTAACCACTTTCCTCAATTGCATATTTAAGAAGATAAGATAAAAACTGCGTAAGAGTCGAATAATTATATATTATCCTTCTGTCAGGACGTGGCGACCGGTATATTGCCAAAGAATAATTTATCAGATAACATCAAATGTCAAAGTGACATATATGGCAGCAAATATGATCAAATAGTCTCTAAGTAAGTAGTGTCCATGTCGTATATAGACTGCCTTTAAACAGTTTAAAATGATACTTTAACTAGATTGCAACTTTAAACATGTTACTTTTTACATGTTCCGAAATCCAACTCTAATGGTGCAAATACCTTAAAAATTAACCCGGACGTTTTACGTTAAGGTTTGAACTGCGACGAATGCATGGACGGCTACACTAACCTGACGTCATCGAACCCTGACGGCTGCGAGTCATGTGACTGCGATGTGAATGGTTCGTTGTCCGATTCTTGTGACGTCATCACTGGCCAGTGTGCGTGCAGGGCGAACGTGACCGGACTAAAATGTGATCGCTGCGTGGACGGGCTCTATGCAGTGGACGGTGCGGCCATGCGTCAAGATGGCTGCCAGACGCAGTGTAACTGCAGGTACGTATAACGTACTCCGATTGGATTATATGATGTAGGAAGTGTTTTCATTGGCTGGAGGGTTATGGATTATTAATCATTTTGGTTGTAAGCTGTTTCAGTGCAGGGTATTCACAACGCATGCGCATCAAGAAACCGGTCCGCAACCGTAGTTCAGCAGTTAATCCCTAGATGCCGTACTCATTAATGAGGAAAGTATACATAGAAGCCTTCGCCAAAATCCTATAGAATATGGCAATAACGTGACAAATGGAAGTGTTCTGTAAAATATTATTGGTTGATGTGTCGTCAGAGATGAATCTGTTCCTGCCAATATATACTAGTAGTTTGTATAACGTGCTCTGCCGCTAAAGTGCGCTGCTTTCCAATGAATGCGCGTCTCCTTGCGGAAACCAGCACAAAACCACAGTTCAACGTTTTCTCACCAGATCCCGCATCGTGAATATTGACTATTGTCTGTTTAGCAAGAGTATTAGCTTATTACACATTCATCGATTCGTTACCCCCTCTGAGACCAGCACATGTATTGGTAGTTTTGTGAACACGTAATATATGTCTACATTTTTACAAGACATTAACCGTGTGTTCAGTTCAATTCAATAACAGAATAACACCGTAACACATTAAATCTCGTTTCTTGTATCTTTCCATAGCTCTTCCGGCACCGACCCTACATACAGGACCACGTGTGACAAGTTGGGCGGCCATTGTCGCTGCAAGGTCAGAGTTGAAGGTCACGAGTGTGACAGATGCAAACCCGACGCCTATTCCTACGACGGGTCCGCCGACGAAGGCTGCCTGGCGTGCGCATGCGACGAGCGAGGGACAGTCGGAGGCTCTGTCACGTGCGACGCCACTTCCGGCCAGTGCACGTGCAAGCGCAACGTGCAGTCTCGCACGTGCGCCGCATGCAAGGCGGAATCTTTCGGTCTGTCCTCCGATAACATAGACGGCTGTCGATCGTGTGACTGTTACGGACGAGGCGTGACATTGAACTCGACATGTGACCCAGTTGGTGGACAGTGTCAGTGCAAGGAAGACGCGGGAGATATTACGAAAGGCGGTCGACAGTGTGTAAGTATACCTTCATGACGTCAGCAGTGTCCTCTTTATATGGTTTGTTTGATACTTTTTACAAAGGGTCCGTGTTTAAATCCGAATCAACTGGAGCAAGCGGACGCGATTTTGCATTACATTATATTTTATGCATCCTCGGTAACTGCTAAAATGGAAATATAAGATCACCTTTGTTCAATATTCCATCTATATATATAAATATATATATGTGTGTGTGTGTGTGTGTGTGTGTGTGCGTGCGTGCGTGCGTGCGTGCGAGCGTGTGTGTGTGTGGTATGTGGTATGTGTGTGTGTGTGTACGTGCTTTTGTTCGTGCTTGTCTGTATGTATGTGTGTCTGTCTGTCTGTCTGTCTGTGTGTCTGTATGTATGTTTTCGATAACGAAATAGAATTAGGAAATAGTGTATATAGGAAATAAAATTAATCTTAAACTAAATGGACACAAACAAAAGTCTCGAGTACTCTGTGGGACTCGAACCGATGACCCTAAAAATAGCACTTTGACACGCTACCAATTTAGCCACCAAGATCAACACGTTTGGTTGTACTTTGGCGACTACATATATTAGTTAGCAGTCCGACCGTTGCACGAGACATCTTGTTTGGTATTTATATCATGCTTATTCACTCTTAGTTTTTTGTTTATGCTCGAGCATAAGCCAATAAAGTTGATACGGAATATTCGACATGCAGCTACGAGAGCTGCCACCTAGTGAATGTGCAAGTAATTAAAAGGCACTGAACTACGAAAAAAGTTTAATGTCGGTTTATTTTGTGTGTGCCATGTTTCAATATAAGTTTAATGTTGAATAGTTGTTATAGTATAGTATTATCTGATAAAAGTGTATCCTTATTTAATTTGTTATTTCATAGTCGGCCTCATCATAGTCTCTAACCGAATCTGGGGTAAAGCCCCCTACCGGTAACATTGGCTGGATCTTAATAATCCAGGGCCACGCGAATGCTGCCACCTCACGACGCCTGGATAATCGAGGCTACGAAATTAGCGACACCACACATTTAGTGGTCGTAGGAACGAGTATAAGTTCAAAATAGTGTGCGTGTGTGTATGTGAATGAGTGAGTGAGTGAGTGCGTGAGTGCGTGAGTGCGTGAGTGCGTGAGTGCGTGAGTGCGTGAGTGCGTGAGTGCGTGAGTGCGTGAGTGCGTGAGTGCATCAGTGTGTATGCGTGTGTATGCGTGAGTGTGCATATGTGCGTGTGTGTATGTGTGTGCGCGTGTTAGTGTGCGTGTATGCGTGTGTGAGTGTGTGTATGTAAGTGAGTGAGTGAGTGAGTGAGTGAGTGAGTGAGTGAGTGAGTGAGTGAGTGAGTGAGTGAGTGAGTGAGTGAGTGAGTGAGTGAGTGAGTGAGTGAGTGTATACGTGTGTATGCGTTTGTGTGCGTATAGGCGGGTGTTTAAGTGTGTGCGTGTGTGAGTGTGTGTGTGTGACTGAATGGATGAGTGAGTGAGTGAGTGAGTGAGTGAGTTAGTGAGTGAGTGTGTGAGTGAGTGAGTGAGTGAGTGAGTGAGTGAGTGAGTGAGTGAGTGAGTGAGTGTATTTGCGTGTGTATGCGTGAGTGTGCGTATATGCGTGTATGTATGTGTGTATGTGTGTGCGCGTGTTAGTGTGCGTGTATGCGTGTGTGAGTGTGTGTATGTGAGTGAGTGAGTGAGTGAGTGAGTGAGTGAGTGAGTGAGTGAGTGAGTGAGTGAGTGAGTGAGTGAGTGAGTGAGTGGGTGAGTGTATACGTGTGTATGCGTTTGTGTCCGAATTTGCGGGTGTTTAAGTGTGTGCGTGTGTGAGTGTGTGTATGTGACTGACTGGATGAGTGAGTGAGTGAGTGAGTGAGTGAGCGAGTGAGTGAGTGAGTGAGTGAGTGAGTGAGTGAGTGAGTGAGTGAGTGAGTGAGTGAGTGAGTGAGTGAGTGAGTGAGTGAGTGAGTGAGTGAGTGAGTGAGTGTGAGTGAGTGAGTGAGTGAGAGTGAGTGAGTGAGTGAGTGAGTGAGTGAGTGAGTGAGTGAGTGAGTGAGTGAGTGAGTGAGTGAGTGAGTGAGTGAGTGAGTCAGTGAGTGAGTGAGTGAGTGAGTGAGTGAGTGAGTGAGTGAGTGAGTGAGTGAGTGAGTGAGTGAGTGAGTGAGTAAGCGAATGTATGCGTGTGTGTGCGCGAACGCTTCAGCGTGTGTGTGTAAGCGATGACATAAAAAAGTAGTCAACGGATTTCACATAAATGCAGACCTGTGACATTCCCGAAGGCGATTGATGAAATAAGAGTTGGCGTAACACAAACCATATCTGTTACCTGCAAGAAAGTGGCGTTCACTATGATATCTTGATCAAGCAGGTGTTTTACTAGATTTGGTTTTTGCGGTTCTTTTATTAGAAGTGTGTGTGACTCACGCTTTCATTCCAATAACCTACGTCGTCGGCGGAGAGGCTCAGGTGTTTCACGAGTTCCTCTACGTCACCAGGCGGTGTGATTAGGCAGAGAAAACTATGTTCTTTATTTCAAACCGGAAGTGTCGACAACCTACGTAACAAAGCGCAGACGGAGACGTTTAATATCAAACAATGCACTTCCCTGAGACATACAGTACAACTTCTAGGCTTCACAATTGATGTAAAGTAATATTTGCTTAAACACGTCTTGAATGTTTAATAAGCAAGCTTACACAGCAACGTAAATCACCATGGAAACCTGCCAAGTGGTGACTCCATCCGTTCACAAACTCCCAAAATACAGTACGTTAAACATTACGGGGGGTTTGTCGTCACGGAAAAATGCTATAGTGGCGCCACGCATACGTTAATGGAAATTGTTCCTAATAGCGATTTTGTATCATAAAAGTCACACATCTCACAACATGTGTTAGTGGAGAGCGAAACTGAACCGATACTAAACGCATGACTTTTCTGGACTTGATGCATCCTTAATCACACGGCTTGAGGCAATCATCATCAGTGATTTACGGGTTGAAGAAGCTGATAGTTGGTGTTTGATTGACACAGCGAGACTGACGGAATAATTCAGGCTCTTAAAGTTGCATACTGCGTTAACTGCCATTTTTATCGCATTTTAGGAAAGTGCATGTATACGATGAACAAGATTTGCTAATTAACATACTTGCTATCATGTGTCATTTTGCGAATTAACAAAAGTTGATTAGCTGTAATAATGTTTCGTCTTTTGCGCCGTTTTATCTTAAAATATCATATTATGTGAAAACAAGTTTATATGGAGTTGAGGAAAGTGATAATACGTAGTGTATGGGACGTGTTGACTCGCTGGAAATATGCATTTTAAACATGGAGGAACTCAGAATGCGTCTTTAAGCGTGGCATGAATGTAGGTTATTTCGTATATTGATATTCTCGATTCCCTTTCAGGTGGCATACGTGGAGACACTGTCGCCGTCGTACGGGCCTAAGTCTGGCGGGACTCTGATCACCGTGAGCGGGGGCTTCCTGGGGGACGCAACCAACACAACCGTTCGCCTCACTGACCGCCCGTGTGTCGTCGACACGACCAAAAGGTACAGTTGAACCTCGCTTTGCTGTCTCCTCGGTAATACAGCATCCTCGCAATCGCAATTAAGGTCACGCTAAGAGAATCTTATATTATTTTCACCAGATTCAAGAGTAGGAAATTAGTTCCGCCGAAACGGACACCTCGCTATTCGGGTCACCTTTGACCAGTTCCGGTGATGACCGTAATAGGGAGGTTCCATTGTTTATCGAAGAACATTTAGTGCAGTTGTTTTCGTGATTAAAAATTTATTAAATTTGTTGCATATTTAATATTAATCCATTATTATTATTGTTGTACAGTGGAACAGAACTGCTTGATTACTGTTTTACTGACAGTGGTTACCTATACATGAGTGTAGTACGTTTGCATACGTTCGTGCGTGCAGGCGCGTGTGTATGTATGTGGATACGTGTATTTCTGCGTGTCTGCATGTTTGCGTATATGTGTTTGCGTGTGTGTGTTTCTGTGTGTGTGTGTGTGTGTGTGTGTGTGTGTGTGTGTGTGTGTGTGTGTGTGTGTGTGTGTGTGTGTGTGTGTGTGTGTGTGTGTGTGCGTGCGAGCGTGTGTGTGTGGTATGTGGTATGTGTGTGTGTGTGTGTACGTGCTTTTGTTCGTGCTTGTCTGTATGTATGTGTGTCTGTCTGTCTGTCTGTCTGTGTGTCTGTCTGTATATATGTCTTAGTGTTTGACTGTATGTATGTATGTGTGTCTGTGTGACTGTTTGTGTGTCTGTCTGTCTGTCTGTCTGTCTGTCTCTGTGTCTGTCTGTCGGTCTGTCGGTCTGTCGTTCTATCGGTCTGTCTGTCTCTCTGTCTCTCTGCCTCTCTGTGTGTGCGTGCTGTGTTTGTTGAGCGTCATTCTCCCACGATATCAATACATATACTATGTGTTTGTGTGTATCATGTTCACAGTTCGGCTACGCGAGTCATATGCGTGAGCGAGTCAGTCAAAGCCGACGGCCTGGGCAAGTCTCTGACAGCGACAATCACCTTGTCTGACGGCGTCTCTCTCACGCCCAACGGCAGTTTCATCTACAAGAAAGACCCTGACGTTAAAACGGTCGAGCCTGTCGTCTGTATTCTGGGGTGAGTCAGAATAAAGCAGGAAACTGTTTACGTCACACATTTTGTGACTGACAGTCTAGTTGAGTCACACCCAGATCCACATGACTATCATCGGTAACATCGATACCCTGGACATTTTCACTCTAACAATGGTTTTGTTCTCCTCTTGTTTTCCTCTGCCAGGGGTGAAACTATCCTGGAATAGTATCCTCGATGTTTGTTTTCTGCCCCCCCCCCTCACTGATCTTGCACTACTGTATCCACCAACTACTCCATTCCCCTCTATCTTTCTCTCTCATTCTCCACTCCTCTCCAGATCCACCCAACTCTCTCTTTACACAATCCTCCCATTGCAGTCTAGGTCGTTCTCGCTTCTTTAAACCTTCAATTCTCCGGACATCTGCTTTCTTTGCTAACCGTTCTATTCCCATTCGCTCCACAAGTCCAGTCCACTTTAATCGACACCAGCTTCTTCTTAACACTTTCTTTTACATCAACCACCTCCTCTCCCAGCTTCTCCATTATTCGCCTGTCGAATCTGTTCACTCCCGCAATTCTTCTGACCTAGTTGTTTTCGCAAACGTATACCCTCTCCTCTTGTTTTTCACGGGTAACCGAGTAACACAAAATTTACCCCATTCTTTACCGCCTCGTGATGTGACACCCTTGCAACACATATGAATGTGATTATACAGTGTTACAACCAAATAGAATGATCGTGTTTGGTTGACAGAGGTGGAATAGTTCTGACTGTGACCGGATCAAACCTCGACTCGATCGCTCGCCCTGTCATGAGCATCACCGCCTATCACAAGTGGTCACGTAAACAACAGTTCCTGTCGGTGAGTCTTTTTACAATACAATCGAACGTTGCTTTACGGTCACCTCCGTAACACGACCACCTCGTGATTGATTATTTTCACAACAATAAAGTATAAGAAATTAGTTCCATTAATACGGTCACCTCGCCACTCAGGCCACTTTCGCCCAATTCCGATGGTGACCGTAATAGTGAGGTCCCACTGCACTGTGATTGTCCAGCCACGTATATGTCCATCAGAGCACATCGATGTGCTTTTCTTGATAAGCTATTTCCTCCTACTCCTCCTCTTCTTTCGTTCCTTGTTTGCTCCTATATGTTTGAAATCTTCAACCTGGAAAGCCATGACGTAAGCTGCTCGTTAGAGATGTAAGCATTGAAACAATGATGCATAATAAGCAAATGTGAAGATTCAGTTTTATCCAAAAAACGATTCAGAACTTCCAGTATTTTCAAAGGCGTTGGAATAATATGAATATTGGGGACCTGAGTCAACACTCTCATCTCGGACATGACTTTGGAAAACGGGGATGTGGGTTTAGGTGGGGTGATGTTGGGGATGTTTCGCTTTTTCGCGGTAACGTTCAGGTTTTCACTTACCTCTTCGATGTTGTCGGACATAGCGTCACCGCACGTAAGACGGGAGAAGGGCAGGGGTTGTTGTTGAAGATGTTCACGGAACAATCACGAAATTAATTTATGCAATTATGCAGTTTCGTTTCGAAGGTTGTAATCCGAATGGAAAACATCTTCAAAATTAATATAGTATTTCGCCCTTATTTATTTTTATTTTAGGTTAAGCCCCCCCCCCCCACACTCAACATCCGGGAAATTATCCTCCAACCCCCACCCGATTCCGACGCCTGTGTATTTCTACTTCGTACTCTTCGTGCTAATGTATTAGTAGTGGGTGGTAGTATAATATATGTTAGTCATAACATAATTATCACGTCAGTTGTTATATTAAAACACGTCATCTTTATGCAGAACATTCCTCATGTGTCGGTTCTCCAGGACGTTCCACTGACGACATTGTGCGAAATTAATTTAAATAGCCATTGTTTGTTGTGGACATTTATGGATATCTACGTCATCTTTTCAGGACTGTGCCGTCACCAGTGGAGACAAGATGCTCTGTGACACGCCCAAGTTTGATCTATCGACAATTTCAAAACGGAAACGACGAGAAACCGATGATAGCGCCAGCTTCCTGGCAGGCGATAACTTACAGTTCTACATCGGGTTTATCCTAGACGGCGTGGCAGCGTTCAGGTAGGAACATCTGGTGGAATGTTGTCTTATATATTGCATTCGCATATCATCAGTATATATATACACACACGCGCACACACAGTTAGATTGGTACCGGTGATTAACACATTTGTCGTACATGGTTTTGTTTTATTCAGTGACGTATCGATAATGTCGGAAGAGGACCAAGGGGTCAAGCCTAGGCACACTTTAGTTGTCCACGCTAGATTGCTAAATTGCAGTGAAGCAACAGGTTATATAGGGAAAACGTAAAACACTTGCTAGTGGTGGACGTGGTCTATCAGCTCCTAAATACGCCACTGGTACTAGTAACTAGAATCGTAGTTGCATATTGTTTAATTATACGGGTAAACGTATAGCATCTTCAATTGTATTTCACAAGAGGCAAACTATTGAATCATATCAACCTTGAGCAACATGAGGCGTCGGAACGTGGTGAATATTAGGGAGTTGAGGCTCACCAAAACCTTTCAACTGCACCCTCTTGAGGCTTACCAAAATCCATCTGCGCACCCAGTGCCGAAATACTAGTGGATAGAGATATCTCTAGCCCCGAGAAATTAGTTTTGGGCACTTGGCTCCCCAAGCTCCTGGGTGTTTGTGGTGAGGCATCCACGGTTTTAACGAACAAAACATTTGAAGTAATCGCGATTGTTCCAGAAACATGAGCCTTGTGGCACCAGAGTACGGCGTGCTGAAGGTCTACAAAAACCCCGAGTTTACGATGTTCGAGGGGGTGAAGACGTATCGCCCTTACTGGCCCTACAACGACGCAGATATTGTCATCGAGGTAACCATATAATATTATGTCACGACTAACTCATCCCGATGGTACCGTCTTGGTCTTGGTTCTTCCTGTAAATGTACCTCTCGCCTAGCAATGTAGCATTTGTAATATATCCCAGCTGTGGGCACCGTTTCACAAACACTCTTGCGAGCTCATACGCCCGATTTTACTCTTGAAGATAGATTGTACTCCGTAACAATGCTCTTGTGTGCTGAAATCTGTCACCACCGGGACGCGCCATCGAGACACATTCCGGTGTGTCATGTAAATAGTGTCCTCGCTGACACGGTCTCGGCGTTTTGCACTTTGAAAACGCTCCTTAAATAATTGCACAACGGATTATCTTTAATGATGTGTTTTCTTTACGATGTCATTATCTAAGTGATATGTTGCCGTGGTCCACAATACGCAGCAGTATGTCTTTAGTACCATTGTTATGAGCGACACGAGCAACAGTGTAAATATTTACACATATAAACATAATTATGAAAATAAACATTGTAAAATATTATTTCCAAACGGTAGTTTTATCCTTATTGCGATATATTTGTTCAATTCCGGTGTAAAATACGGCTACATATATACATTACTGAGAGACAAAAGAATACTTTTAATCGTATGTTATAGGGTAAACATCTCAACATCGGCGTCACCTTCAAAGACTACACGATAATGGTTGGGCGAAAGAACTGTACTTCGCTCGACCTCGCGTCCAACCAGATCACATGCATTCCACCGGAGACGCAGCCTGAACCAGGCGCCAGTGGCGACACAGACGGGGCTCCTGGTGTTAAGGTAAACGGTCAACGGCAACAACGATTAGCACCGGGGTGGCTTACTGACTGTTTGATGTACTTACACGTCACAAACGGAAATATTACATTTAGAATGCTGACAACTTTATTAACGCAACACAGACATGAATATTGGGAAATGTGGAGACAGAAAGGAGAGCAAAAGAGAGCCACAGTCATCGCTGATTTTCACAATTGTTGGCGCTGTTGCCATGCTTTAACGCACATAAAGTCGTTAGCGTTTTCACACTAAATTATTATAGTTATGGTTACAATTACAAACAATCTACGACGCTCTGTAATTCATGCTGATAAATAGTTACTTCCGAGACAGTTTTTTTACTAAACTATAATTAAACAGGAGGTGAGCTGCGTATCTAACAAAAGTAGTCATAGTAACTTTCGGCACATGCCGTAATGTTGTATAATCGTGTCTTGCACAGGTTCGGGTTGGCAACGTCGTCGTGTTGATCGGGTACATACGTTACGAACAAACGTTTTGGGACAACGCACAGGTTCGTAAGAGGTCTTGGTCGTTGAGGTTTTCTTCTTGCTCATGAATGTCAAACTGAATTTAGATGGTCTGTGATATATGTGTATCTATTATTACTAGCATCATTATTATTAATAGTAGGCCTCCTACTATAATCCTTATCGTTGTTATTATTATTATTATTAGTATTATTATTATTACTATTATCATCACTGTTACTTTTATTATCATTTTTGTTTTATTACCACAATCATTAGTGTTATCATTGTCATTGTTGTCATTATCGGTTTCTTTTTAATTAATTTTTACAGCTTCGCAATGGCGTCATCGGTGGCGTGATCGCCCTCGTTCTCGTCATCATTCTGCTAGTTGTCTGCGTGGTCGTCTGGCGGCGCCGTCGTCGTCAGTCACGTGACGATTCACACCCACATCTTGAAATGACGGACAAAAGAAATGGCAAGAATCCGTACATATCTGCATACTACAGCGGTAAGAATTTAAATATTACGATATTACACGACAACAGAGGGAATACTTGCGTGTTCATTTTCTGAAGAAATGCAATGTTTTAGAATTGGACGAATCATTCCTAGTTGGTTGATGTATACGCTTGATTTTCAAAAAATCGATATTCAAATTTGTGGGCAGCAATAACTAAAGTTTACATTGTCACCAGTGGAAAATAAACGGTGATCCGTACTTATTCCATATGTCCTTTGACGTTAAATTGAATTTTTTTTATCACAACTATAAAGTTTAACATATTTCATCGTTTCCGCTACCAATGGTAGTCTTCTTTAGTAAATAAATTTGGGATGTCAGTTATTTCTTCCAATGTTCGTGAAAATGCTATCAACCGTAGCAGAAATGTTGAAGTAAGTTAACGATTGTGATGATAAGCAGAACATATTGAAATGGGGAAAGCACTTCGCAAATATTACAATTCTGCTTTCTCTTTTTCCGCAATAATTGTTAATGCAATTACAAAATGTATGTGTTATTATGTTAATACAATTACAACATGTATGTGTTATTATTTTATTACAATTACAACATGTATGTGTTATTATTTTATTACAATTACAACATGTATGTGTCATTATGTTATTACAATTACAACATGTATGTGTTATTATGTTATTACAATTACAACGTGTATGTGTTATTATGTTATTACAATTACAACGTGCATGTGTTATTATGTTATTACAATTACAACATGCATGTGTTATTATGTTATTACAATTACAACATGTGTGTGTTAGTATGTTATTGTGAAAAGAAAAACCAATTATCATTACATTGCTGCAGGTTCGCAGTCCGGCTACCTGACGGCCTCTTGCGGAGGTCTTCTGGAGATCCTCGCTCCAGAGTTGAAGGAAAGAATTGGTGACGTACTCATCCTTGACCCAAAGCGCATGGTCGTTGGGAAGCTGATCGGGGAAGGTAGGTTGATGGTGCCCATGTTTTATGGACGAGGCAATGTATACACTAACATCGACATTGAGCTATTTTCTATGGGGCGGAAGCTAACCACGTTATGTCGCTACCAACGTCATCCTTTGGCCATGATCTTCATCCGTCTTGTCCGTTACGTCTTCTTCGACAATTTCTCTCACCTCCATGACTCTTATCACAACTCTCCTAGAAGTGTTAACGAAGAGATAAATTGGGCAGTCCATTGCAACATCCATCGGGTATAAAAGTCCTACGCGAACTGATTCAGCCGAAATCGTAAAATTATCTCTGACAGGAGAAATCTTCATACGTGAACTATAATTGACAATACCCAATCAATCTAAAATGAATACCTGGCGTCGTTTCCGTATTCCTTTTTTGTAAACGTTTACAATATTTGTGATATAATGTCATGTTTCGGTCGTGTTCTTCAGGTACCTACGGTCGGGTGCACATTGGTCGCCTGGCTGACGAATTCCACAACAACCATATGCCAGTTTCCATCAAGACACTCCGAGGTAAAGATTTCGACGATTCTGTTTCTTTTGAGATAATAAACTAGCAGAGTGTCATGATATTATGGATTATCTGATGTCAACATGGACCGTTCATCAGCTGTAACTTTGTTTTTTTAAATTGGTTGTTCACAAAGTTTCTCGTATTAATTTCTTCGATTGTCCAGAAGTCGCGAGGATCGCTTATCAGTTGAGCTCGGTTTGAATAGTGTAGTAACGGAAAAATCTGTTCACATTTCGTCAAAGCATACGCCATTTACGTATACCCCTGGAAACCGCCTTCTGCACCTGTGTGCATGTAGCGGCATCCGGAGGACGGTAATGTTTGCAAGTTTACACAATTACAAGTTTTCGTCCAATGTCTGCAGATCGTGACATCACACCACGTGACATCAGCGAGTTCCTGGAGGAGGCGGTGATTATGAAGGACTTCAAGAACGAGCATGTTCTCGGTCTCGTCGGCGTCGCCATCGAGAAGAACCATCCGTACGTGCTGCTGCCCTATATGGAGAACGGAGACCTCAAGTCGTTCATCTCGAACGAGGAAAATGTGCGTGGCAACTGACTGCAGAGGGAAATTAAAATAGGTTTATGGACAATGTAATTGTTGTAGCATAATGAGTAATCTTCGTAAAATATAATAATAATAATGGAGTGGCATCTTTAGCGTCAATATCCTCGGAAAATCCGAGCTCAGTGACGCAACAAAACCAAAGGATTAAGCGTTTTCATTGTTAAGTACACAGCAAAAGTAGTCAATAGATGGATGGAATTTCTAAGAAACTAAGCAGGATGTGCAGTATTAAAAACATAGGTTTTTGGATGACAGTCTGTATTACTGTTTTCGTCGCTTTCTCGTTGCCACAACAGAAGCAGCAGCAGCAGCTACAATAATAACAACAACATAAGC
Source organism: Paraescarpia echinospica (assembly GCA_020002185.1). Taxonomy (NCBI): domain Eukaryota; kingdom Metazoa; phylum Annelida; class Polychaeta; order Sabellida; family Siboglinidae; genus Paraescarpia; species Paraescarpia echinospica. The sequence continues at coordinate 9,134,171 of CM034534.1, read as the reverse complement.
ACCAGAAGCAGCAGCAGCAACTACAATAATAACAACAACATAAGCACCAGAAGCAGCAGAAGTAGCTACAATAATAACAACAACATAAGCACCAGAAGCAGCAGCAGCAGCTACAATAATAACAACAACA
>CM034534.1:9096603-9133041 GCA_020002185.1 Paraescarpia echinospica | reverse complement strand
TCGGCTGCACTAGACACACCGAAATTGAGACGTTTATATCTCCACAGGCCGATGTGCGTGGAGAAAGTGGTGATAGGTCGCGATGACGGTTCGAGTTCCAGCTGATTGTAGCCTTGGTTCAAGTCGAGTTTGCTGAACACAGCTGCACCGTTGAGGTCGTTTACAAGCTCGTTGATGGTCGGCGTGATGTGACGTTCTCGCGTGATCGCCTGATTCGCTTGGCGCATGTCGACACACACCCGGATCTGACCTTCACTTTTCGGTTTCGGTACTACGACCAATGGCGATACCCAGGGCGTTGCCCCATCGACGCGCTCGATGACGCCGAGTTCCTCGTCTCGCTTCAACTCCTGTTCCAGTTGCTGCCTGACGTGAAACAGGATCCTCCTGTGTGGTTGCGCAACAGGTTGCACCGTCTCGTCGACGTGTAATTTCACTTTGAAATCCTTTAGTTGACCGAGACCTTGGAAAAGGTCGTCATACTCGGAGACTAAGCGATCGATAGCTGTAGCCTGTGGCTGGTTGGTCGATAGCGGTTGCACGACTCGTACCAGATGAAGTCGCTTTGACGTCTTCCATCCTAGAAGAGAGCCACCTGAGCCCGCTACAACATAGAACAGTTCGTCACTTTGTTGTGTTGCAGATTTCACAGTGGCCGTGAAGATACCCTTGACAGGAAGTGGCTTTGGAGATCCGTACGGGAAGATCTTCGTGTCATCGCGGATCAGCTGCGGTTGCGGTGCCATCGTGGCGTAGTCGCATTCATCGATGATGTTGATTTCAGCTCCCGAGTCAGCAATGACGTTCAGTTCGTGGCCGTTGACATTGACAATGAAGTGTGGACGTGCATCGCGTTTGTTGACACTGACGTTGCACAGTGATAGTTTGTAGACACACGCGTCATCACTCGAACTGTCTTCAGCCGCAACGATGTGTACACCTCGCTTCTGTGGTTTACGCGTGTTCGGTTTACGTTTCTCTGTTTTCGTCGGTCTGCGCGTTGTTGGTCTAGACAGGCAGCATGAAGCGAAGTGATTCATCTTGTGACAGTTCATACACTCCTTCCCAGCGGCAGGGCAGGACGATCTCCCTCCAGGGTGCGGCCACGTCTGCGCACAGTTGCGGCACACGTTATTCTCGTCCTTCGGTTTCGTAACCCACTGTGATTGTTTGGGTTTGTGGGTTGACATCTTGTTGACAGACACCGACTGACTGTTGTGATTGACGCGTTCTATGTCCTTGGCTTGCATCTCGGACAGTTCCATGACCTTTGCGACATCCACCAGTTTGGTCAATGTTATGTCGGGGTCACTTAGTGCCTTCCGTCGAAGCCGACTAGACTCGCAGTTCTGTACGATCTGGCTCATGATTTCTCTGTCGATATCGGAGAACTCACACGTTTTTGCAAGCTGCCTCAGCCTCGTGTAGTACGCGGTGATGTCTTCCCCCTTCTCCTGCTTTGCCTGTCTGAACTTGTAGACTTCGTACTCGCGGTTTCTCTTTGGAGCGAAGTGTGTTGTGAGTGCTTTGACTGCTTTCTCAAGTTCATTTTCGTCATCGTCACCAGCGACGACAGGCAGCGTGTCGAAGATATCGTGCGTTTCTTCACCCGCATAATGAAGCAGTAGTGCGCGTTGACGTGTGTCGTCCGTGATGTTGCACGCCGTCATGAGATTTTTGAAGCGAGCGACCCATTTGGTCCAGCGAATTGCGACGTCACCGCTTGCACTAACATCGAAGTGTGGATACGTTGGCAGATCGGACATTATTGCAGTACTTAACTTTGTTGCGAAGTTCACACCTGCATCACTCGTCGCCAAATATGATGTTTTGAGTCTGTTTATTGAGAGCTTTGAGAAAACGTCTATTTACTGTAGCCGCCCGGATGTAGCTATCCCGGATCTTAAATCTAACTCGATACGTTAGGTGGCGATACCAGTCACTCAGTTAGTCAGTAATTGAACTATACAGAGTTGAACACTACAGTAGTAGTGGTAGTGCTGGTAGTGATGGTAGTGATGGTAGTGTTGCCGTCGTGTCAATACAAACAAAACGTGATGCTTGTAATAACATGTCAAACTGCTTTTCTAGAACTGGGAAATTCCGCTCGGTCGAAGGTTCCGGTCTCTCAAGTTGTGGTTCGTGCTGCGGCTGTACGGCGTCAAGGGACTGCAAGCCTTCATCAGAAAGGTGTGTTACTCGTATGCGAAATGTGTGTGTGTGTGTGTGTGTGTGTGTGTGTGTGTGTGTGTGTGTGTGCGTGTGCGTGCGTGTGTGCGTGCGTGGGTATTTGCGTGTGTGTTCATTTATTTGTAGTCTTTCTCCGACTACCGGTATTTCCCTTTGTTACGTGAAATTTGCATGTCTACATTTCTCGTTAAATATGTTTCCAGTGTGCGACGGTCATCAGTAATTAATTAAATTAATGTTTGATTTATTTCCCGACGTTTATTTTATTAAAAGTTATGCATTGTTCCAGTCATTCTCTAACTTTCTTATTCGTTATTTATTGATCTCCAGTCTACCAATGTACCATGCAGCCTTTATGTCGTTATACTGAAAATCTCAGTGCAGTACACAAATACGATCTGTTCGCAAAATCATGCGGTTTACTGTTTAGATCAGCTGTATAACCAATAGTATCATCTGATGGGTGGTGTTGACCCACCGTTTGACGTCGGTTGCAGCATGTTGAACTGGCCCACGAGTTTGAGAAGCTGGTTGGCAAAGACGACAAATTCGAGGTGACCCATCCCGTCACGCATGGCCTCGTCTGCTTCCGGCTGCGACAGGTACGCCACCGTGACAATGTTGTCGCGTACTGTCGTGACGTCACAATTGTATTTGCATTAAGGATTTCTATCTTGCAGCATGAACTATGCGAATTGGACTCCCTGATTTAGCAGTAAGCTAGCAGAAAGGACATAGCGCCACTGTTGTCAATAAAATATGTATTCTTTAGGTATTTTGTTTTCTTCATAAGAACTTTGAACTCCACCCGACCGTCGGCGGTTGATTATTGATTTATCTTAGCTCTTACTCTGACGTATCTCCAAGGTCTGTAATTATCTTTAGTTTTATTATGAACACTGCAGAATCGCAATTATCATATACACGTAGTGCTGTTGTTTTGAGAGTTGTAATGTATAAATTGCGTCTTTTTCTCATTCGCAGTGTTCCAACGATGTCAACGCCTTGCTTCTGACCAACCTCACCAAAGACCGCCGCGTCTATTTGACGGCAACGACCAGCAAAGGCGTCTACTTTCTGCGGTTCGTTGTCTGTTGGTGGAAGACTGAGGTGTCAGATATACGGTATTCATGGGACGTCATCCGTGAAGTTACCACGCAACTGTTGGAAGAGATGAAGGACAAATGAGTTCTTTTGTGCATCAGTCCTTCTAGGCCATATGTATTAGACGGACACACAGTTGACTTACACAGTGTACTCTCGCTATAAGAAACACGTCAGGACTTGGCCGAACCCAACCGGTGTGTCTTAGGGTGACCTTAATTGCGAGGTGGCTGTATTACCGAGGTGAAGGTAAAGCGGAGTTTTACTGTATTATTGTTCTCTTTTGATGTTTAACATTTTGTGTTTGATCTTCCCTCGCCAATATATCGTAATAGACAACTGCAGCACAGAGACCATGCACAGCCCAGCATTGCATTTTAGAGTAGTTTTGTGGTCTAAATATGTCCCCTTTATATAAGCACATACTCTAATATCGCTCATTCCAAGCACGCTGAGCGGTAATAGGTCTAACCAACACAGCGGGGCAGACTAGCGTAAACCTGGGCACTATTTTGGCCTTAGAAGTGTCCTAAGATGTAATATTTTAAAACACGATTTGCTTGTTACTATATGGGTGATGGAAAGAACGTGTTGTTGTGTGCAACTGTGGGCACAAGTACAGTTATGACAGCGAAGTGGGCGCTGATTCTACAGAAGTGACGAAGTTTTCGCAGTTGTGACTTAATTAGAAGTTGGAATCTTTGTCGCACTCTGTGGAAATGATGTCACCCAATTTGTTGACACATTTCTTTATATTAAAATCATTAACTTGAACTATTCAAGACGTGATTAAATACATAAAAAAGTATACATCAATCGACTGGGAAAAAACCAGTGTATACAATATCTTTGCAATAGCGACTTGTAGGGGGCGTTCAACTCCGGTGGCGCCACACTGTGAACCGGTAACGAGTCATAAGTAGTGTTTCACATATAGTAGCCCCTTCTGGCGAACAGCAGGATAGTCATGCATGACAATACAGTGGCACGATTTCCTCTGTGCCTACGATTCGATTTGCTATGTACGTACAGTCGTAGCACGCACACACACACACACACACACACACACACACACACACACACACACACACACAACCACTCACATCGCTGGCAATGGCTCTGGCTAGTTAAATCGTGCATAGATTCGCGGCACACGAGTAAGCACGATCGGATGCCGTGGTGCAGACAACAACACATCACATGCACGCACGCACGCACGCACGCACGCACGCACGACCGCTGATGAAGTGCAGACTGGGCTGAATGCTTCCAACGTGTGTAATTACATAACATGACTAGCCATCTGGCGACTTCGATTGTTTCGAGTTACCGATGGTGTCCGTAATAGTCACGACGTTATTTGCATCTGTTTCCTATATGTCTTTACTTTTGTTCCTTCTGCCTATGCTAGTCACGTGTAATGACAGCTTAATTATTGGATGCATGTGAGTTGCATGTGTTATTTAACAATAGGATTGCTTTTAATTAGTTGGTGTTGGTGACAGGTCACCGTTACCATCCTCGCGCGCCAGGGGTCGCTGCTGCTGATTACGTCAGTGCCAGCCAGCAGTACCCCCTGACTGATCGCTTTGCGAAACTCTGAATTTAAGCTCAGCCTATGAAATCGCTCACTAGATCAGTGGATGTCGGCAGGTCAGGTAAAAATAATAAAACTACTTTCAACCAACCGTGGTTCGTGTTACATGCAATGTTTAGGAAGTAGAAGCAATTATTGGAATACACAATAACGCTCAGCTGATCATGCTAATGGGCGAACGGGTTATTATATATTGGGTTTCCCAGAAGTCGCTTATCCGTCTTCAAATTGGGGCGGGTATTTGCGCTGTTCTCACGGGTGATGCAGTCGCGACTGGCGAAGTCGATTACTAGTTTGACTCAGCTAACTTCCTCACTTCGCGCAGGGGATCAGCCAGGGCTAGTTTTCCATGGCAAACAGCCCTGGCTTGCGATAATGACCGTTACCACTGTGTGTCCTTATGACGAATATTTACTGAATGTATCTAGCTTCTTCCAGTGCTTTGTTATTGTAATGTAACTATAATCGAGCTTGTGTGTTCACGTCTCTACGGAGTGTGTTAACGTTTTCCTCCTGGACGGTTTCATCTCTGGCACCAATCTTTCAGGCATTAATCTAGGAGTCTTCGGAAGAAATGTAATCCCCTTATTTTTTTAATTCCAGTTGGTTAAGGGTTCTTACTGATTCCAGCATTAGTACCGTATGTCAGACCGACTTAAATCCATTAGTCCTAACGTTAAGCGTATTGTCTGCGATTGGCGATTGGTTGGGGACGTTTTCGTAACTTGTGTTATCGCGAAAACCTGTTTCAAATTTACATCAGCAAACGCCTAATGTGTTCGTTTGCATGAAGCCCCATTCCGGGGATATGCATATTTGCTAGTACATGAAATAATAAAAAACATGAATCGCGACTAAGTATTCGGAAACCCGAGCTCAAGCGCGCACCAAGACATAGTATCATATACTTGCTAGCTTACCTGGCTGGGTTCTATTACGTTCAAAAAAATGAGACATACCTGTCCTTTGGATGTGACTCCAGAATATCGGGTTTGACAAAGGACTTTTTACAATCCAATGGCGACAACATGAACGTTTTTACGGATGCCAACAAACTGATATATTGAACTGTCTGAAAATTGTAGTATTTTTATAAATAATTATTTATGTCATCAAACTGCTAAAACAGAATCACCATGATTTGTTATATGTTCGCAATATAATCAGTTTATATAGTTACCAGATAACTATGTACGTCTCCAAGCGAGATGGGCTTTATATCATTGACGTGAACACCCGTCGCCTGCCAGTCGTTAGAAACGAAATGTTACTATGTTTACATCATGAATATCGCGATCCACATATAAAGGAAAGGTACGTTCTCATATAGCGCAGTATCCAGTCCTCGGGACTGCTCAAGGCGCTTTACACTTAACTCCCTGGCAGACCTGTTCAATCCAACATCATCTCGACTTCTCTGGGACGCATTCAGCCACGTTGCAATTAATGCGCGAAGACTATTCGTACACAAATATCCACCACTGTCTGTAGCCAGGTACTCATTCATACAGCTGAGTGAACTGAAGCAATGTAGAGTAAACGAACTTGCCCAAGGTTCGACACCGTCGCACAGGATTCGAACCCGGGTTCTCTCAGTCGAGAGTCCGAAGCTCTTACCGCTGCGCTACTGCGCTCCACATCTGGTCGTATGTCTCGTCAAAAAACGTTCCGGTAAAAAATCCACCAACAGAATTTCATATCAGTATTCAATCGTTAAATAGTACCCCGGAAGTGAACTAGTGATCCTGCGTTATATTCTGAGTCTTGCAGGGCACGGCAATACATCGGTCTTGTTGCCAAACAAACCAAGCTACTCCAATTACGACTAAACCAATCCGCCAAAGGCGACCGAGAGACCGCCTTACAACCACGGCCGTTGTTATACATATCGAAGAACACAAGGCAATTAGAGAGCAAAGAAACACATCCTAGGCTCGTCTCGACTCGACCTAGTAGCCTCCGTGGACTTGTCGGCGTTGAGCGAGTGCACACGGCTGTTCTCGCCGTTCTTCGCTGGCTCACAGCTGGGTATAGTCCGTTCTTAGAACGACCTTGTTTGTTCCTCATTTATAAATATCGCGTTATTTTAAAAACAGGCCGTCCGCTTGTTTTTGTCGTGCAATCGTGTTATACAGAATAAACAATATATATTATGACACATTGGTCAACCAAATGTGTTCTAATGAATCATTTTGTTATTGTATAAATGTGTTTCGGGTGGAAACAGTTTGTTTACAAGGCAGCGCGCCGCTTTCAAATACCTTGTCTCATGTCCGATTACTAATGAGGTGGAAATGTGCGTATGTGCGCGTGTGTGTGTGTGTGTGTGTGTGTGTGTGTGTGTGTGTGCGTGTGTGCGTGTGTGCGTATGTGCGTATGTGCGTGCGTGTGTACGTATTTCACATAATACGTCATCACGTCAGGTCACAACCTTTCGGGTGAAGACAGCAAGTGGGACGAAGTACAGCAGATTCCGCGAGAATGATTCCGGGTAACGGAACAGATCAAGTCACTTTAAATAGACAGCAAGTGGGGCGAAGTACAATACTGATCCCGGGGACTTATGTACATTTGTGTTGGCAATACACCAGGGGTAGTCTATACATACTATTACAAACCCGGGCTCGAAAGAATGAACGTAACAGCCCAGACCAGGAGCCCGTCCACTAACATTCTTAAAAAGCTCTTATGGCAGATTTTACTCGATAACATTAATTTTGTTTCTTTCCTACGATCCAAAATGAAAAATGCTTTTCGCTAACGATCCATCAGTCTTTGCCGTTAGTGAAACACATTTCGAAAATACTCCTATCATTGTCTGTCAGATTCCGTTTCAGGGTGGATTTTACTTAAGAGTTTAATATCTTAGTGAAGCGGTCCCCGGGTCTCTTTAAAAATAAACGCGATGTTCATAATGAGTGCTGTTATTGTTCCTACTCGCGCAGTAAATGCACAAATCATAGACGTGTATTGTTTTTTGTTGTCATGTTCCCGAAACTCGTTGAGGCGAATTGATAGGTTTTTTTGCAATATACATGTAGCAGTATTAAGGTGGAGACACTTTGGGAGTGTCGTCATTATGACATAACGGTGGTTGAACAATCCACACAGATAGGGGCCATCTCACAAGTTCGCAAATTCTAAAAACGTGTCGTGGCTTGGTCGTCACCGCGTATCTTGGTAAAATAAATTACTACCTTGACGCCACCAAGCGAATGAAACATGTCATATTTTAATTTATTATTATTATTTTATTTGTTATATTTTCATTGTTTATATGGTGATAATGGAAAGACTATTGTAATGATTGTTTTCATGGTCTACATTTTAGAATGATCATTTTGTTTTAGTTTAATACAATTCTAAATAGTTATGAGTACATAGATGCAACGCGCGCTGTATGTATAAAGTGTAGTATTATTATTACTGCAAATTGACGCTAATAGAAATTGTTGATGGTAAAAATCGCAAGTATCACACCACGTGTTGGTCAGTGGAGTTGAACCAATGCTAAACACACAACTTTTTACAACGGTGAGACCAGCCGTTGGGGTTAGGAAGAAGCCTATACCGAAGGGTCAATCTAAGCCGCGCACTCTTGTTTCGAGCAGTGAAGTATACGTCACAACGCAAACCCTAACAACTTTTGTCGCCCCGGGGTTGTTATGTGTAAAACGTAATTCTCACGTCGAGCGCGACTGAGAGGCCATCGCCGGCGGAGAGGCCATCGCCGATGGAGAGGCCATCGCCGGCGGAGAGGCCGTCGTCGACGGAGAGGCCATCGCCGACGGAGAGGACATCGCCGGCGGAGAGGCCATCGCCGGCGGAGTAACACGGTGAGAACGCGGCTCCCAGGCCGATGCCCTTGATCCACGACGGCACATCTGCCGTCCCGCTTAATCGCAAACCGGCCTAGTTTGTTCTTGTCTTGCTAAAAGGTGGTCTCAATAGATCACAAGGTCCCCAAAACATACAGAATTACGTATGGGTGTTACGTCGTGGTTTGGTCGTCAGCGCGTGTTGTGGAGAAATATACCGGTACAATGGCGCCGCCTATCGGGTGAAAGGTATACTGAATCCGGCGGGTATTCTCTGTGGGTTTAAAAGCCATTTTATATCATTTTAAATGTTCAGTGTGTTAGCAAAATACCAAGTGCCACACCAATTATATCGGTGGTTTGACCCAATACGAACAACTGTATTTGTTTAGACTTAACACATTTAGTATACAATCCTAAGGCTAAATTAAGATTTTAAATAAGTCTGTTGCATAGTTTTTAATAAAAATGTTCATACCAACGTATTTTATTGACAAAAGGTGTACTAAGCAGTACTGAATTAGTTCTATTCACGATCCATGACGGTGCCGCCCTTGTAATATAAAACACTTTTCGTAATTTGTTTTATTACTATTATTGTTATTATTATTATTTTTAGTACATATTAAAACAACAATTGCATCAGTTGCCTTAGCGTAATTCTGAGCAATACGATTTCAAAACACTATTCAATATAATGGTTCCAATTCTCACTTGCGATTATTCTTTTCTTTATGTGTTGATTGTTTCGTTGTCAGATCGTGTAGAATTAAAGAGACTGTGTAACGATTGTCATTAGCTAACTGGACGACCATTTCACGGGACCATAGACACTGACTGTATTAGTATCTATAACACAGATATCTGATTATTAACAAAGAATATTCATATAAACGTGCTATTACTGTGACCTCTCATCGCACACTTTTCCAAAGAAAGAATTACATTTGTTATTACCAGGCCTGTCATTATACGATGTTAGTATTACAGCATATTATATACAAACCGCTTAACTGCAGACAAATTTTCACACTTTTGTAATCGCGTTTGTTTGCTCTAGCGAAAGTATAAAAGATCAAAAGTCCCCAGGCACGCTCATTTCCAAGTTAATAAACTACACAAGTTACAGCGGAAATCACACCAGGTGAGGCGCCGCCGAAAACACGAAGCCCGATTTGTATAATAACAGGCAAGAGAAATGAGGAAATAAAACACGTGTATGTGCAAATGACGTCATATCTAGGTCAAGGTCAAATATTTAGATCAAGTTCAAATGTCAAGGTCAAATATTTAGATCATGGCCAATGGTCAAAATAGCGCCACCTGGCGGATATGTCATGAACTACAAATAGCGCCCACTGGCGGACACGTGGTGAACTACATATTAGTACTGCCTAAATTCGCGCTTCGTGTTTTTGTCAAATAGCGACACCTGACGGATAGGTCGTGAACTACAATTTTGAAATACTGCCTAAATTCGCGCATCTTATTTTTTGTCAGGTGGCTCCCTCTGGTGGATAGGTCATAAACTAAAAGTACTCCTAACGTATGAAGTATTAACTAAATATCAATACTGCTTAAATTCGTGTCTTTTATTTCTTTTTACTATAAAAAATAGGTCAAAGACATCAATAAATATGTCATTGCGCATGCGCAATGGTGTCTTTTCTTGTGTCTCATAGGTTGTGGACCATTTTTCAGGTACAGCACCCCCTGGTGTGAACATAAATAAATATATCAAATAGGTCGAATTGTGACATTTCTTTTTACTATAAAAATAGGTCAGTGACGTCGTTAAATAGGTCATTGCGCATGTGCAATGGTATGTTTTCTTATGTCACATAGGATGTGGACCATATACTCTATCACTAAACTTTCCCACCTACCCACTTGCCTAATAACCCATCAACCCACTAACCGACTCACCAACCGACCCAGTCACCCACTCATCTACCCACCCACTGAGACACTCACGGACTCACCCACCCTCTTTACGAACAAGGTATATCGCCCCCGTAGCCTATACATGTACAACCATAAAATAGGTCCAATCCTGACTAATGGGTAGAGAACTAGTAAAATAAGTCAAATTATGTCATTTCTGGTGACCATACAGATCTACGACCTTCCCATCACACTGTTTGTAAATTTTTGCCTACCTCTGTATAATATTAATAGCACACGTGAAATGATTCCTGAACATGTAACATTCTTTGGGACATTTTAGCAACAAAATCAAAGTCTCCCTATCTTTTAACATTTACCAATTATATAGTTTTTACATAGGACATTTGCACTTACCTCAGTTGATTGCCTTGTTGCAAACTGGTTTGAAAAGGTATTTGTTGTCCAAGTCTGATCTACTCTACAGTCCGTGCGTGTATTTTCTACTCTGACGTTCTTTCTTATTCGACACGACCACGTTACCTTTAGTTCTGTCGAACTTTTATAAAAGGCCTGCGTCTGCTTTTGTGATCGTTATATTTTACATTTAAAAAAATGGGTTCCATTTCATTTACTGACAACGTCCGAGATGTTGCAGGAAGCAACAAGCGACGACATCCAACGAACGACCTGTGTGACTATCAGCCTGCCAAGCAAATGTTTCCGCCCGTGACCACATCCAAGCAGCGCAAGGAGGCACGACGACAGTCTTTAAATAGTAGAGTTGAACTTACTTCAGTTGGTTGCCTGTTTGCAAACTGTTTTGAACTGGTATTAGATGTGTAAGTCTATTCTGCAATCCGTTCGTGTACTTTCTACTCTGTGGTCCGTGCGCGTTCGGCACGCCCACGTGACCTTTCGGCACATTCACTAATTATATACGCGCGGCGCTCACCCAGTCGGATCGTTATTCGTATCACGACGACACTATGGCTAATAACGTCTAGATATTACCGCCCTTGCGATACACAAGACTCGAGCGACGAGGACGAGCCGTCGAGCCGACCTAACATGTCGGTGATCAACCGTCCTTCTCCGCCGTCGGAACCAGAGGTCGTGGACGTGGCAACTCTAAAAGCAATGATACGCGCCGACGCTGTTATCAAGGTCAAAGGTCTCCTTAAAGACAAAGTACGCCAGCATATTCCCTTCTACATCGGGTGCAGATACTGCAAGAAGCATATGGTTGTCGACGATAGGGGACATTTGCAATGCGAACGATACGGTTAGGTGGCCTCTTACATGTATATCATGGATCGAAAGGATGCTGCCCATGAGAAGGCCCTACCACCAGCGAGACAATCACCGCCCTCCCTGGCTCCATTTACCTGCCCACTATATAAGGTACATTTCACACGAAAAAAATTATTGGAAGAGGCACATCACTTGCGGCTATTGTCCCCGTGTGAAGAAGAGGACGGCTGTGGAAGCCAAGTTGGATATGCCAGTGGTGAGTCATACTTTATATTGTCTTACTATATACTTTCACCTAAAATCACATTCCCAGTGTCTATACTTCCGCTAAAATGATCTTTCTGTGTCTATACTTCCCCTAAAATGGCGTCCCCATAGCATCCGCTATAAGGGCGTCCGCTGTGTCTTTACTTCCGCTAAAACTTCGCCGCCTTTTATTATTTTCTATATGGTTGGGCTCGTCTATTACTTGTTAACATCTGGGTAAATAGTGTTCTGTCACGTCTTTGCTTCCAAGATTATGGCCCCCCTACGTTGTACTTCATGTCAACATCTGGCAACGTCTTTATTTCGTTGTACGGTCGGGTCCACGGGTAATTTTTGTCGACAATTTATTTTTATATCCATACCACTTGTCACCTTACTTCCTATCACGTAATTTCTTATCATTGTTTCCTACCTGTCCTTGTATCACCGTATTCTAGCAACAGTGTATTATTCCCATGCAATATTTAATATTCTAAATATTATTGGAATATTCTTGCAGAACTACATTGAAGGCCCGCTACCACCAAAGCGGCAACGAATGGTCTCTGTGTCGACAGAGACGATTAACGACAACAGAACATCATCGACACCAACTTCCGCTCCTGACGATGTCACAATTTCTTCCGACGCTGCCGATGTCACAACTTCTACTCACGGGACCAATGTCACAACTCCTGCTCCTGTTCCCGCTGGTCAGAACTTTGCCATTGACTCTCCTGTGACCGAAATGAAGAAGACATTCGCACGTCACATAGCACGTAGCATCTTTGAACTCTCAATACGACAATGCCGCGGTTGCGAAATACATCTTCCTAATAAATGTCATCACGATTGTATGTTACCTGATGAAATTCTGACTGGTTGAGTGTTTTGTTAGAAACAGGTGTGAACCTGTCCGATCTGACCTCCAATCAGTGGTGTAATACCGAGACTTGTTTGCGATAACTGTTTTCAGAGGAGTGGCGAAACAATGTTAAGGAAAGGGTTCTGTCAGTAATGGAGGATGATCTGTAAATAACTATGTCTTGTACTTTGACGAAGCCATTGATGACATTAATTCAACCGCAGTGGTTAAGGAACTGCTTGAGTCTTTTACAACAGTCAGGTTTTAAACTATCCGACATGACACACAAACAATTGGGTAGTATCATTAGTTGGTTGCACGTCTCTGTATCAATGTCCAGTTTCTGGTTCATGCAGTTATGGAGTGCGACATGTAAATACGTTTGTGTTGTACACGAATAAAATGTGCAAACCTTATCTTGTGTCTTTTTTCGTAGTATAATGCAAAACATACTTTGGGAACCTTACTAACAGTCTTACACTTCACAACTAAAGATATACTATCGGAATTGTCAATATTAGCATCATCGATTTGCGTAAAACAGGTTCGTGTACAATATGCAAGACACACGAACAGTATCATGGACCAAACTTAACAAAACTAAGACCAACAAGTTACATGAACCAAATTTAGACCAATGAGTTACACGAAACAAACTTAGACCAACGATTTCCATAAACCAAACTTAGACCAACAACTTCCATGAACCAAACTTAGACCAACGAGTTACACGAAACAAACTTAGACCAACGATTTCCATGAACCAAACTTAGACCAACGACTTCCATGAACCAAACTTAGACCAAAGACTTCCATGAACCAAACTTAACCAAACATAGACAGAACCAGAGACCTCGCATGAGACTACGGAGGGCATAACAGACGACAACATACGAGACTGCAACTGAGACTACAGCTGAGACAACGTACGAAACAATGGACGAGACAACAGACGAGACAATGGACGATATATATTTACAAAGCAACCGCGCTGAAACACTAAAATCGAGGAGGAGGAGGAGGGATATACTTCCAATTCAGTCAATAGACTGTAACATCTATAGGTCCAACCGACGAGATAACAGACAACGATAGACGAGATTACGACCGAGAGTACGGATGAGACAACGGACGAGTCAACAGACTAGACAACGGACGAGATATCGCATGAGACTACGGAGGAGATCTCGCATGAGGCTACAGACGAGACAACAGACGAAACAAGGGACAATATAACAGACGACAACAGACGAGACTACAACTGAGACTACGGCTGAGACAACGTACGAGACAACGGACGAGACAACAGACGAGACGACGGACGAGATATTTACCAATCTACCGCACTGAAAAGCTAAAATATTGAACTCTTTTTACAGTAGAACTCAACAAATTTCACTCTTTCGACTGTAGAACTCAACAAATTTCACTCTTTTGACAACAGAACTCAGGAAATTTCACATTTTCGACCTTAAAACTCAGCAAATTTCACTCTTCAGACAGTAGAACTCAGCAAAGTTCACTCTTACGACCGTAGAACTTAGCAAATTTCACTCTTTTGACTGTAGAACTCAACAAATTTCACTCTTTCGACAATAAAACTCAGCAAATTTCATTCTTTCAACAATAGAACTCAGCAAATTTACATAGATTCACAGGTCAGTCCAGGCAATCCACTTAGGTATACAGGTCAATTCTTCAACGAACTCGCAAACAAACCTACAAACATACTTTTAAACTTACTAAGTTGCAAACTTACTCTTACAAACTTACAAACAAACCTGCACACATACTTTAAACTTACAAAGTTGCAAACTTGCAAACAAACGTAGACATTTTTATAGTTCGTATTACTTAGAAATTATCATAGTTCGTAGGACTTGGAATTTTTTATAGAACGGACTTTTCACAGTAGGGACAATTTTATAGATCGTGGGACAAAAACATTTAATTTTCGCGAGATTAACCCCAACTTTTTTCTCTCCATCAAATTTCACTATACATTTGTGATCTTGTGAACATTTAAAACGGCATTTAAGATGTAATTATATGCAAAACAATTGTTTTGCGCATTCCATTATGTGCTAGAACATCAAAGCGGTAGTTTAGCATGAAGTACATCATCAAATTATTATTCAAAACTTTTTGTATTGACAATCATTCGTCGTAGTCTTCATGCAAATGAAACTGTCAGAGTAGCTCGTAGCAAAGTATACTTTCTTAAACGACAAAGTGCTCGCTGCCGGCAAAGGAGTCATTATATAAACAACGCGCCCGCGCCTTGGTTAATTGTCCATGTCGCCTGAAGACATGCGCTCGGTTGCTGTACTACTGAACCTATATACGACGCAATGCATGCAGTGCGTGCAATCTCACCAGACTGGTGCGACTGGGCTCTGTAGTTACAGTGGGCGTGCCTCGTCGCTTCACGGTCGTTTTCTCTCCTGGTTTTGTTGGCAGAATCAATGAAACCACCATACACGTATGACGCCCTGGGATATATATATATATATATATATATACATATATATATATATATATATATGTATATAAATATACATTCACACGCACTTACCAACCCTTACTAACGTACTAATAAAACTAAACTATAGTACAATACGCATTTCTGTCTCTCTCTGTTCGTCACTCTCCGGACTCTAGCCTAGCGCTCTCAAGCCTAGCTCTCTCCTGACTCTGAGTACCTCCCAACTCACTGCATCCTCAACTCAATCACCTCTAATATCTCTCCTTTATATAGTCACCACTAGTTGTATCATCCTCTATTATCATATATATATATTGGGATTCTCCGGCTACGTCTCTGAAGAAATCAAATCTGTCAATTATCTGGATGGCCTTCCGTCGACCTTTCCATATACCACTCGATGGCAATGGAATCTCTTTTCATAACAACTTTGGGGTCTTGGTATTCGATCACTGTCAATATGATTATGAACATTCGGACATGAGTTTATTACTAATTGCTTTCGACGTCCGGTTGGTCAGTATCGGCTGTCGACAAACTGGCTATTAAACGGTTTCCTAGCCGGGTGACTACTCTCTGCTGTCGACGATTGGTGTTAGATTGATTGACTGTCATCAACTAGACATGTCACTCTTCGCGTCGGACATTAGTCAACTGGACAGCGGCAGTTCGCTAGATGAGTAATGCTCGTTTGACTATTCTAACCAACTACTGCGTGAATTTAATCAACCAATTAACAATTACCATTAACTCACGTCTGTTCCGTAGTCTCTCCCATGACTAGGGAGGGCATTGTCACACACTCACGCACGCACGCACGCACGCACGCACGCACGCACACACTCCATTCTTATATGGAATTGAATATGAATGTTGTTTTCACATTTAGCGTACGAAGTTTTTCATCTTTAGCGGGCCTCCACATGTTTCACATTTAGCGTTGATACTTTTTCACATTTACCTGGCCTACTATACACATTTAGTGTAGTTTTTTTCACATTGCCTTCTTATCCCATTTTTGCAACAACAATGTGATCTGTAGTGTCCCTGTTAATAATTGGATTTGTAATACTGAAGCCAACATGAAATATATCAACAGTTTATTCATATGGAGAACCAATTCACAAATAAATAAGACTACATGGCAGACTGTGCCAATGCATTAATCAAATTCACACACTAGTTTTCAATGTTTCTTTCAGTTGATTCACTTCACACTGTGACATAGTTTAATGTAACTGTATTACAATTTGGGTCTGTGTCAGTCATGTGCACATATAGTACATCAATAAGTAACACGTTTATTGATGATATGGGCCATCATCATGATCAAATATTGTGATCAAAAAATTAATACATACAAAATATTCCATTATAGTTCCAGTTTTACATATTTGTGGGTTTCAACCCTAGGGGCATCTATCAAGAAAACAAGTACTTATTATTCAAGATACAGATTCAAAGCTTGTAGTACTAGTTTCAAAATCTATCAAGTTCCTCCAAATGGATTTATCTAGATTAATGGCACTATCTAAGTGTTCTTATCATTATTGAGTTCTTTTTGAGATGTTATTTTGTGATAATGTCAAATGTAATACTAACAATGAAGTATGGATATATAACAAACTTCTAGCTGAATCCTTTGCTGCGTCATTAGTTTGTAGTACACTTTAATAATACTGGTTAAAACGTACAAATTAAACAAAAACATATAATATATATTTTGTTGTAAGATGGCACTTTACTTTTACTAAACGTGATGGTAACAGTCCAGTTTTAATAGTAATGGCCCTTATCATTTTTGTGACACACGTCCTAGAAGCCTCATTAAAAGTGTACAGTGAGTCATATGAACAAATACGTGTACAGTTCAGTGTGATGTTTGAGAAATGGTGGTCTGTTGCAAAATAAATCACTATAAGTAACATGTTTGGACTTGGTTAAACTATTCCAGTAAATTACATATACCCAAAGTTCCCTACATCGAATAGTGTATAATAAAACACATTGCATACCACAACTAGGATACAAGCTTTCAAGTGGATGTTCCTTACAGTAGTGAGAAACCACTTTGCCTAAAACGTTTATCTATTTCTGCCAGTGATGTTCAAACAATGTTATTTAAGCATAGAAATCCTTTGTCATTTGAAATTGGATGTCGTATCAATTTGGTGGCACTAAACCGAATTGATACGGATACAACTAGTTTTCCGTAAAGCGGGTTCTCTGCTTTGGCACAGCTCCTCTTTTGCTGGTTTTTCGATGCCTGCATGTTCTGCTAGAGTTACTTCCTTACTCGATGTCGCAACTTGGAGCATACTTCGCAGCTTTGGGTCACTCGTGCATCTAGCTGCAATGCCCTCTAGACTTTTTCCTCGAAAGCTGTAGTCCTTTGACGCCATGACTTTCTTCACTACATACTCAGCAGACTTTGAATACTGCAGCTGATACCGTAGCTTGTTGTCTGCTGTTTTCACCATTTCCCACAGATTGGACAAATGATAAATATAAAATCAGTATAACAATAGAAATATCTGAAGAATAACTGGCTATAGCTGTAACATGCACACAGTAAACCAAAGAGCTTACTTGTATGCTCTCTCTCTCTCGATAAATCGGCTAATGTCATTTTTAATCGGTTCCAAATTCTGCCATCCTTTTCAATTTCAGCATCCAAGAAATACCAATTCCATAAAACATTCAAATATTTATTATTGAATCATACATATAATTTATGTATAATGATGTTTATATATTTATTATATTATATATGCATCAGTTTATATTTCAATAAGCAATTACAAAGCATACCATTCCAATTCCATTTATATATAATTAAACAATTCAAGTAACAGTAACCAAATGTCCTCAATTATAATTATTTTATCTGTTGTTTGCATGCATACACTTGTGCAGTGAGATTGTATTTTCGAAACTGTATTCCTAACATTGTTTTGCTATTGAGTACAGGCAGGGATTTTCAGCCATTTCAGTTTATTTCCTAATGCAATGCTGGGTTTCTAAAGTGTGCAGCATTGTCAAGTAACTGATTCATTATTTGTAACATCAAGTGTTAACACTATTAATATCACACACCTTACCTTACCTTAATATTTGTGTCGTGGTCAATGGTGGCCAAGTGGAGTCAGGCTATGATGCCTTGATAGCTGAATTTCTTCCACTTGAATTCATACTTGAGGAAGAGGGCGTGTAAGCTCTCCAGTTCACCAGTGTTAACGCACTTCGTAACACTCTCTATACCATGCAGTAGGCGGTAGTCCAGTATAACCTTCTGGACAGTGAGCCATGGCGTTGTTTTTACTTCTTGTTGTGTATACGTTGCATGACTGCACGTCCGGTACAACTCTGCGCCCGCTGTCCATGAATGGGAATTCCTGATGTGATGGAGGAGCGAGATCCACATCTCCTTCATCAAGCGGGGATCACCACCACAATACCACAGGTGGTTGGCAATTGCGCCTATCGAAGGGACAACCTCAAATTTCTTGGCAGACAACAACCTTTATTTCTTGGTAGTCCTCTAACAAAGTATTTCTAATGCTGGGATGTCTGTCAGTGGCAAGTGTGGTGATCTTCACCCCATGGTCAGTCAGGTTGTCTAAGCAGCGTTTCAGGCCCTCCACTTCTATCCAGTAACAGTTCTTGACTTCTGTGACCTGAAAAGTTTCTCGAGCAATGATGAGTTGGCTGTCAGTGTCCATGATGAAGTAAATGCCAAATGTAGCGTTGTGTCCTGGATTGTCATATATTGCATCGCCTGATGTCCTCTATCTCTGGCAGTATGTATGCCCGCTGTATGTTGTAGCACTGGCGGGGTGACAAGGCGCATAGGTTCATTAGGTTGACCAAATTGTACACAGTGAATGAATGTCCAGTCAGGAAGAGGACCCTTGGTGTCAACAAGTTACTCTCATAAATGTTACCAATCTTGGGTTGTGAGTGCCACATGAACGAGTGGCCATCAACACATTATGTGGTCACAACCACTGCAAACCCAGTCACTGTGGTGCTAAGCTTTGATAGAAGTGGTTTATTGCAGTGTGGTGTTTTAGCAGGTGCAGAAAATTGAAATGATGTTTTTTTCACAAATGACAAACTTTCTCTCTTTCCCATTAGTGTAAGAACCGCTTGAGTTATCGTCAGTGATATCGCTGTCACATGTTACAACATATTCTGCATCACTCGCTTCAATGTTTCTCTTCTCACTGTTGCAGACAGAATCGTCTGAAGATGGCAATAGTGAGACTGGGACATCCGAAGGGTCGTCTACAGTGACAGAACAGCCATGGTCAAGGTCAGTCGGAGAATGTTCAATGGAACAACAGTTCACTGGCGACACGACCACCGGCTTCATTTATGTTTCGACACTACAAGTCGATGGCGTGGCAGCACTACAAGTGACATTTGTATTACCATGAGGGACGATGTCATCTCGCGTGCTAAATCCTTCGCTGGATCCTTCAAAGCTTGTGCTCGGTATTAGGCCATATGTTTGTTTCGATACTTCCGTCATACATTATGAACAAAATGACACAATCTTGCAAATAATCATTAAAATTGGAGAACAAGTGCGATTTATAAATGTATTTTTCAACGTTTTCTTTTTAGTGGATATATGTGTGTTATCTTTAATTTTCATGATTAAAATGCATGTGCACTCAAATGTGTTAAACATTTGAACTTTGTAAATAATAAATATATATTTATTAATCTTTGTGGCTTTTTCCTGTGACGTTATTTGCTTTTTTCCTTGTTAGGTTTACATTCAAAAGTCAATAAATGATATACAATGTCCTTGTTATTAAAAGCATACATTTTTGTTTGCGGTCATGCAATCTATATTAGGAAAAAACTTGGTATGATAGCATGCTTGCTAAATTTTCGCCTCAAAACTGGAACATCAATTCGGGGTCCAACTTCAATAATATTTGTATTTAATATAATAATATTTGTATATACCTATTTCTTTTAAATTATCTTTAAATTATTACATTCCAATAGCAATGCCTACGATACATGATTGACAGGGCTTGTGACTAATGTTTACTAATATATGGCGATATGATATTATTTCACAAAACGTTATACTGGGTACGGTAGCTGACATTTATTTCTGTAATTATTTTGAAGGTTATTTCCCCCACCAGCAACTATGTTAATAACGTAGACGTAGACGTTGCGGTATTCGGACGTAGCAACACACCGGCACGAATTGTTGTAAACTAAATCGGCGTATTACAAGCACTCATTATTCCCAATTATATCATAGTATTCACACGTATTTGTACTTTATTATATTCACATTTCTTATTACATTTCAATTTCGCATACGTCATATTTGTACATATGTACAAATATGACGTATGCGAAATTAAAATATGCATATTATGCAGGTTTTGAAATAGAACTGTGGGACTATATTTTAGTCGTAATGATACCTGACGGAACTCGTGAGTGCCGAGTCACCTTGGCAACAACGAGCTGGTTTCGACTTGTCATTTCTTAGGCTTGCAATCGGCGTTCGAAAGTGACCACCTCAGACTTTTGCCAATCATGCCGCCGGCGAACACCCCAAATTCATCATCTATAACTTTTTTTCTGTAGAATCCTTCTGTGGAAGTATGTGAAAAGTTGCTTACTAACACTTATAGTATATCCAGCAGCCACGCAGTGCATTAAATTGTTCTGTTTTATGTGTTTGTATGCGTTTCGTCGGTTTTTCTGAGAGCAATGTTGCATCGCCTATCGAATTTCTGTATACAGCTTTGGGAGACATCTCGCCAATCAAACTGGAAGTACTACCACGCGCCCCTGGAGCATGATGGCGGCGCTCTGTGCCGATAATAGCTACGTCTGAAAAATTATTTAAAATATACCGTGGCGCTGCACTTGTCAAATCAAAGTGACATTTACTGTATATGGTATGTTCTTATGTTTGGGCTATGGCTGTTCAAGCGTTTCATTCCCCCTTTAAGTTTGACATGGACATTAACAATATTCTGTTTATATGTCATCAAGTTATGTTCTACCATGACATCGTCCTATATGTATTTTGCGTTTTGTATTCAGTACGTTAGATACAGACTGTATCACTGAATAGATAATATCCTTTGTTATAACTATGCATGTATTACTGTACCATAACTGAGACAGGCTCATAGCATACAGGGCCTGGCCCTATTCAGTTGTACAATTACGATCTCGGATTAAAGTCTGGACTTGGCTTCTACCATGAGGCTTACGCCGCGTGCAAACGTATCGTGCCGTTTCGTGACGTGTTCATTGAGCTCTTGCGCTACCTGCCCGCTTGGCTAAGTGTAAGGTATTGAATGAATGAACGTTTATTCAACAACAACAACAACATAATACATGCACAGCATGGTGTGCTGCTGCTGCTGCTGCTGCTGCTGCTGAAAGGACATAGCTGAAGTCATAGACTTATGTGTTGCTATGCCCTACTCGAACTAAGAAAACTGAATAAATACAACAGGAATTATAAATAAATCACAAAATAATATTCACAACTCATATATAAACTTTTTACCATAGTGCTTGTGTTACTATTACATGGGTTTAACAAAACGTCACCTTCAATTAGCAATTCACAAATATGTAGAAAGTAATGACAACTTGATTGCTTTTTTAAATTGTGTTAAACTTGGAAGCTGAGTCAATTTATTTGGTAAATTGTTCCACGTTTTTATACCCTTGACGGTGATTGACAGCAGTCGGAGGGTGGTGTTTGTCTTTTTAACATAGAACAGTTTGCTTTGTCTTGTATCATGTATGTGTATAGCTGCGGTTGGTTCAAATAATGCTTGAACACGACCATTTAAAGAATGGTTGTTTGCTTTATAAAGTATGATCATAGTCTTGTATTTAACTAAATCATGAAATTTAAGCATGTTTGAGAGATGGAAAAATACAGATGTATGATCATGGTAATTAAGATTATAAATAATCCGTATAGCTTTTTTCTGTAACATAAATAGTTTTCTGAGTCTAGATTGATAAGTATTTCCCCAGATCTCACAGCAATATGACATATGTGGTTCAACAAGTGAATTATATAATGTGTGTAACGCTTGACAATCAAGAACATGCCTAGTTTTATACAAAACTGCTATGTTTTTTGATACTTTTGATTCAACCATTTTTATGTGTTCTCTCCATGTTACGTTTTCGTCAATGGTTACTCCAAGGAATTTAGTATATGATACCTGCTCAATGTTTTTCCCATTCAAAACTATATTCACATCTGTTCTAGGTTGCTTTTTATTGTTGAACATTATAAAATGTGTTTTGTTCACATTAAGTGATAATTTGTTCGCTCGAAACCACAGGTCTAGTTTTTTTAGTTCGTTGTTAATAACAGTGCTTACTTCATCTGTGTTACTAGCGGAATAAAAAATGTTTGTATCATCAGCAAACAAAATAATATCAAGCAATTTTGAGACTTCACACATGTCATTTATGTACAGAATAAATAATAACGGGCCAAGGATTGAACCTTGCGGGACTCCACACTTGATTTCCTTTTGTTCTGAGTTACTGTTGTTATAGCATACATATTGTCTACGGTTGGTTAAGTAGCTTTTTATCCAGGCCAGAGCCAGACCCCTTATTCCGTAGCATTGCAATTTACTTAGCAGTATGTTGTGGTCAACAGTGTCAAAGGCTTTTTTTAGGTCGATAAAGACCCCAATCGTGCTTTGGCATTTATCCATTGCGGATATAATTTTTTCGACAAATTCTGTTAAAGCTAGTGAAGTTGAGTGATTACTTCTGAAGCCATACTGCCCATCTGTCAATATGTGTTGTGTTTCAATGAAAGACCTTAGCCTTTTGTTGAATATTTTTTCAAGTATTTTTGAAAATTGGGATAAGAGAGATATAGGTCTATAATTAGAAAATTGAAAACGATCTCCTGACTTAAATATAGGAATGACTTTTGCTAATTTCAAATCATTTCGAAATGATCCGCTGATCAAAGAGCTGTTAAAAATGTGGGTTAGCGGTTGTACAATTTGCTTTATTACATGCTTAACTGTTTTCATGCTGATTTCATCGTGTCCGTATGAAGTTTTACTTTTGCACCCAGACACAATTTCGAGTACTTCTTGCTCAGTAACGGGGGACATATACATTGATTGTGATACAGTACGTTTTACATAGTCGGTTGGCTTTGTTCCCGGGCAGGTTGGATAATTTAGTACCTATATCGACGAAGAAATTGTTAAAATGATTAGCTATTTCTTTATTTTCTAATACTACTATGTTATCGCCAGCATGAAACTTGTTCAAATATGTGGTATCAGATTTTCTTTTACCTATTATGCTGTTAAGAGTTTTCCAAGTTGCTCTTATATTAGTCTTACAACCGTCGAGTTTTTTTCTGTAATATTTTTTCTTTTCTAGACGTAATAATTTTGTTAACTTATTTTTGTAATTTTTGTAGCGGATTTCTGTTAATTCTGTCCTATTTTTTAGAAACGCTAAGTACATGTTATTCTTCTTTATGCAAGCGTTTTTTAGCCCTCTTGATAACCAAGGTTTATCATTCTTTTTTGTCTCTCCTGAATACGTTGTAGTTTTTACAGGACAGGCATCGTTATAAGTGTTACTTAGTATTTGCATAAAGCGCGAGAATGCTAAATCAGGGTTTGACTCGTTCATTACAGTGTCCCAGTTTGCATAATTTAAATCGTGCTTAAATTTGTTTAATGAGTCCTCATCTAACGTTCTGTTATATTTATATGTTGGATCATCGTTAATAACCGCATAAGTGCTGTTGTCACACAGGACGAAAATTGGCATATGGTCTGTAGCATCGCTTAAAACAATGCCGCACATTTTGTTTCTACACAGTTCAGAACAGAAAATGTTATCTATTATACTAGCAGTCGTGCTTGTTACTCGTGTGGGCCTGGTGATCAAGGGATATAATCCAGAGCTGAACATTTGATCAATGAAATATTTTGATTCAGCTTGCTCTTCGCAGTGCAATAGGTCTATATTGTAATCACCACATATATACACGATTTTGCTGGTGAGATTTCCCAGTATGAATGAGAGATTGTCATTAAATTTGCTGATGCTGGTATTCGGTGCTCTATACATACAACCGACATTTATTTTTTCGTGTTTACTAATTTGTATCTCAATAAAGATGCTTTCAAAACAGTCATCAGCAGCATACGATATATTCCTTAAACAAATATCAGAAGACTGGCAATTGTTAAGTACAGATTCACACACATATATGGCAACGCCGCCACCGTGTTTGTTTTTTCTGGAATTACAGTACAGTTTGTAACCCGAAAATACGACATCGTTACAGTTTACTTCACTTCCGTCCCAATTGTTTTCTTTAAGCCACGTTTCTGATATAGCAATTATATGAAATTTATACTCCATGCTTTGGATAGTATCTTTAATCTTGGGTAAGTTAGCTTTTAAACTCCGAGCATTAAAGTGTATCATACTCAGTTTGATTGGCTGGTTTTTGCCAACACTGCTAAAGTTTGTTGAAAATTGTGCTGGGGTGTAGTATTTACATTGCGTGGGCAAATCGTTATACAACAAACAATCAGTATCAATATCGTGTTCGTAACAGTGTCCATTATAATCAAACGGTGTATCATACGGAGGCGTTAACTCGTCATTTTGTTGTGTAGTTGACGCCATGGTTAAGTCATCACAAAAACGTTTGCCAGGATAGTCAACAGGTACTTGGTAGTTTAACCACGGTTTGCGACATCATGTCGCTCTCTTACCACCAGTTTGTCAAATGACAAATATGCGACTTTGCCCTCTTCCCTGGCCTTCATCATTTTTGGTAGCAGTTCTTTCCGCCTCGCCATAACCCTCTGCGAATAGTCCTCGTTCACGTAGATGCCACGAGGCCGTTTCTTCTTCGCCGCCTGCAGTACCAGCTCGCGGTCCTTGAACGACTCGAACTTGACCACGATGGTCCGGGCTCTCGTCCCCGTGCCGCCAGTTCGGTGCGCGCGACCGATGTTGATGGCGCGCACTTGGGCTTCGGAGAGTTCTAGGGCTGTTGTCATAGCCCTGCGCACGCTCTTCTCCGTCTGCTCCCACGTCTCGCCGTCGACATCATTCGTGGCGTAAGGTGAGGGTTGACCAGGCTCATCCTGGCTGCCTTCTTCGCTCTGCATTAGTGAACGCAGTAGTTCAAGGAACGTAACATGGTGCCAGTGCGGACGGCTAATGGTAGGCTTTATCTGAATCGCAGCAGTGAAATCTCCAAAAGAGTAATTGCGAAGAGTAACTGCTTATCCTGGCTGCCTTCTTCGCTCTGCACTAGAGAACGCAGTAGTTCAAGGAAAGCACAATTTCCATATTGGTCGTAATGACTCGACAGCAGAAAGGATTCAGTGCAGACAGTTCAGTGTAGCCGATGTCTGGCTTCGGTTACAAAGCAGAATGTATTTTGCGGGTCACCGCTCAAAACGCATACACGTAATAACATCGTGTCTTTCGTCTCTCAACAAATGACTCGAAATTATGTTGAAATAAATATCGTTATCAATTAATTGTTCACACGATGAGCATTTACATTGTGTATAGACTATCTGTCGTATTTATGCTAAATGTGTAAATATTTGCCAAGCAAATTAGTAAAATTTGATAAATATAATTTATAGATATATACATAAAATCGACATGGATTACTCACGGTTTGCTCAAGTCAATTAGACTAGAAATTAGGTTGAAATAAATATCGTTGTTAATTGATTGTTCACACGATGAGCACCTAGGTTGTGTATAGACTGTCTGTCGTATTTATGCTAAATGTGGTAAACATTTGGTCAATGGAGCAAAAAAACGGCCAAAATAGCACATACTACTGATGCCTTCAAACTGTAACGAGATGTGCGGGTGCGCGTGCGTGAGAATGTGCGCGTGTGTGCATGCGTGCGTATGTACGTGTGTCTCCGGGTGTCTGCGGATACACATTAAAACAAATCAAATTAACGAAAAGTTAAAAGAAGCAGTTTGTTTCTAACAACAAATAGTATGAATGTCAATTATTACAAATACAATTCCATACGTAACATGTAAAAAGTGTGTATAAATAAATATGCAACAGTGATTTGGAAAGGGAAAGAACGGAAGTACGGTGCTTATTAACTTCACCATGAACTAATGTGTTGTTACCTCACAAATGTATTTTTAAAATCCAAATAACACTAATATGTATAGATTGATTACAACTCAGATTATTTGATTACAATTTCATGTAGGTTTGCTTCAACTAACGCACAGATAGGAGATCTAATTTTAACACTTTAGAAATCCTTGTAAATTGTTTTGTTCAGTTGTATTTTGAGTGCAGCGAGTTCAACAGTTTAACACATTGTGTACATTGGCCTAGGGTCGTTGTGATATGCATTAAACTTAGGGGAAGGTAATTGTTTTTTATGTGTGACATGTATCTTGTGACGTCAATAAGTCTTAGCATACAAAATTGATGTTTGTCTAAACTCGGTCAACCACTCCCCCACCAAGATCCTAGATATTCCAGTGTTACGGTTGATGTATATGTACATGGTGTTCTTGTTCTGCAGTGTTTTTGTTGTGTATCTTCAACTTGGTCCGTCATCGGTACACATGATCGTTTTCTCAGAACGATATTGGTCGATCACTGTTCTCGGTAGGGCTGTTGTGTTTTACACGTCCAAGTCAATGAGTTCGTTTTGTGTCGGCGGGTTCCATGAGAGCGTAATGTAGTGGCGGATTAAGTTATTCGTAGGCCCCAGGCACCCGGCACTTCTGTGGACCCTATAATTATACCCAGTGGCGGATCAAGAGAGGGTAGTCTACGGGGAGCCAAAACTTCCAGTTGCATCCCCCTTGAAGCTAGCCAAGAAACCTCCACTGGCACCGGAACAAAATGAATATTGGCAGGGCTGAGCCGGAGCTTCAGCAGGACTTCGCTGTTGGATCATGACGTCGGAAGGCGGGACGTGGTGCTGTTGAAGGTTGTTCTCCTTTATTATAAATTATGTAGTAACACCTTTATAATGTCTCGTAAACATTTAAACATATAGGGCCTACATCAGGATTATTCCCAGCATGCAAAACTCATTTGGTCAATAGCTAGCTGAGATTCGGGAATATTCAGTCAACAAACAAATATGCTCGGCTAATTTCGCGGGCCTCTTACCTTTGTGGGTCCTAGGCACGTGTCTATAGCTATTGGTAATTGACAACTTAAGTCGTTGATGCGAATGACCACTGTCAGTTTGTATCTAGGGATAAAAACACATGGACCCGACCTGCTGTTGGAATTCGCCAGATTATACCATGTGTATGTCACATAAGCAAAACGTTATTCTCACTATCTCTTCAAAATTGGAGAACGTCATCTATTAATGTTTAGGCAAGGGTCCAAATCCGACCTACCCACTTGTTGGACCGGAACATTCTATCCAATACAATGAAACATTATTAGTTTAACAATGAGAGTAACTGCTGCTGGAATAATCGAAAATCTTTTAAACATCCCGAAGTCACAAACCTGTCGTTACCTCTAATAGTGGTATATGTGTGGCAAACGTTGAGATACCAGGGTCGTCAGGTGTAGCTTTGCTGTTCGTTGGACCTGAACGACCTCGCTTCATGAATTGAATCTGCCGTCGTTGTCTGTCAACAGTCGTCAGACTTCACATCTGCAGCACGCCAACAATTGCAAGCCTTATTATGCAATGCGACTATTGTGCTGTTCTCCGAAACAAAATTGTGTCATCGCAGAACGAATCTGAAACACTAAGATTGCAGGAATTTACAAGAATGTCATGGACGAATTTGAATAGAATACAGTGTAATGCTGCAGTCAATTTACTATCTTAGAGACTGTGCTCTTGCGAACGGGTTTAGGCAATGGGCAATTAACTTGAAAGGTTAATTAATTAAATTACAATTAACTCGAAAATGTCCCAGTTAAATTACATTAACCTCAGTTATTTATAAGCTTAATTAAATAAAATTAATGTAACTTAAATAATTTAATTAACGTTTAACATTAAATATTAACAACAATTCAATTAAAATTTTATTTAATTAACTTCAGTTGCCATCCATTAAATTAACGTTAGTTAAATTAAAAATTAGCTTGAGTTAAATTAGCAATTAACTTTTTAATTATATTCACAACTAATTTTAGTGCAAGTAACATTGAACTTTCTTTAAAAAAACAGAAAAAATACAGCCAATGACAACATTTTAGATATATAGATGAAATATATAATGTTCCGTCCAATGTTCGGTGGTCTTGTTCTGAGTTAACAAGACTTCGCTACTTGCAGCAATAATAGCGTGTTCGGTTTAAAATAATGTGGGGTTTTCGATTTTTAATGTTACAAACATAAGTGTCATAACCCCATTTATAGGGGTGATACGCAGAATTATCTTCCGTGGTATTCTGCACATCAAATTAATCATTAACTCCTGACGAGCGAAACGAGGATGGCGGTAGAACACTACTCCTACAAGTGTTAAGTATAATTGTTCGTGCGCGAATTCTTCCAACATTACATTAAACAATACAAACTCTGCGTCCGGGTTATATGTCGTAAGGTGTTTTAAGTTATTTTGCTAGAAATGTTTTACTCGACAACAAAACAGTTTTGCCAAATGAACACCAGCTTAGAACATAAAACAATTCCACATATATCACCAAAATAATCATCAGAGAATCAACTTTCAAAATCACATGTCGGAATGTACCTTATTAACTGAAGTGTCCATTATACGAGTAGCAGAAGAACACATGTGAACTGAAGTGTCCATTATACGAGTGGCAGAAGAACACATGTGAACTGAAGTGTCCATTATACGAGTGGCAGAAGAACACATGTGAACTGAAGTGTCCATTATACGAGTAGCAGAAGAACACATGTGAACTGAAGTGTACATTATACGAGTGGCAGAAGAACACATGTGAACTGAAGTGTCCATTATACGAGTGGCAGAAGAACACATGTGAACTGAAGTGTCCATTATACGAGTGGCAGAAGAACACATGTGAACTGAAGTGTCCATTATACGAGTGGCAGAAGAACACATGTGAACTGAAGTGTACATTATACGAGTGGCAGAAGAACACATGTGAACTGAAGTGTCCATTATACGAGTGGCAGAAGAACACATGTGAACTGAAGTGTCCATTATACGAGTGGCAGAAGAACACATGTGAACTGAAGTGTACATTATACGAGTGGCAGAAGAACACATGTGAACTGAAGTGTCCATTATACGAGTGGCAGAAGAACACATGTGAACTGAAGTGTCCATTATACGAGTGGCAGAAGAACACATGTGAACTGAAGTGTCCATTATACGAGTTAGCAGAGAGAAGAAGTGTCCATTATACGAGTGTGAACTGAAGTGTACGATTATACGAGTGTGGCAGAAGAACACATGTGAACTGAAGTGTCCATTATACGAGTGGCAGAAGAACACATGTGAACTGAAGTGTCCATTATACGAGTGGCAGAAGAACACATGTGAACTGAAGTGTCCATTATACGAGTGGCAGAAGAACACATGTGAACTGAAGTGTCCATTATACGAGTGGCAGAAGAACACATGTGAACTGAAGTGTCCATTATACGAGTGGCAGAAGAACACATGTGAACTGAAGTGTACATTATACGAGTGGCAGAAGAACACATGTGAACTGAAGTGTCCATTATACGAGTGGCAGAAGAACACATGTGAACTGAAGTGTCCATTATACGAGTAGCAGAAGAACACATGTGAACTGAAGTGTCCATTATACGAGTGGCAGAAGAACGCATGTGAACTGAAGTGTACATTATACGAGTGGCAGAAGAACGCATGTGAACTGAAGTGTACATTATACGAGTGGCAGAAGAACACATGTGAACTGAAGTGTCCATTATACGAGTGGCAGAAGAACACATGTGAACTGAAGTGTCCATTATACGAGTGGCAGAAGAACACATGTGAACTGAAGTGTCCATTATACGAGTGGCAGAAGAACACATGTGAACTGAAGTGTACATTATACGAGTGGCAGAAGAACACATGTGAACTGAAGTGTCCATTATACGAGTGGCAGAAGAACACATGTGAACTGAAGTGTCCATTATACGAGTGGCAGAAGAACACATGTGAACTGAAGTGTCCATTATACGAGTGGCAGAAGAACACATGTGAACTGAAGTGTCCATTATACGAGTGGCAGAAGAACACATGTGAACTGAAGTGTCCATTATACGAGTGGCAGAAGAACACATGTGAACTGAAGTGTCCATTATACGAGTGGCAGAAGAACACATGTGAACTGAAGTGTCCATTATACGAGTAGCAGAAGAACACATGTGAACTGAAGTGTCCATTATACGAGTGGCAGAAGAACACGTGAACTGAAGTGTCCATTATACGAGTGGCAGAAGAACACATGTGGAATGGAAATACAGAATGTGTTAATTTATTTAAAATTTCCTTCTAAAGAAAACGCAAAACACTCTTTATAAACAACATGCTCTTTAATTCTTCAGTCTTAATAATGATCAAATAATAATGACAATCAAACAACCATTCTGAGCTACCAGCACACGCACGTACTGCACACGGACACATGCTAAATATCACGCACTCAACGCAACACCTTCTGTTCGAACATTAATTTTACGATAATAATAAAGTTGATCATGAACACTGACATTGGTCGTACGCATTATAAAGTGACTCAATATACATGAAACAATATACGGTAAAATCAACTCTGGTACTTTCTGCAGCCTTGTGAATGTGCATGTCGTGGTGATTGCGGAGCCAGCGAGACCAAGCGTATGGAATGCAACAACCTCTGCCCACGCGGGTATCGTCTCATCACCACGATGCAAAGAACCGAGTTTGTAAGTCATTCGCCAATTTATGTTCGGCTCATTTTACGATGGTTGTTTGTTCACTTATATTGTTGACGACGACAAACCACTCCTACAATTAACTACTTAAACAATAAGACCCGACATTTTGACATGCGTTTTTAATAATATCTATCATGATGTAGATATAACGTCTTTTTGTAGAAACGTATCCAATAAAATTGATAATTTATAATATCATTTGAACATACGCATTGTGAATTATATCATGTGAACATTGATATAAAACGATGGCAATGCTCGATTCAAGAGTTGCATGGCACAATCGGCGTTCTTCCTGCCGAGTGACACTCGGCGAGTGTCGAGTGTTATTTAAATGCCGTAGTAAACGTCTTTGTGTAGGAATAGTAGACACTACGATAGTATTGTCATCTGGTGAGCATTTGTGGCAAATGCAACTTGTGGGATACAAACATCTCCAGAGACGTATGCTGCCATTTGTCACAAAATAACAGACTATGATCATGAAGTAGCAATGTTAATGTATCGTTCTTTCATTTACAAGTACACTTGCTTATACACAAAGAAATTATATGTGTCTTAAGTTTAATTTAAATTGGTTAAGTGAAACCTATGTATGGGCATGTCATTTAAGTGTAATACACTGATGCCATGCACAATACTTGTAATAACATTTTCATCATTATCATCATATGATCATTATTGTCATATGTTAATACATCGCACTGTACATTACAATAAATATGTCGTCGATTTACATTTCTACAACGGTAGTATAAATCATCCAGTCATCGGCAGCGAAAATGAACGGCGTCGTGCATTTACCGGAATACTTCATAAACTATCTCTTCTGCAATATGCAGCGACATTTAAACATTAAAAATGGTAAACTGTTCACTCTGTTATGCTGTTATGTATACATTCACTGTCACCTGCGCAGATCGTTGTTCATTATGACGTCAGTCTCTCCGGGACATTCAAAACAATCACGTGGACCGCGCGAGCTAGAAGCCGTTGCTAGGGAAGTTCTTGCGCGCGCGCATTGAGCTCGGCACGTGCTGGCGCTGGCGACTGCGCAGTTGCGTCTTCGTGTTCTGCAGGTTGAGAAACGTCTCCAGCTCGAATACCTCGCGGAAGGTCGGTCGGTCGTCTGGTTCTTCGCTCCAGCACCGCAACATCAGAGCATATCTGGAAGACACACAACTCCGTCTGAGATCTATTCTGATTTGATCAATCAAGAAAAGTGACGTCACAATCAAACTTATGCACAACAAGCCTCGTTTATCAACAACATGTTAGTCCCGACATGTGCCATATTAATCTTAACTGCATAGAATTCTCGCTTAAGAAAATTTTCACTGTGTTTATGTCGCAAAGAAATACATTTGGGCGTAGAATTTCAACAAAATATACGACGGAATATCAGACAGGTTTACACGTGCGGCAGCCATTTTAAAACTTGACAACTTGGTAGTCACGTAATGGAACTATCAACTGACCAACCGCCCAAATCTCTCCATTAAATTTATAGCATAGTTGCATCGACACGCAATGTGTTCAGTGTTTTTTGTATTAACAATTGAACAAATTAAATTCGTGATCAAATGAACAAAGTGTGCAATAAGAAATAAATCAAGAGTGTGTATTTCATGCCATAAAATAAAATTGGGTTACAAATAAAAATCCGTTTGCAGGATCGAAACGGTGACATGTGACGCCACGTAGCGATCGGGACATGTCACTTACATTTCTTCCGGTGCGAAGTCAGGCATGTCCATACGGCTGCCGCACAGTATGTACGTCTTCATATTATATGCGTCGACGTCCGGGTAGGGGGTGCAACCCCTGGGCTGAAGCTCCCATATGAGTATCCCAAAAGCCCACTACAAGACAAGGCGACAGATGATCAAACACGGCAAAGTGCATACAACAATTCTCGCCATTTCATGTCAAAAGCCAAACGTAAACGTCCATTGCCGCCTTCTAAAACAGTGTGCCGTAGATGTAATTAAATTTCGCTAAAACATGAGCTGGACCATATAAGCTAAGTACTAAACTCCCAATAAGGAATAATCTTCGATATTATAACAACAACTATAAATGTTATTTAAACTTATTTAAAGATGTCACGCGACAGGCCGAAGTCGGCAATCTTGACGACGAGGTCTTTGCTAACCCTGAAAGTGAAGGGAAAACGTAATACAGTCTGACCGTACTGAGAATGAGGGAAGAAACGAGAGAAGAAGAATGAGAGACAGACGCAAGATGAAAGAATGTGAGAGAAAGCGAGGAATGAAGTGGAAACAAGTAGACACAGGGTGACAGGGAAGAGGAGAGTCCGAGTAAAAGATAAATTAACACGGCGAGAGTGAGTGAGAGAGAGAGAGAGAGAGAGAGAGAGAGAGAGAGAGAGAGAGAGAGAGAGAGAGAGAGAGAAAGAGAGAGAGAGAGAGAGAGTGAGAAAGAGAAAAAGATAGACAGAGACAGAGACTGAGAGATACTGCCAAGCTTGTCCACATGGCCCCATTAACAATATCTTTACAATGGTACATACATGTTATCATGTCATGCATTGTCAATGTTAAAAATACGTTTTCTAAAAGCATAATCATTCTTGCGCAAAAGGGCGATAATGTGTCAACAGCATGTTTTGTTTGCTACGCAGCGCATTGTAAAGAGTTTGTTTACCTCATGTATCAGTAATAAGTGTATTATAAGTTGTTAGGTAGACCAGCAGCAACTTACATCAATTGCTTAAAGCAAGATGTGAGTTTAGAGCCGGCCGGTGGAGCTGAAGTCGACAATGGTAGATAGAGGAATCTTGAGACGAATGGTTGAAGCCAGTAATGTTTGACCACAGTGGCCGACTTGAGTGAGTGTGATAAGTTGTAGGTAGCAAGTATAATGGGACTTTTTCTTATTCTAGTTCTCATAATTATTATCTCTTCGACGAAGCTCCGATGTTACGTCAGAGGTACGTTTCAAGTGTATACATAAATCGCTGGCTTGTTGTACGTACATGCAGTTCCTGCAGGCCAAGTCTCTGTAAACGAAGTGATGGTCTGACAGGTAACACATTCCCTTCGCCACCTGCAGACCGTAGTCGATCAACTCTCCCACCGTCAGCATCTGCCAGAGGCGCCACCACACGTTAGTTTCCGGAACCACAATTTCTCACGTTTCAATTAACATAGCCATGCATATGCTGCACTGTAAACTTTCAAGAAATGTGTTATATTGAGATATAAAAGCATATGTACGTCGATACGACGTTTAAGAAAATTCCCCGTGTTTCTGATTCGTAATCTGTGTAGCAAAGGTTTTGAAACTATGAAATATGAAACAGTTAACTCCATTAGTGTTGCTGCTTCTGTTGGTGTTATTATTTTAGTTGCTGCTGCTGCTGCTGCTGCTGCTGCTGCTTCTGTTGCAATGGTAATGCGACGAAAACAGTAATACAGACTGTCATCCAAAAATCTATGTTTTTAATACTGCACATCCTGCTTAGTTTCTTAGCAATTCCATCCATCTGTTGACGACTTTTGCGCTGTACATGGCAACGAGAACGTTTAATCTATTGGTTTTATTCCGCCACTGAGCTCAGATTTTCTGAGGATATTGGCGCTAAAGAAGCCATTCCATTATTATTATATTTTACGAAGATTACTCATTATGCTATAACAATTACGATGTCCTTAAACCTATTTTAATTTCCCTCTGCAGTCAGTTGCCACGCACATTTTCCTCGTTCGAGATGAACGACTTGAGGTCTCCGCTCTCCATGTAGGGCAGCAGCACGTACGGATGGTTCTTCTCGATGGCGACGCCGACGAGGCCAAGAACATACTCGTCCTTGAAGCCCTTCATAATCTCCGTCTCCTCCAGGAACTCGCAGACATTGGACGACAACTTGTAATTGTGTAAACTTGCAAAAATTACTGCCCTCCGGATGCCGCTACATGCACACAGATGCAGAAGGCGGTTTCCAGGTGTATACGTAAATGGCGTATGCTTTGACGAAATGTGAACAGATGTTTCCGTTACTACATTATTCAAACCGTGCTCAATTGATAGGCAGTCCTCGCGACTTTTGGACAATCGAAGAAATTAATACAATCAATTTAAAAAAAAAAAAAGTTATAGCTGATAAACGGTCCGTGTTGACATCAGATAATCCATAATATCATGACACTCTGCAAGTTTATTATCTCAAAAGAAACAAAATCGTCGAAATCTTTACCTCGGAGTGTCTGTCTTGATGGAAACTGTCTTATGATTGTTGTGAAATTCGTCAGCCAGGCGACCAATGTCCACACGACCATAGGTACCTGAAGAACACGACCGAAACATGACATTGTACCACGAATATTGTAAACGTTTACAAAAAGGGAAACGATGTGTTCATTTTCGATTATACTTCACTTATGAAGATTTCTCCTGTCAGAGATAATTTTACGATTTAGGCTGAATCAGTAGAGTAAAATCGGACGCATGAGCTCGCAAGAGAGTTTGTGAAACGGTGCCCACAGCTGGGATAGATTACAAATGCTACATTGCAAGGCAAACATTTCAGGAAAAACCAAGACGGTACCATCGGGAGGAGTTAGTCGTGACAGAATATGATATGGTTACCTCGATGACAATATCTGCGTCGTTGTAGGGCCAGTAAGGGCGATACGTCTTCACGCCCTCGAACGTCGTAAACTCGGGGTTTCTGTAGACCTTCAGCACGCCGTACTCTGGTGCCACAAGGCTCATGTTTCTGGAATAATCGCGATTACTTCAAATATTTTGTTCGCTAAAACCGTGGATGTCTCACCATAAACGCCCAGGAGCTTGGGGAGCTAAGTGCCCAAAAATTATTTCTCGGGGCTAGATATATCTTTATCCACTAATATTTCAGCAATGGGTGTGCAGTTGGATTTTGGTGAGCTTCAAGGGGGTGCAGTTGAAAGGTTTTGGTGAGCCTCGACTCCGTAATATTCACCACGTTCCGACGCCTCTTGTTGGTCATAATTGATATGTTTCAATAGTTTGCCTCTTGTGTAATACAATTGAAGATTCTACACGTT
>CM034534.1:9014103-9091603 GCA_020002185.1 Paraescarpia echinospica | reverse complement strand
TCTATTAAAGAACTGCAAAAACAAAATCTAGCAAAACGCCTGCTTGATCAAGATATCACAGTCAACGCCACTTTCTTGCAAGTAACAGATGTAGCTTTTGTTGCGCCAACTCTTATTTCATCAATCGCCAACTATGAAATAACAAATTAAATAAGGATACACGTTTATCAGATAATACTATACTATAACAACTATTCAACATTAAACTGGTATTGAAATATGGCACACACAAAATAACCGACATTAAACTTTTTTTCGTAGTTTAGTGCCTATTAATTACTTGTATATTCACTAGCTGGCAGCTGCATGTCAGCTGCATGTCAGCTGCATGTCAGCTGCATGTCAGCTGCATGTCGAAGATTCCGTATTGACTTTCTTTGCTTATGCTCGAGCAGAAACAAAAGACTAAGTGTGAATAAGCATGATGTAAATACCAAACAAGGACAAATGTAACTAAACAAAGTGCAATCGATGTATCGCGCAACGGTCGGACTGCAAACTAATATACGTAGTCGCCAAAGTACAACCAAAACGTGTTGATCTTGGTGGCTAAATTTCGGCACTGCTTACAACAGATAATAAGTTTAATATACATCCACGGTGACTCAAAATAAACCTTTTTTTTCAATTACATCACCAATCTGTAGATCAAAGAAAGCGAATGGAAATAGAAAAGGCGAGTGGACATCGGCGCCAGTGAGGAGATACGTACAGTGAACCAACGGTAGCGCATTCATATATATAGATCGAATATTGAACAAAGATGATCTTATATTTCCATTTTAGCAGTTACAGAGGATGCATAAAATGTAATGCATAAAATCGCGTCCGCTTGCTCCAGTTGATTCGGATTTAAACACGGACCCTCTATAATAAGACATATATATTACGTGTTCACAAAACTACCAATACACGTGCGTGTCTCAGAGGGGAGTAACGAATCGATGAATGCGTAATAAGCTAACAATCTTGTTAAACAGACAATATCCAATATTCACGATGCGGGATCTGGTGAGAAAACGTTGAACTGCGGTTTTGTGCTGGTTTCCGCGGAGACGCGCATTCATTGGAAAGCAGCGCACTTTAGCGGCAGAGCACGTTATACAAACTACTAGTATATATTGGCAGGAACAGATTCATCTCTGACGACATATCAACCAATAATAATTTATAGAACACTTCCATTTGTCACGTTATTGCCATATTCT
Source organism: Paraescarpia echinospica (assembly GCA_020002185.1). NCBI lineage: Eukaryota > Metazoa > Annelida > Polychaeta > Sabellida > Siboglinidae > Paraescarpia > Paraescarpia echinospica. The sequence continues at coordinate 9,090,395 of CM034534.1, read as the reverse complement.
ATAGGATTTTGGCGATGGTTTCTATATATACTTTCCTCATTAATCAGCATTACGTTATTAAACAATATTCACAACACATACGGCATCTAGGGATTAACTGTTGAACTACGGTTGTGAACCGGTTTCTTGATGCGCATGCGTTGTGAATATCCAACACTGAAACAGCTTACAACCAAAATAATCAATAATCCATAACCCTCCAGCCAATGAAAACTCATCTTACATCATATAATCCAATGGGAGTACGCCATACATACCTGCAGTTACACTGCGTCTGGCAGCCATCTTGACGCATGGCCACACCGTCCACTGCATAGAGCCCGTCCACGCAGCGATCACACTTTAGTCCGGTCACGTTCGCCCTGCACGCACACTGACCAGTGATGACGTCACAAGAGTCGGACAACGAACCATTCACATCGCAGTCACAAGACTCGCAGCCGTCAGGGTTTGATGACGTCAGGTGAGTGTAGTCGTCCATGCATTCGTCGCAGTTCAAAGGTCAAGAAGTAACATGTCTAAAGTTGCATTCTGAGTTAAGTATCATTTTAAACTGTTTTAAGACTGTGTATATACGCCATGGACACTACTTGCTTAGACACTATTTGATCATACTTGCTGCCATATATGTCACTTTGGCATTTGATGTTATTTGATAACTTATTCAAAATGTCGGTCGCCACGTCCAGACAGATGGTTAATATATAACTATTCGACTGTTACGCCGTTTTTATCTTAAAATGGCATATTATGTGAAAAGGTCTAAATATGCAATTGAGGAAAGTGATCAATGGTGTGTGGGACATCTTAGTTCACTGGGAATTTTAATTTGAAGATGGACGATCCCATAATGCAACTATTGGGAGTGTGCTCGGGACACGTTAACAAGTGGCATATATTAACGGTGTGATTGGCGCACGCCAGGAAGTGACATATATTAAGGTATAATTGGGACACATCAATAACTAACATGTATTAAGGTGTGTGGGCAGTATGCACCATCATAATGCATATATTGAGTAGCGGGGTAAAGAACAAGACGACGTAGAACAAGACAGTTACCTGTCACGTATTTCTTGCAAGGACACCGTCCAGTGAGAATGCCACATGACTGGTCGGTGGCCGAAGTACCGGCCTCGCTACAGGAGCATCATCGGTCATGTTGAAGTAGCCGACCGCGCACTGGTCACAGTGGACTCCGGCCACGCTGTCCTTGCACGGACACTGTCCAGTGTCAGCGTCACACGTCGTACTGGCGTTGACGGTGCCGATGGCGTCACACACGCACCGCTGACACCCGGCCGGGTCGGAGGACGTGAGGTTGTAGTAGCCGACCTCACAACGGTCACACTGACGCCCGGCCGTGTGGACTTTACACACACACTGGCCGCCCAGTTACAACCAACGGACACGGAGGTGAAGACGGGGAAGGCTTCGTGGTGATAGGGACACCGGGTGGAGAATAACTATTGGAGGATGGCGTTAAATGGGGTGGAATGGGGTGTTTCATTGTGTAATGCTAGGCGTACCCTGCTAAACGTTTGTTGCGAGTCGTCAGTTTAATCAACATGCAACGACGACGTCTCGTCTGACACCATCGTACATTACGCAACTTTTGTTGCTGCGATTCCATTTTCGAATGATGAATCGGTTCAACAACAGTTGTACCGCTCACATCAACTCGCGTCTCGAGTTTTGTCGAGTTGCGGGCCATCGTACATATTGCACGACTGATCAGCTTTTCGTCGATCAATCACAAGACTCGCTACACAAGTTTTGAAGTGCACGCCCATTATTGCACACGCATGGGGCGCACAAACACAACCAAACGCAGACAACCGCAACTATAAGGACCGATTTTGTGAGAATGTCGACGACCGGAGTTAGGCTTCTAATTCAGGAGCCTGGTTCCCTAATATGAAGCGCTCATCACGGAAATCCACAATTAAACATAATCCGTTGATGCATTTACAGAGCGTTTTCAACATTCAAAAAGCCATGTAAACTAACTGTAAGTTCGGCGGTTATTAGGTCGGTGATTACGGTGATCATATCAGCATGAACGAAATACGAACGAGATGTGCTGAAACCGCAGTAAAAAATTGCACATTACAGTTTAGTTTTTGCGTGACAAAACAGGAATTAAAGGAAAAGAACACACAGTTTACAGTTTAGTAGAGTTCACGTCATACATACACTGCTTCAATTGTCAGTTCCGTGATGCCATGGTATATATGTTTTTTCTCGTCATTAATCGGAAGGTATGGATGACCCTCCAGTCGGATGCGCACGGCACTAGCCAACAGGAAGTGACGCAGAGCTAGGCGCCATATTTGCCTTGTCCAGGTCGACCTTCCAAGAGGTCAAAGGTTATCACACCACCGGTGTATATGACTGTACGTGCAAGGGGTTCTTGGAGTGGACATTGCACCTACAATACTTTGCAGTCGAATCGGTCAGCATAAATGACTAACACATCATATAATGCGGCTAAACATTGCTCTAAGCTAATAACATTAGAGCTCTCTCTCTCTCTCTCTCTCTCTCTCTCTCTCTCTCTCTCTCTCTCTCTCTCTCTCTCTCTCTCTCTCTCTCTCTCGCTCGCACTCTATTTCTCTCCCCCCCCTCTCTCTCTCTCTCTCTCTCGCTCTATGCTATCCACTGGCCCTTGTGACGCCGTAGGCGCTGTAGTGTAAGTTTTGTCCAACATTTTTATGTGTCGATGTCACCGCGGCCAATGTGATGCATGCCCCGTCAGCTTGGTTTGTCCATGGCAGCAACAGTCCATGTTTCAGGTAGAATGTTAAAAGCTTCTACATTAACGTAGAGATGTCAAAAAGTATTTCAATACGAAACAAAGTCCGGTATATGTTAAATATGAAAGTCATGTATAACTTCTATTGTACGTTAGTATTACCAAATATGATGTATGTCTGTGAAATATGGGGCACAACCTACCCGTCTAGATTTGGCCGTATAATTTCTTTACAAAAGACAGCATATTAGAATCGTCAGCAATGCAGGATATAGAGGTCATACTAATGATTTATTTTACAATATGAAGTGCCTTAGAATTCTTGATATAGTTGAGTTTAAATGTTTATCACTTATGTACAAAGTTAAATGAAACTTATTTTCTTCCAATTACAGTTGGATTTAGATGTACCAGAACAAGTAGTCAGGGACATTTCCAATGCGTCAGTGTTATAGATGTAAAAATGTGGAATAATCTAAATATGTGTATAAAAACAGTTATTCTTGCAACATATACCACACTAAATTTAAAACTCTTATTTTTAGCAAAATACCCACAGTTAGAAATTAAGTTCGAGTATTGCTATAGATGCTGATTTGATGTTGGTATTACAAATGCTTCGTGTATTATCAAAATGTGTATGTTGTCTCATAAGCTAATTAGCTTCAGGCATATCCATTTCACCTTTTACGATTCATTACTTACGCGTGGAAAATGTATGATAAAAGTTGAAATAAACGTATTTGTATTTATTGGTATTATCTAGTCTGAAAACATCGTGTTTCCTCTTATCGTCCTGCAGCTCCCCTTAGAAGACACATTCGGGAAGTCTGTTCTCCATTTTACGTACGCGCCTAGTCCAGCGTATTGCACATGCTGCGGATGGATGATTGCAAACCTGCTTCAACAAGACTCCTAGCCTCACTCACTCGATGAGTGTAGCCCGTGTAGTCCAGCGTATTGCAAACCTGCTTCAACAAGACTCCTAGCCTCACTCACTCGATGAGTGTAGCCCGTGTAGTCCAGCGTATTGCAAACCTGCTTCAACAAGACTCCTAGCCTCACTCACTCGATGATGAACTTACAGCTGGTATCCCCGGGTGTCGTCAGCTTGCTGTTGGTCGTGTAGCCCGTGTAGTGCTTGCAACTATGGGAGTAGTACTGCCAACCCTGCCACGGCGCCGTCGCATTCACCCGTTGCTCGATGCGGATCACACTTGGGTAGGGGCTGTAGAAGACTAACTGCACCTTCCGCACCTGCACAAACGTAGAACAACGCCATTATTGCGTCGAAGTCGTCGGGAAACCATGTTCGTATCGCGTTAGAACAAAACGGTTAGAGTCGCTTTAACCGGTGTACAATTACATGAAACTACTAGTTGGATGGGTACGCCGAAGAGCAAAAGGTGATAATCGAGGCCAATTAATAATACGGGTCTTCGTGTACACTGTGTATACCCTACTGTAAACCTGTGTACATCGTATTGTACGTTTGTTCTTCTTGTTTTACTAGTATTATCATTATTATTTCCCATTCGATTTTGTTACTATGATGTACTCCTTTGTATCGGAAATAAATGAGCAATTGACTGATTAGTTGTTTATTTGACATTGTAGAAACAATAGCTGCCGAATATCAGTGTGCTGAAGAAATATGACTAGTTGTGCTTGGCGTACACTACTAAACTTTTGTTGCGAGTCGTCTGTTTAATCGACTAAAAGCTGATCAGTCGCGCAGTGTACGATGGCTCGCAACTCAACAAAACTCGAGTCACGTGTTGATTTGACCGGTACAACTGTTATTAAACCGATGCATCATTTGACAAAATTGACGACTCGCAACAAAAGTTTAGTAGTGTACGTCCAACTTTATCCATAACGCGTCGAATGGTAATGTTTGTTATAACAAAAATTGTTGGTTCTTAATATTTCTTGATATTCTATTAACGTGTGTTTCGCCATTTCTCTCGCTCACTTAACTATTAAATGATATAGCAACATGACTGTTTTCTGTTTATGGCTACAAACCTCATATTGGTCCTGGAGGTCAATCGCCAGGGACACGTCGCCCTTGTTAATGGCAGACACCCAGAATGTGCTCGACTTGCCATCGTTTACAAACTCTTGCGGGTGATAGTTGTCGTTCACTCGATACTTGGACGCAGTTTGCAGAACAGGCGCATTCTTTGTGCAGTACAACTCGTCTTTGCCTGTGATCACGGGGTAGTCACGCGGACATTTGCATAACGTCTGTATCCGGGTCTTCGGTAGCTTGCCCGTTAGTATCTTCTTGACCAGTCAGTGCTCAACGGACAAACCGGTTACTTAGTAATTCACCTTCAGCCAGTTAAAGAATTTAAGATAACAGCTGAAGGAATTCATAATGCGAAATATATCACATCATGAACCAATCAGGAACATTAATTTTTACCGGGTCAAAAATGGTTGAACATCGAAAATGTAAGAGTGTTCAGTTTTAATTGGATTTGTTTAGAATACTTTACCAAAGCGATGATTAATACAGAGGTGGGTGTGGTGGATGGTGTTTGTTGGTATGATATTTGAACGCAGAACACACGGACAACCACTGCTTTGCATCCGTATCCTAACCACATCCACTCTGTTGGCTGCAAGTGTGCACATTTGCCATTGGTAGTATTTCGTCGTCTAGTTTACGGTCGTGTTTATTTTCAATCACTACTCTCAAACTCGTCCTTCAGTGGCTGATCTTATAGTGTTTCTAGCTTCTTTGCAATACGTTACCGAGTCAGCTCTCCTGCACCAAATTACCCACACCTTACTACACACAGTTTTGCAGTCCGCATTCCCAAAGATACCCGGTTGGTATTTCTCAAATTTACCCAAACATTATTGCCAAATATAAACCAGTCATTATAACACACAGCCAGTCCTTATTTCTTAACATCGCCTACAGTCTGTTTTGACTAACGTTACATGATCCTTATTGCCCAACGTCTTTATTTCCTAACATTACCTAATCCTTATTGCCCAAAGTAATGCTGTCCTTAATGCCCACAGTTAACAAGTCATTTTGGCGTCATCTCTCAGTGGTAGTTCCGAAGGACATTTGTAGCCAAGAAAAAAAACATCCTATTTCGTGTCAGGTACTTTTTTTGCAAAACTGCAGAATTATTGAAAATATCGTTGTCATGGTTACCTGTCCGAAATACTGGGGATATAAAGCCGTACGCCCTGCAGGTAGCCATTGAAGGGGTCGGTATCTGCGACACAAGACGTTGATTTTTATACGCAGAAACTCAACATGCACTTAAAAGCACGCATGTCACATGGAAATCTACATATACGGTATGTGTTGCTCGGTCAATGTCGTAATGCATAACTATAGGTGTCTCATCAATTATATATTTTTTATTTCAACGTTGTGATTTATTGGTCTGCAAACACTGCTTTAAAGCGGTCTGTCTGCTGTCACTCACTGGCCACACATTCAAACGGTAGGCCGAATGTCGGTTAAACTGGACTTAATCACAAATTGGCCACCGTAATCTGTCTCGCGAGTGCGTTCAACACGTCCGATTCCTGCTGCGCGTTACCCAGGCGCCGTGAGGTGGCAGCATTGTCGTATCACAACGGCCTGGATTGTTTAGCTCCAGCCAATGTTACCGGTAGGGGCCTTCACCCCAGATTCGGGTAGAAACGATGATTGGCTCTCAGACCAACTATGAAATAACAAATTAAATAAGGATACACTTTTTATTATATAATACTATACTATAACAACTATTCAACATTAAACTTATATTGAAACATGTCACACACAAAAATAAACCGACATTAAACTGTTTTCGTAGTTTAGTGCCTTTTAATCACATGCATTGAATAGGTGGCAGCTCTCCTGGCTGCAGGTCGAAGATTCCGTTTGTTTATGCTCAAGCAGAAACAAAAGACTAAGTGTGAATAAGCATGGTATATATACGAAACAAGGACAAATGTAACTAAACAAAGTGCAATCGACGTCTCGCGCAACGGTCGGACTGATAACTAGTATATGTAGTTGCCAAAGTATAACCAAAACATGCTGATCTTGCTGGCTAAATCGGTAGCGTGTCGAGCTGCTATTTTTAGGGTCCTCGGTTCGAATCCCACAGAATACTGTGTTCATTTTGTTTAAGATCCATTTTATTTTTATAATACTATTTCGGGCACTCTTTTGTAATTTCATTTTGTTATCAAAAACATATATATATAATATATAAACATTCTGGGTGATGGACGTGCTAACTGGCAGTGAGCAGTCAAAACGCGATTCTGAGCCAGCCTATCTTCCTTGCGAAGTCACGCAGCCAGGCGAGAGTCGGTTAAACGAGATTGATAATTATTAATACACGGCGAATCCTAACAATACGTCACATATAACTTCATAAATTGATGACGCTTTAATTCATGAGTATACCAGTGTTGCCATCTAGCGGATAACATTCAGAAGGGCCATTCAGAGCCAGACAATCTTTCTGGCGTAGTCACGCAGCCAGTCGAAAATCGGTTAAGCGAGACTATATCGGCAGACAGCTTGGGCAAATAAATGCTTGTGTAAAACTGCCTTTACTGTTGTACGTATATTGTCGTAAAGGTGTATAATGTGCATTACCGATAATCGACTGGCCGACTTTGAATGTTTTGCTTAGAGCTGGCCCAAGTAAGGTGATGCCGTGCAGAGCAGGAGCGAGAAAGTCTCCATCGAGGAAGACACTTATAGTATCGTCGTTGACCTACGGCACACAAACACGATGAAAGCATGTTTGGCGTCGATGTTCCCTGGATTACACAATTAACAGACACGTAGACTAGTCACTGTGTTACGTCGATTAGCAAGTTAATGTGTAATTTATTCATCGTTATCGATATTCATGATCATCGTCATCATAACTTCGGTATCACCATTATCATCATTACATCATTACACCATTACACCATTATCATCATTGCAACATTACACCATTACACCATTACACCATTATCATCATTGCAACATTACACCATTACACCATTATCATCATTGCAACATTACACAATTACATCATTATTAGCATTACGTTATTACACCATTACACCATTATCACCATTACGCCATTACACAATTGCACCATTACATCATTATACCATTATCATCATTAACACCTCATCATTAACATCACTATCATCATTATTGTTGTCGTCGTCATTCTTATCATTATGATCATTATCAACGTCATCATCATTGTCATAGTTATCTTATTTTCATTATTACTATCAACACAGCTTCAGTATCACCCTTATCATCATTATTATCACAAACTATCAACATTATCATAATTACCATCACTACCATAGATATCATAATAATGGTTATGATCATCATCATCAGTGCCATCATCAAGATCATCAACAGCAAAACCACATCTACCGCCAACACGACAAAACGTAAACGGCACTGACAGGTATTATAACGTTGACATATCCTGTTCACGTAAAGAGCAGACGTATACAGCAACTTTGTGTGTTCTGTTGGCCAGTATAACCTTCTCAAACCAGGGGTGGTAATTGTATGAGCAGGAAGACCGGTGAATCAGTTGTAACGCGTCCACATGCAGTCGTGATTGTAGACACCAGCCACATTCAAGGATAAATTACATGATCTAGCTGTTAACTTCGGCTGCATTAACAATACTGTCAATAGTTGTTGTTCACTATTTGAATGCTTTGTATACAATTTGAACATTTCATGGGCGAAGCACTCAAATTGCGAACAGTCGAGGTCGTCTTAATATGTAAGCGATGGCGATACTTTTTATTTGAACTATCGTGGGATGGTTACTGCGCGATATCAATCACGGCTTCCTGCGCGGTGAGATGCTGTCTACGGTTCTGCTGTGTTCTTGTGTCGTTGCTGAACAAGGGACATTCCTGTGAGGAGACACGGGTCGCTTGCACTGCGAGACAGATCACGCGAGAGTCGGGCAGACAACGGATGGATACGTTGCGCTAAACACAACAATTACCTTATCTGCGCGTGACGCGTATCGTAATGATAATGACAACAGCGTGCCGTTTGGGGTTGCAAGTGTAGCTATCCAGGCGATAGTTGTATTCGTGTAGGAAGATGCTATCGGCCTATCCGTACAATAAGCAAGTAGGGGGTGGTGCTCACTAAACAAGTTCTCTGTATGCAAATCATTATTTACCTTGTGGAAGTGTTGCTATTTATGCGTATAAGCCAGAGCTTCTTCTGTTTATTTAAACGAGCAACTAACCTCAACAGGTGTCTTTATCAGGCTAATGCGAAGTTTAATACCGACACGCCCAGAAGAAAGCCCGTTCCGCATTGTTGGTGTTTGTGGATTAACAGTTGGTCGGGCAAACTAATCAGTAGCTTTTGGAGGTGTGAGTGCGTGTGTGTGTGTGTGCGTGTGTGCGTGCGTGCGTGCATGCGTGCGTGCGCGGGAGTCTTGAGTGTTAACTTTTGAGTCCTGCAATCAAAGAACACTAACGCAGGAGGTCTTTGGGAATATATCTTGACTTTTTAGCTATTCGTTATGCCATAGAAGTTTGCCAGTGTTTTGTTTACACTGTATTGAACTGCACGGCGCACGCAACAAAGCTGTATTCGCGATGGACGGTTTACCTGGTGTGACGCTCCTTTCCCAGGATGATGGTGTCCTTAGGCAAAGTACATATCATACCGGTATATGTCAACCTACGCTTGGTGAGCTACGACAACATTGCGCCGATCCGAGTGGGGTCATTGTAGATATGTCTCTACATGCCTAAACGACGTCATGGTTCGTCAACTTTAACATAAATAATGGTATTTGTTGTATGTTAACCCGTTGTCTTGAAGCATGACTTCGGTTAATGTGCTGTGAGAATTACTTTTTTTGTATTTCTTTAATTTCTTTAAAACAGAACAGTTGCAACATGCCCAGTTCTAATAGTAACTCGTCGGCAAATTGAAACAAACCCAAAAGTTATATATTGGAACTTAGCCAAATTTAAATATTAATAAAAAGGAGCCATGAGACTAGGCTGGATGCAACATGCGAATAGTTAAATATTCTTAAGCATACATTATAATAGAAACAATGACACGTAGTAACGTAGAACGTCGAACATGTTCTAGTCAACATAAAAGAAAAACATGACACCATAAGTTATTCGGTATGGATTATTTGTTGTTAAAGGTGATATTTGAAACAATTGATCTTGTTGTGACAATTTCTGTTTGTACATAATATTATTATAGTTGTGCAAGTTTGTGTTAAAGGTGATATTTGAAACAATTGATCTTGTTGTGACAATTTCTGTTTGTACATATTATTATAGTTGTGCAAGTTTGTGTTAAAGGTGATATTTGAAACAATTGATCTTGTTGTGACAATTTCTGTTTGTACATAATATTATTATAGTTGTGCAAGTTTGTGTTAAAGGTGATATTTGAAACAATTGATCTTGTTGTGACAATTTCTGTTTGTACATAATATTATTATAGTTGTGCAAGTTTGTGTTAAAGGTGATATTTGAAACAATTGATCTTGTTGTGACAATTTCTGTTTGTACATAATATTATTATAGTTGTGCAAGTTTGTGTTAAAGGTGATATTTGAAACAATTGATCTTGTTGTGACAATTTCTGTTTGTACATAATATTATTATAGTTGTGCAAGTTTGCAGGTTATAATTCTTGCCACAGCATAGGTCCAAATGCAGAACGCTGTACTCTACTACGCGATGGACTGCGTGTGTAAGCTGACTTGTGCATGGGTGATGGTACGGAAAGAGAGAGGACATTTTAGTTTCATCATATTGCAGGATATTGGTACCGTTGACCAGGTTACGATAGTGTAGTATTACGTAAACTGCATGTTGACGCGACCTATCTAAACAACCGTCAATATCTCCCGCATGTACGATCAACCCTGAACATAATCGAATAAAACGTTAAATAACCGGTCAAATGGTACACGTGAATACGGAAATGCATGCTGGTCGTTAAAAAGGACATGCACGGATAATGAATCATGTCAGACACTGGACCTATGTGGATAACTTGTTCAGCAATATTAGAAGCCAGGGACGGACGAATCGTACTCAGCAATCAAAATATTGTGTGATCGTTGACATTTTTTTTAAAGTAATCGTACTCGTAGTTGGTAAAAATACAAAGCAATCGTTATCGTATTCGACTGGATTGTCAAAGTAATCGCAATCACAACTAAAATCGTGACTACAAATTTCAAATGTATAATTATATTGCACAGATCGCAACAACAATGCAGGCAGTCATTTATGGGTCAGTTCCATTAACATAACAAAGATGTTTGTTTGAATCGATTCCACGTACGTTCTGTGTGCTATCCTAGCCTATATATCGCCAAAGTCAGGAAGCTGCGAGCAAAATACAGGCAATGGGTAAGCCGTCAATGTAATAATGATTGTAATAATGATTACACGCAAAAGTAATTAGTCCCAATCGACTACATTTGTGAGATAATCATCCCATTTCTGGTGGAAACTGCCCTAAATTGGTTCGTTGGGTAAAGGCAACTTTTCTATACGGATAATTGATCGTTTCCTAATTGGTGTCGTTCATTTGGGACAATTCATATAGGTGAAAACACGAAAAACTTTATTCTCCACCAGGACCGGTATGGTAACATACGCTTTTTACAGACTCACCAACATTTGGAGAGCCACCATCCTGTAGGACTCACACAAAAGCAAACCTTACGACGTACAGTGCCAAAGTATGCACCAGAAACGCAGAGAACCAATAAGAAGATTGAGAGTAGAATCAGCGATTTTGAGGGAAGGAGAATCAGACGGATCTTGCGAATACGTTGGGAACAGCACGTGACAGACATATGGATACGCGCCGACAATTATTACATTTTAATGAGGTGAGACGAAGGAGGTATAGATGGCTTGGCCTTATCTTCCGTATGGACATGACTCGGAGATAATGTTGATGTCGGTCCGGTCTCAATTTGGGACGTAGAGGAATCGCTGAGGACAACAAGCTCCCTGGTAGTGACCGCCCTCAGTGCCAGCACAGAAAGGTCGGCTTGGCGATAGTGTTCTAAAAATGGCTGACTAGTTGAATGAGATCTCGTATGACTATAACATTCTAATCACAATAGCACACAGAATAGTCAGTTTATAAAACATTGCCGAGCACTGAAAACAACTAGAAACAAGAAATAGCCTACACGATCAACTCTAAAACGGATAACATCAAGACAATGAAAAAGATGCAAACCACCGAGCACCTGGAGAAGAACCGTATAAGAAGAAATAAGCTTGCCGATGGAGACCTGACATTGGCTCGTCCTAGACCGTTCTGGCTAGAGAAAACATGTTGTCGCTCCAGTGTTAGCGACAACATGAAAAGAAACATGTTCTGCTTGGGGCCATTGTGTTTGGCCAAGTGGTCCTGGTGAGATAGTTGATCAAGATAACCGCGCGTAGTCGCCGGTCAATGCTGTGTTATGATTCAGCCTCGACAAAAAAGAACGGACGATTGTATTCTCCAATGTCAATAACAAGAACGTCCATGTTATTTTGGTGAAACGGAACATCCAGAAGTATGAGCGTCGTTGCTCCTACGACTACAAGTAATACACTATGCCTGCAAGGTTCATTAAAGAGAACTACTGCCCAGGCTACATAACTGGTTGACTCATTGACTGTGTCGTTGTGAACCGATCACGCATGGTAGCTTGTAGCGCCTGCGTACATTCATTTGTTTGGAATGTCATCATTGTTTGAGCCGAGTTTTGACACTCTCACAATTACAAGGTGATAAGCACCAACGTCTTTAGAATGGCCCAGTGCGTAGGCATTGAGTTTACAACTTCAAAACGAATCAAACTGCGATGTGGGTAGATTGGTTTATACCGTTCTTTGAAATCACTTCTTACTGCTAATAATAGTAATCATGCGATCTTCTATAATGCCGGTAGCCGCCTTTGGCAAGGTGCTTATGTTAGATTTCCATGTTAGTGGTCTATATCTTCCCCTGGGATAGACATCGAAGGAACAAACGGCTTTTTATGTATCTTGAAAGACACAGACAACGTTGGGTGAATTAAATTGCCCAAGTACCGAAACGGCGGCGATGTCAACCACGACGATCAACAACGGAACTCAAACCGCAATCAGTTATAGCTCTAACCGCAAATGTACTAATAGTAGCAAAAGGCTCTCTCTGTGGCTACTTACCGAGTATTTATTGTGCTATGCGCGACACGGAGAATATACAAGTACTCCGAGTGCGCGTTGGTTTAGACGTTTATATCCTTTGTTCAATCACTTAATTCCCCTGTTATTGACATCAGGAACTTATGAGTTCTAGTGTATAATATGACATATAGTGAGGCATCTACTATATATATATACATGTACATTCCCCATCTTTCCTTATATGTGGGATACGTCTGGTGCAAGATGACTCTGCAAGATTATGTCAATTGTTATGAAGCGACTGTGTTGTCCAACGTTGGCGTCAAATGGGCGTGAACGGTCAAGGTACACTGTAGTATAATGCAACACCGACCTCTTTATAAATATCTAATTGCAGGTCAAAACGTTTTCCCACGCTGAAAATGGTTGTGCTTGGATCGCGTACAACTCATGGAACTGAGTACGTGTCTGCATAGTACATAAGGAGAGATACTGTTGCACTGTGTCATGTTCTCTTATCGTATTCCAGTGACGACTCCTAGCGTTATAAAACATCCGGGTTTGACATCTGAAGAAAACAGTAACAATAGCCGCAGTAAATTGCCGGCGAATTGTTGCCGACGCATTCTGCGAATACGGTGCCATACGTCCTGTGCAGTGAACCGTAGCGTGAGAACACTCAGACACTTTCGTCGACACGCGTGGCTGAACACGCTGAGGACCGCAGCCTTGGAGTACACTAGTTGACTGGTGACACGAACTAGTGGGAGGGTCGTGGCTTGCACACTCACCTTATCGCCGCAAAGACAATGGCTTCAGAGTTCCCTAAAGGGAACGACAACAACACTGACAAAAACTGTCCTAGATACTGCACTACGGACAAACTTATCTTTAAATGGCTGTGTGATAAAAAGCCAGAGTGAAGTTTGTAATAGCGTTTCCCGAGACGACATATGTAGTACTCTCCAAGAAACACACTATTAGTTATTCTGGTTTCTGTACAGCTGATGTGACGACCACAACATGTTGTAGGACACAGAGCTACGTTCATGTTTTGGATAAGGTAGATGTGTCTGGTATACGGCAACCAGACTCTTTTTTCACACAGTGTATATTTTAACATGCAATTATGAGAGTACTCGTCGAGAGGACAGTTGTTGGGAGACAACTCTATTGAGTGGGTGTATATATTCCACCTGCGGCGAGAGCATATGTGCACACGCCATACATAGATATGTGACCATGTAACAAATTGTTTGATTGTTGACAAGTCAATGGAATTCTTCTCCACCTTCAATATGCGTGACCGTTTACTGTACTGGTGTGGGTGACAGTAATACAATTCCATTCATAACAAAGATAACGAATCTGATAACCACGTCCAGTTTTAGTTCTCGCTTTAGGTAACAATAACAAACCAACGAAGACAACCTGCAGGGACTACTGTATGCACCATTACAGAAGGTTACCACGACGTGGTATTTTGTAAAGTGTGTTTTACCCGAGGGGTTCTCTTGAATAATTCAATAATCACAATACTGGAATGCCTGGCCTATTGTACAGAAGAGCGAGATGTGATATGATTGAGACATATGAATATATCCATAGCATTTATAAAGTCGACAAAATTGCTAATTGCGTTGGACTGCAACGCGGTCCTAACCAGGAAACACAACCGGAAACACACAAAAACAAAGTGTGATGGCAAAGTAACACATAAACTATTCCAGGGTGAAGAGTGTTCACTGGTGGAACAACTTCCTAGTACATATCACCCAAACACGCACACTTAATACTTAAAAAAAGACTAAATATGATGTGATATACCTACCAATGCCTACACGTTTGTGGAACATGACCAGTTTCCATACATGAGCACAAACAACAGTTGGTAAGCTATATGTCAACAATAGTTGAATAGGATATATATATATAATATGTATATCCTATTCAACTATTGTTGACATATAGCTTACCAACTGTTGTTTGTGCTCATACATATATATATGTACTCGATCCGACTTCAAGGTGACTGACTTGATCTATTTATTCTATGTACTACGTTAATTGTACGATTATAAACGACGACTCGTAATCATAATAATTACGACCGATTGTTCCTATATACATAGAATAAAATTATTCCTACATACATAGAATAACATTAACTAAACTTTTCTGTTTAATTCTTTGGAGTGATTGAGTGTGCACGTTTGACAGTATTGGTGAATTACACCAACGAACCTTAATAGCATAAAGTAATCATTAGTACCTGTAAAATTATCATAGGAAGAGCGCCAGGACCCAAGAAGACCCGACATTTTACAATATGCCAACAACAATGGAAGTTCATGTCATATCGGCATATTACACCATATTCAAAGAGCGCTCCCCTTCTTAAATGGACTAATAATAATTATTGTCAGGCATTGATGAAACAAAACTCAAATTTGTATTACTGTACCCGGTAGTTGTTGACTCTACTATTGCCGTCGCCACTATCATGAGCTTACACTACAATGCAGTACAATCGTGATACATCAGATCCGTTGCCACTGTTTCCAAGGGGGTACCTTTTCGTACGTCGGATTGCCGAGTCTAGGTGTGGGGGACATATAACCAATAACTGGGTCAGGGGCGAATGCACAGTTTCACCCAAAGATGGAGGAACATTATAGCGCAACATTCACTCACTCATTCACTCATTCACTCATTCTCTCACTCACTCACTCACTCACTCACTCACTCACTCATTCTTCATTCACTCACTCACTCACTCACTCACCCACCCACCCACTCACCCACTCACCCACTCACCCACTCACTCAGCCACCCACTCATCCACCCACTAAGACACCCACGCACGCACGCCCGCACGCACGCACGCACGCACTCCATTCTTATGTGGAACTGAATGCGAATGTTGTTTTCACATTTAGAGTACGAAGTTTTTCACCTATAGCGGGCCTCGCCATGTTTCACATTTAACGTTATTACTTTTTCACGTTTACCGGGCCTACGTTTTCACATTTAGTGTAATTTTTTCACATGTAGCGGAATTTTCACATTTAGCGTAGACATTTTTTCATGTTTAGCGGACCTGTCACATTTAGCGGAATTTTCACATTTAGTGGTTCCACACACGTATGACACCGCCATTGCCACAATGAATCGCGAGGCATGACAGTATAATACTTGATGTGACAACGATCGTAACAGCAACATATCTAAGACCTCGGCGGGGGAATAGTTGACCGACTTTAGATATACAGGGTGTCTAAAAAAACAAAACCTGATAACAAATTGTTGCCCTGGCCATAATTGTCATCTGATTGTATTTTTCTTTTCAGCGTATGTAGAGCAAAGATGGGAATTTCTGCACTGAAGATTTGGTAGCCATCTGACAATTATGACACTGACTATTGAACAAAAAACTAAAATCGTAGAATTCTACCTAGAGACGAAATCGTGGGTCGGAGTGAAGCGATTTTGTTCCTCTCTGGAACATCGCCAAGGTGTTCCATTCCAAACCCAGTGGTTTATGCAAGATGGGGCTACACCCCATACAGTTAATCAAACACTAGAAATGCTTAGAGACATGTTTGATGATCGTGTACTCTCTAGAAGAACTGAGAATCCATGGGCACCTCATTCTCCAGATCTCACTCCGCTGGATTTTTTCCTGTGGGGATATGCCAAGGACAATGTGTTCAAGGTTCACCCAAACAGTCACATATACTCAGAAATAGTAGCATCACAAGTGATATACCAAAAATAAAAATAAACATACCCATTCCCCTAAGTTTAAGGCATACCACAATGAATTAATGGCATATGGTCAAACAGTACGCATCAAACCGACTGTCTTGTTAAGAAACCGTGTTTGTACAAGCAAAAAAGATGGCGGCAAGTGATGTAGGGCAGTCGAGGGTGGACACGAGAAAAAGTAAAAAAAACAAGAGAAAAGGCATTGATAAAAATCGGCGGAAACGAGCGAGGAGATCGACGATATGTCTATGCAAGCGCAGATAGAAAGAGCCATGAGTGACGCTCTGAGAAATTACAAAACGGACGGAACTGCAAAAGGCGCCAAAAAAACCGCACAGTGACTTCGACGCTGGCCGTATTATCGCTTTAGTGATCACGGCGATAGACCCGTTGCTTGTGAGAGCAGTGGCACAGAAATTGCAGTGGCGCAGATCTGCGAGGGAAAGGCCAAACTGGCCGAACTGAACATGCTTAAGAATGAAGTGCAAGTGCTGAAATTCGAACTGGATCACCAAAACCAGTATAGTCGTCGCAAGTTGGCCGCGTCGTCGATTGTTTTTGTTTTTTAAATTCTACATTAGCGGGGAATTTTCCACGCGGGCTCTCGCGCACAGTTGAATAGCAGAAAAATAAGGCATTTCTTGTTTCGTTCAATTATCATTATCCGGTTTTTTTCCCTCACCATAAAACCGACACCCGATAGTCGTTTAAAAACAAGCCGAAAGTCCAAGCACTTCTCAATAACGCCGCAACAGCCCAACTCACTAAAAAAATTGAACATTTCTCGTCTCGTTCAATTCGCTTATCGGTTTTCTCGCCATAAAAATAATTTTGACGTCATACCAAAACAACAACGCTGATTGGTCAAAGTGAAATTTGCGGCGCGGCATTTTCTAAAAAATCACTTCTGTTTCGATTCTCGACGGTTTGCCGTCGAGCAATTTTGCCGTCGAGCGGTTTGCCGTCTATGGAACGATATTAGGGCCATAATTCCACAATGCTACATTGTTGAGTTCTGTCTTTCGATTATCCGTTTACGCTGTCATTGTGCAAGATTGTTGTCAAATAATTCACTAGAATGGCGTTTGGTCAAATATTTCTCCAAAAAATGTTCTCCAAAATATTTTCTCGAAAAGAAGTTATCGAAAAGATAATCAACTTGCAAATACTGAAGTATCCCTTGCAAGTCAGGCCAAAGCAATTATATAGTGGTGTTACATGAATTGGTCATAGTTAACAGAAAATGCCGTTTTGCACAAAAAACAAATCAAATCTTTACGAACAGTTTCAATATTCTAAATTAGTAGCCGTTGTTTAATCAATACTGTCCAAACAATTTGTTAAAAAAAAGTTGTTTTAAGGAAATACTTACATTTGTAAAATCAGAAAAGCACGCTCCACGAATCGACGCTATCACACAAATTGGTCATGGCTGTTATGGCAAGCCGTACCGACAAAAACTGAATTAATTACGTCACGGGACCGCTGGCGCCCGCTGCATGGCGTTGTTTATGGTTACCTTTCCTGGCGTTATTATTGTAAATAGTAGAATTCACTGAAAATAATTGATGCTAACTTCTGATGAGTGTTTGAGCAAATGTAAGTTATTTAATGACGACAAGGAGGTTTGTTTAAAAGAAAACATTTAATGGTAAATTGATGACACCAGCATTGACAATGTTTGCTTTTCATATGCAGTGTTCACAATCTTATATTTTAGCTTAATATTTTGAACATTTATTTTTAATAATTATTGAAACACTACTCTTCCTGAAAACTTGCCACACAACAGGGGCAGTTGAAATGTTCCTTGGGTGACACCTCTGTAACTTGGGTACACCAGATCAAGTGCACCCAGTGATTGCATCGGAGTCTCGGTTGTACACGAAAATCGCATTGCACCCAAACGATTACATCTACATCACATTGGGCATTGGGTGGTGTTTCCCTTTTGCATACGCAACACACATCATCTGTTACAATTTCTTGAAGTTGTGCGTTGTTTGTTGGTGAATGTGTCACTGTGTTTGTATGTGTGATTGTCGGGGTGCCTGTTTGTTTGTTTGTTGGTTGGTTCGTTCCTTTGTTTTGCTTTGTTTGTTGGGTTTGATATATTTCCTGTTGGTTTGTTTGTTGGTTTGAATTTCTGAAATACCTGGTCCACCCCACGCCCTTCTGTGATAGCTTGACCACCATTGACCATTCCGTGTCGACTCTATGCTTTTTTAAATGGTGGCACAAAACGAGGTTTCTTCGAATTAAGAAACGTATCGAAATCGGGAGATGTGGTGTTGTGCAGTGTGTTTGTGTGTGTTGTTGTGTTCGTTGCTATGTGATCTATCCTGCTACCAGGTGCATGTATGTCCACAACTGCAGTGTTCGGGGCTAGGTAATCATCACTGTTACACACTGCATGCACGTCAGCAGTAACTGTAATGGTGTTCGCCGGTTGATGATCCACATTGCTAGGCCTACCCACTGCAGACAAGCCAGCAGTAGTGTTTATTGCTTCGTGATCTACATTGCCAGCTGCTGCAGGCACGTCTACAGTTGGTGCGTCGTTTATTGCTTGGTTATCATCATTTACCACTTTACTTGGTGCAAGCTGTTGATCTGTAACCACACTGGCATTGAACGGGAAAATTCCCGAACGCCGGAAACTTCCAGTTATGTTGCATGGAGTCATAGTACGAACGATTGCTTTGGCTGTAAGGCAACAAACTTCACTGCGTGTAACGACCCGCCCAGGATTCTCTTTCATAAATTTGCGGCATTCGCTGTAGTAAGCAACCTTAAACGGGCCAAAGACGCCGACATCCAACGGCTGTAGGAAGTGACTCGTATGGGCCGGGAGTAGAAAGAGGATCACGTTGTGTTTGTGCGCCCATTCTATTAATGGCACGTTGATGTGCGAACTGTGCCCGTCATACAACAACAAAAGGGGTTCGTCTTTGCTAGTAGACACATACTTAAGAAAATGTTTACTCAAGTAGGCCTGGAAGATTTTACTTGTGGACCATCCACTGTCGGACATAGTCCCTTGTGTTCCTGGCAGCGCGCCGTTCATTAACTCCTCTGTCATCCGCTTCCCCTTGAATATTACGAAAGGAGGCAATCACTGTCCTATTGCATTTATACAGCTTATGATCGTGGTTGTTGCCGATCTTGGTGATCTGCTAATTCTCTGCGCGTATATCCGTACCCACATGCAGCTACTGCTTTCACGTGGGACACGAAAGGTGCTTCTGCAGAACTGCTCATCATTTTTTTTTTTTTATGTTCATAAGGATCAGAATGGCCTAATGTTTTATGGCGTAAAGTTGTTACAGGCACACCACACGTTCTTGCTGCCTTACGCACTGACACTCCGTCTTCTGTGCACATTTTGTAAGCATATTTTAGTTGATCAGGGGTGTAATCTCTGTAGGTAGCTGGTCTTTTGGTTTGCTGAAAAATACTGATATAGTGTTAGTTTGTAATGTATAAACAAGTTTGGCAATTTTTTTAATACATTAATTTCACACATTGTTCCCATTATTCCACCTTTTTAACAAGACAGCCCTGATATACATACTTTACATACATCGTTAAACACCTGCGCTATATTTGGTAGTGCGTAAATAATATTAATATATTACACTTATTTCACATGTTTAGCAACTCGTTACTATTATTTCAGTCTTTATGACAAGATAGGCGTACCATAGATATTCCATAAAAGGTAATGTTTTATCACGTGGCTTAATACGATAAAGCGCACCAGCCGATTAACGAATTATTATCACGTAAGCATAGAACGACGCTGTTATACGCGTATACACATCATGCATGGTTTATATGTTGTATTATATTTCTGAATATATAATCACATACTTGATTAAACGTCATTTCTTTAAATGTTTGCGGTTTTGACCTCCTGTTTACATTGCTAACTCTCACGTTCTCCGTTGTATTAAAATAGCCTAGTGATGCCTCTAGCGGCGAGATCTAAACGTGATTTCCGGTATGTCCAATTTATGTGAGTGACCAATTTGTGTAAGGTAAGTATAATTGCTTTATAGTCAGGCCTTGCGCTGTCATCACCAACGTCACGACGTAGTGTACAGAATACTTATATCGAGCATTTTTCACCCACGTTATGAGCTGTTTTATCAAAGTTGGAGTTTAAAAGAACTCAAAGTCGATGAACGGAAGAAACGAAGTGCCAAGCAGTCTGGCAGAAAACGCGAATTTATTGTCAGGTAGGTTGGTACTGTGTGTGAGCGATAATTCGTGATGTTTCGAAAACTCAATAATAATATTTATTCGTACTATAACGTGTACGATTCAGTGAAAGCAACGTATACATCCATCTAAAATGTATATAAAACGGTCAGTGCAGCCAGTCTCGTCTATGAAGCGTGAGCGTCTATGTCATGAATGGGGGAGGCTGTTTTTAAGTGAATATTATTAAACTTTAAAGATAATAATAGTGTGGAGTCTCCCATCACACTGCGATTTGTTTTGAATTTTGTTGACATTATGTAAAATTTGTAGCTTAGTATTTGTTTTCATATTTTGTAGTTCTAGTTGTCTCCAGCTCTTAGCAATGTTCTATTAACTGACTAGTCTGTATTATTGTGGTTACAATGTAATGTGGTTCTTTTATGTCCCAAATTGAGACGGGACCGACATTAATGTGATCACCGAGTCACGAGGGATACGCAGTCCCCAATTTTTAGAGCCAGATTTTTACACCAAATATCATGCCTGCTCGGTCCAGGTTTCGAACTCAGAGCACTGGCATGCCAGGCGGATGTGCTAACCACTACACTAGCCGCACTCTCTGTATAATTTGTTTCTGCTGTTGGGATAAATAAAATGTATCCTTACCTTACCTAAGATGGGAGTGTGTGTTTCTATATTTCATAAAAACCAGCACAAACCCTTGGAGTAACATACACTATCGAGAGGGATGCGGGGGTACCAGCCCAGCCTGATCACAGTGCTTTCTTCTATATCATGAGCAGTCTTACTCCAAACCCACTATACTTTATCTTAGTCACATATTGAACATAACTTGGGATAATGTCATCGTTTTTCATTTTACAGGTTAATGAAGAGGAGCTCAGCATGAAACTGCCGCAGAATAACATGTATAGGGACGTACATGGTGGTATGCACCAACTACCCAAATTTACACTGGGGAGTCTAGTGGAATATTTATCCCAGTGCGGAAAGAAGCTGGAGGAAAAGAGCAAGTCTCTATACAAAGAAAGGCGAGTTATCTTAACATTAAACTAAAAGGACTGTAGGATTAAAGGTAAATGCGAATAACCATATGAGCTTAGTAGTTTGTACGTCCCTGTCAAATATGATACTGCCTTGATGAAATAATATTTCTCTTTGTCAATGGATACCAGCGGGCTTATTTGTAAGAGGTTTGGCAAATTTCTATGTGTTAAATGTAAGGACAAACATTCAAAACCTAACAATAAATTATTCAGGACCAGTATTCAGGAATACCCTGCCTCATAAACTTAGAATACTCCTGACCATTAACCAGTTTAAAAGAAACCTAAGCTAAGCTCCTTACTCGTGAATTATTATTGATATTACATTATATACATGTCTGGGTAAATATATATAGGTGAAGCACAATACTGGGCCAGAAAAGAGGACTGGACAGCAAAAACAGTCTTAGATGGTAACCAAAATACATCTACACCTAAAATTAAAGAAGATAAGATATTTTTACTCACTGTTATGTGGCGCAAAGCCAAGTGAAGTTCACGTTGTAAGTTACTTGGTGTCTTTTAACAAAAATATGAGAATGTGAAGCACTTCAGAAATCAAAATTTGCTTGACTGATGTATGCTAGTACCTCATCAGAATCCAACCAAGACTTTTAAAATGTTAAGAATGATCAGAGCACTCTGGACGTGAAATGGTGGACACTGTCTGTAACTTACGTTATCCACCAAATCCACAACCACAAATTTTTTAAACAACAATAAACAGGCAGGATGCGTTTTTTTGTGTCTCTTCTTTCTTTATGGGCCTAAGATACAGCACAAATGTTATCAACAGGAACTGTCCACAAAGAAGCTTGTTATGGAGTTAATATAGTGTATTTTAATGTGCACATTTAAATATACATTTGTTTTCATACACATTTTAATAATAACATCTTGGACATGAAAAACTAGGTTAACTTCTGCACTTGTATATTATACCCAGCGTATCAACACATACATATTAATACACTTTTAAAAAGTATTTAGCATATGGCGATGACTCTAAAATAAATTTATAAAATAAATGATTCATTCTTGAAGAAGGTAGACATACATATTATGAACCTTTGAATACTTGACGAGGAAAATACACTGTTAGAAAATACACCTATCTTGTCATTTCCAACATACACTTTGACCATTAAACCTCGGGCTTAAAATGTCAAACAACATGGATATGTGTAGTAGTTACACATGGCGGACAGTTACATGAATTTATATACTCAAAAAAAAAAAAATATATATAAATGCACTTTACTGATTAGCAGAATTAAAATCAGTCTATAATATTGACTAAGATCAAGCGTCACTATAATGAAATTGAACAATTTAAAATTGCTGTAATGACAATGAATACCTAGTAAAGAAAAATAGTTCACATTTTTCACCGTTTTGAAAAATAGCATACCCGTACCGGTAATCCACTAATGTCTGCATGCTGTATCAACCCACCCCCTTTCTCCACCCGGTAAACACTGACTGTTCCCAAGAAGTAAGATATCAAGATGTATAGATGCAGCTGTAGTAGAACATTTCTTGCTGCCTTTTTTCTTGTGAAATGCTGCAGATCATACATGAAACATTATTTTATATCTACTGATTATGACAATGAACAACTCCATAGTTATTTCCTCCCAACGCTACTATGATGCATGTTTTTGTTTACTGAATATATGCTTTTCTTTACAGCAGATTGAACTAGTGTGCTTAGTACTACTAGCTCTCCAAGTTAATCTGGCATACTGGGCAGTTGTATGTCCAGGATCTCGGACAAGATTCTACAGCCATGCAATACGCTGCATATTAACAGTTTGTCAGGTGAATGTCCACCGAGTGATCCCAATTGTGTAGTGAGTTGCATCCATGACAGATTCCCCAGTGCCAAGGGGTGTACACTGGCTTCCAGATCAGTCAGTTAGCTTGACTGACTGGAGACCAATGTAGAATGCAGGTTGACATAAGAATGTAGTGACGCCTGACTAGCTCTACAATTGGTGATGGAACAGTGGGTGCCAGGGTCTGGCAGTTATGGCATGAGTCTTCGGGCAACAACTTTCAACGCTGTGAGAGAGGTTCAGTGTCGAGCATTCTTCGGTGAACTACATCGGTTTAGATATCAATGACATCACTGTATGTTTTCGCTATCTTTGATGGTACTGCATACCAGCTTCCTGACTTTTTGCTGTACATCTGCATCTACCTATACCGAAGAAAAAGTGACAATTAGCATGGCTCTGACATGTATGATATTTTTATACGTGACGACACATTAATCAAAAGTCAATAATATAAGGTATTTGTATTCAATTCAACTATAACTTTTACCAGTGTCCTTGAAAAAATACGTGAATTATCCAGCATTGTTATAGTGGTAGAGTTTCATTGTCTTTGTGTTGCTGATAGTCAGTGGCAGCCAGCTGAGTTCTTGCAACATACACCAAGCACTTGTTATGTACAACACAAGTTTGTGATGAAGTAATGGTATTGAAAGCCTTTTTACATTTTTCAGCAACAGTCTGTTGATACACTGGCAGCAGCATTTTACTTGTTTAAATTATGTATGAATCTTGAGGACTGTTATATATTGTTCATGCCACGTATCATCTTTCTAAATTATTCTTTTTATCACTATTTTATATTTTAACAAATAATTTACATTACATTTTCATTTCACATGATAATTAAACAACACGTGAATAAGGTTAGTTCTGATATTGTGTACTATCCAGTCCTCAGGATTGCTCAAAGCACTTTACTGGCTCCCTGGCAGACCTGTTAAATCGAAAACACCATCTTGACTTATGTGGGAAGCATTAAGCTGAAATTAATATGCGAAGACTATCCACCACTGTCTGTAGCAGGTACTCTTCATACAGCTGAGTAAACTGGAGCAATGTAGCATGTAGTGATTGTATATGTAATTCTCAGTCACATAGGGATGACCCTGTCTAGTCTAGTCACTATTTTAAGTTCAACTAAACATCTTTCTAAGTAATTTTTTCTCATTGGTTTACATTTTATGGGTATTAAATATTAAAAATTGTTGTTAAATACACATAATTGTTTAGTCACTAATTTTGTGAGTTGTAAACATATAAGACTTGTATAAACTACAACTAGCATTTGATATCACATGTACTAACTAGTTTTGTTTTTTTGCAACAAAGAATCGTGATAAAAGTAACTGTTTTTTTGTTATATGTACCTGACATTTTTTCAACCTCTTCCTAATTTTTGTTTCTATTGTTGCTTTGCATATTATGTGCATGTGATGTGTATGTGATATTAAAAATTATTACATTATGCATATCAAGTGCAGTGATTGTACCTGTAGTTGTATTGTGCTTTTCATAATTTTGTAGTCAATCTTATCAAATAGTTTCAATAAAATGTTTGTACTTTACATTGTCTTTACTTTAATTCACATGCATTTCTAACAACAATATGCAATTTAACGAGGACACCCATTACTGCAAAATCCTCATGCAGACAAACAAAACATTCACATACAGGGGTGGATCCAGAAATTGAGCCTGGCCAAACCAAATGGTGTAGTCTAAATTTTGGCGCTACCGAGCCGCCATAACTATAACTTCGGCCGCTTGGCTGGAGTGGTGATATCGGAAAACGGGGGGGGGGGCTAATGAAACATACTTGCACTGTATATACGAAGTTATGTTTGCAACAGAAATATTCCAAATTAAATAAATAGACCATTAAGTTCAAAAATTGAACTGCAAATTAAATGTAGAATGCAACTGAAAGTTTTACAAAAGCCGTATCAACCAAAGATGGTGTAACTACCCTAAGATTGGTAAGAATAAAACAATTGTTAAAACCAATCACATATGTTTGCATATCTTCCAATTATTATGCTATGATTTATATATATAACATTTGCATAGCAGCATCAATTAATACTTACGTTTGTTCTAACTGTCCTGAGCTGCATCCAGCCTCAGGAAGTGACTGGACACATGAGCTGATGCTCGATAGAGCCACTGACACTGATGCTCGAAAGAGCCACCACAGATCTTGTCATATGTGATGGCTGCAGTGATGTTGAGGTAGTTCACGCCTTTGTGTTGAAGCTGTCGAACAGTCATGAATTGGAATATGGAATGAGTAAGATTATTTGTGAAAATGAACATGGTTTGACAGGACTACCACCCGTCAATATATATATATATAATATGCATGTGTGTGGTATGTAACTTGTAAACTTTCATTAACAGGTAAAAATATGTTGCCCAAAGGCCACTTACCCAGCACTCACGAGTGAAAAGGTAATTTGCCCAGTTGTGAAACAATTACAATGATATGAGAGTGGCAAAGTTATTATTGTATATATATTGTAAAAGTGTAGTACATAACAAACAACTAGACAATTTACAACTTATTAACTAAGTATAGGTAGAACACAGATGGGCTGGAAAGAAGGTTGCAGGAAATAAAGTCAAACTAATTTTATTCGAAAAATTTAAAATAAATAAAAAGTTTTGCAATTTTTCATTGATACAAAAAAACAAAGTTTTAGGAATTCAATAGTAAACCATGCAAAATACCCAATGCCTTAGTTGTGGTCTCAATGTGTCATTCATCTAACACTGCTAATTAATGAGGAGGACATTTGGCTGGCAGTGGGTGAACCCCTGGCAGTATCCACAAAGTTCTACTGTTTACTCAGAAGGTGGATTACCAGCTGTTACTGTCCAATGATCAATATCCCCTTTGTTCTTTAGCTGGACCGCAAGGTGCCACTGCAAGCTGGCTACACTTGTCTAAAGGCTGGCTGAGTCACTGTAAGTCTTTAGAAGAAGATTCCAGCAGTTAGTCATGTCTCTTATGAGAGCAACAAAGGTATTCTATTATGGATTTCCTGGCTTGATTTACCAAACAAAAATGATTATGGCCTTTCAACTATTTGCAACTGTGGTTATTAACTAGAGGTTTCTGACTGGGAAAGTATGTTCCTTGAAGCGAAGCCTCTGTGGCTTCAGTGTCATCAACATGCAAACAATTTGTAAACTGTCCTGTCAGAAACCTAGCTGCCAACCCTGACTGTATTTGAATTGAATCACCCAAAGTGAGATGAAGTGAATTAATTAAATGAAACAGAAAACAACATTTACCAAATTTGTCTACAAAATGTATGAATGTAGAAGTATACATTACCAAATGCATGTTATTGATAAATTGAAAGACCAAAATTAAAAACAGAACTTCTATAATTTACATGTACAAGAGGATTTGTAACTTAACAAAACATGGGCTGCAATTCTTTGTATAGTAAAGGTAATTCTCTGCTCTCTCACATAAATCAGTCGCAAGCTATCGATACATGTTACGAAGGCCTACATGTTATTGTTATGGACATTTTCACAGTATTGAGGGGTGGTGGTTTTGTTAACATAATAAGCAACATAATATTATATTCATACGAATAAATATGCGTTGAATGAATGAATGAACGTTTATTCAACAACAACAACATAATACATGCACAGTATGGTTTGCTGCTGCTGCTGAAAGGACATAGCTGAAGTCTTAGACTTGTGTGTTGCTATGCCCTTCTCGAACTAAAAAAACCTGAATAAATACAACACGAATTATATATAAATTACAAGATAATATTCACAACTCACATATAAACTTTTTAGTGCTTGTGTTACTATTACAAAATGTCACCTTCAATTAACAATTCACAAATATGTAGAAAGTAATGAGAACTTGATTGCTTTTTTAAATTGTGTTAAACTTGGAAGCTGAGTCAGTTTATTTGGTAAATTGTTCCACGTTTTTATACCCTTGATGGTGATGCGTGGCTCAGGCTGACTACTTTGAAATTACAAACTTCTCTAGAAGAAATTTTGCAGACGCAGCATCTGTTCTTAGTCTTACTCCAGCTCTTTCTTTTGTGAGTTGTGTTGTTCCACAAATCCATACTGGTTTGTCCCAAATAAACCATCTGATGCGAATACTGACTGTCTGTCGTTGTCTGCGTAATTTGGCCCTTTTTTGCTGAGTCGGTGGCATATGTCCGGGAACATCCCATCGCCGGCGTAAAAGGATATTATAGTGGATACTTGATAGCTTTGCTTTTTGGGGAAATTAGTCAGAAAACCGAGGAGCATAAAAATCGAACTGATATTGCAGCTTTAAGCTATATAGTTGCATTATCACCAGATATTAATCGCAATACAACAAACCCCCTCTTTGTTTCAAGTTTTAACTTTGTTTTTAGTTTCAAATGAAATGCTCAGAGCTGCATTGCACAATGGTTTGTAAGTTGGACTCTGTGCTGTGACAATGTAATGTTTATAAAAAAGTAATCACTTATATAATAACGCAGTATCCAGTCCTGATGACTGCTCAAAGCACTTTACACTTTACTCCCTAGCAGACTTGTTTGATCGAGCACCATCTCAACTTCTCTGGGAAGCATTCAGCCATGCCACAATTAATGCACAAAGGCTATTTGTACACAAATATCCACCACTGTCTATAGCCAGGTACTCATTCATATGGCTGAGTGAACTGGAGCAACGTAAAGTGAACGAACTTGCCCAAGGTTCAACACAGCAGCACTGAATTCGAACCCGGGTTCTCTTGATTGAGAGTCCAACGTTCTAGTCACTGAGCCAATGCGCTCTATTGTAACCGTGTGCATTGTTTCAATGGAGCACATTGTGTAAATATAGATGTATGTACAGTATTGCCAGAAAGTCATTGGTACACTCACTTAGATATTCATTTTTATACATTATTGTCTATCCATTAGGTGGCAGTACTCCCAATTGTCAAATGTAATGTACTGCCCTCTAGTGGATTGCATTTGTATTATTCATCTTATATTGTCCTTAGGTGTGTGTTAATGTGGTACTTTTCTCCAAATTTGATTACAAGTGAAGCCAAAGAGACATTCCACAGAAAACTCAGGTAACTATCCTTCTACTGTTATGATTTGATTTGTTGAAATTATGTCTTTTGTCATACATTTGAGATTGTAGGATTGTTATAGTGGGTGATAATAGGACACTTTTTAATACAAGCTTTATGTATCATACATTTTTTAACCCCAAATTAAAAATAATAATAAAAATAATAAAATTAAACAACAATGATAAAAAGATCATAAATATTCCATTCAATCGTCTGAATTAGTATATTTCTAAATTGTATCATTTATTTTAAACATATTTATGATAAATACATCTTCTGTATACAATAAAACCTAATAAAAATTTATATTTTTAATCATGTTGCGATACCAAATGACGAGCTTGGAGACCCGAACCCGAGCTGTTATACTGGTGGAACAGGGGCTCAGTTGACGAGAAGTGAGCAGGCAACTTGGCCTAAATGTGAAGACAGTGTGTGCACTAATAAAGAAGCATCAGGAGACTGGATCAGTTGAGGACAAATCAAGAAGTGGTTGGCCAAAAAAGACAACGACAAGGCTGGATCTTATTCTGGTTCGGACCAGTCATCGCAGTGAAGGGTCACCACACTAAGTATTAGTGATGATGTGTACATAATGTAAATAATGTTAGTAAATAAGGTGTATGTATTTCTTTTTTGTTTGCAATACATGTCTCTGCATTCATATTGAAACAGTTTGTTCAGTTACTTTATGTAATAGTTCCGGGGATGTGAGGTGGCGATCAGCAAGACTGGTCTCAACCAGAATACGATCCAGCCTTGTCGTTGTCTTTTTTGGCTGACCACTTCTTGATTTGTCCTCAGCTGATCCAGCCTCCTGATGCTTCTTTATTAGTCCACACACTGTCTTCACATTTAGGCCAAGTTGCCTGCTCACTTCACGCCGACCGAGCCCCTGTTCCACCAGTATAACGGCTCGGGTTCGGGTCTCCAAGCTCGTCTTTTGGTATCGCAACATGACTAGAAATAAAAAAATATAAATTTTTATTAGGTTTTATTGTATACAGAGGATGTATTTATCATAAATATTTTTAAAATAAATGATACAATTTAGAAATATACTAATTCAGACGATTGAATGGAATATTTATGATCTTTTTATCATTGTTGTTTAATTTTATTATTTTTATTATTATTTTTAATTTGGGGTTAAAAAATGTATGATACATAAAGCTTGTATTAAAAAGTGTCCTATTATCACCCACTATAACAATCCTACAATCTCAAATGTATGACAAGACATAATTTCAACAAATCAAATCATAACAGTAGAAGGATAGTTACCTGAGTTTTCTGTGGAATGTCTCTTTGGCTTCACTTGTAATCAAATTTGGAGAAAAGTACCACATTAACACACACCTAAGGACAATATAAGATGCATAATACAAATGCAATCCTCTAGAGGGCAGTACATTACATTTGACAATTGGGAGTACTGCCACCTAATGGATAGACAATAATGTATACAAATTTATATCTAAGTGAGTGTACCAATGACTTTCTGGCAGTACTGTATGTATATTGAATTGAAAAGCATGGAAATAACTAACCATTTCATCTTTCAAGTACTGATCTTGTGGAGTTAACTTCAAGTACCTGTGGTCGTTGGCAAGGGCATGTGGATTGGCAGGAGGGAACAGCTGCATCACTAGCATTGACTGACTTTCCTGAAATATGTATATGTAGAGATATAAGCAACATTGTATTTTTTGCTTTATACATAAAGCCAGAGACTGCACTAATGCCCATGTTTTGACAAGTAACTATTTTTCAATTGGTCTGTAAAAGGAATATAAGATTTGTTTCGTCAAATAGAGTGAACCTGTCTGGAGTAGAGTCGTTCTGCAGTTGCTCTGATCGAGGATCATATATAAGGTCGGAATTGTCCTTCCCACAAATTGCATGTAATCTGCTGGACTTGATAGGAGTTTCTTTAAAAGGTATAGCATGATGGAACGTCTGGTGGTCCTGCAGGTCAAGTCAAAGTGTACATTCAGCTACATATTTATGAATTTTATATACATTTTAACCCTTTCATTTATTTATTGTTGCTGATATGTTGACAAGAGCGTGTCACATTCTTGAAACTACCCAGCTTATTTGTACAAAATTGGGATAAACTAACTGCCATTTTTTTGTGCATTGACAATTGCCCCAATATTTGTACATAATACATTGAATGCAGAAAATAACTGTTTTTTTAAAACGTCTTACCTGTGTACATGTCACTTCTGTCAAGATAGTTCCTGTCTGACAGTAGTGTCAGGCCGAACAGAACTGCTGCAACATGCTTGCAGTGAGCTATAGGGCCCAGCCCAGCACGACATTCTGCTTCTTGCACCACCGCATCATTGTTCATGGACACATCTACTTTATAAGAGGCAGACTTCCTCATCTCTGCCCACACAACAGCTGACACGCATATACCGCAATAACCTGAAGAAAACAATGTACAATATATATAATCAATATTGTGGAGTCGCACAATACTGGGCCAAATTGGTGTCCTGTAGCTTACGCTATATTTACTCCATAACCAGCTTCGTTTGCGGACAGTTCCTGTTGATAACATTTGTGCTGTATCTTAGGCCCATGAAGAAATAAGAGACACAAAAAAACGCATCCTGCCTGTTTATTGTTGTTTGAAAAAAATTGTGGTTGTGGACAATGTGGTGGATAACGTAAGTTAGTGTCCACCATTTCACGTCCAGAGTGCTCTGATCATTCTTAACATTTTAAAAGTCTTGGTTGGATTCTGATGAGGTACTAGCATACATCAGTCAAGCAATTTTTTTATTTCTGAAAGGTTTCACATTCTTATATTTTAGATCATCAACTTCACTTGGCATTGCGCCACATAACAGTGAGTAAAGATATCTTATCTTCTTTAATTTTATGTGTAGATGTATCTTGGTTACCATCTAAGACTTTTTGTTTTTTTTGTCCAGTCCTCTTTTTTGGCCCAGTATTGTGCTTCACCTATATATATTTACTCAGACACATATATAATGTAATATCAATAATAATTCACGAGTAAGGAGCTGTTAGGTTTCTTTTAAACTGGTTAATGGTCAGGAGTATTCTAAGTTTATGAGGCAGGGTATTCCAGAATACTGATCCTGAATAATTTATTGTTATGTTTCGAATGTTTGTTCTTACATTTTAAGACATAAATTTACAAATAAGCCTGCTGGTATCCATTGACAAAGAAAATTATTATTTCGTCGAGGCAGTATCATATTTGACAGGGACGTACAAACTACTAAGCTCATATGGTTATTCGCATTTACCTTTAATCCTACAGTCCTTTTAGTTTAATGTTAAGATAACTCGTCTTTCTTTGTATAGAGACTTGCTCTTTTCCTCCAGCTTCTTTCCGCACTGGGATAAGTATTCCACTAGACTCCCAAGTGTAAATTTGGGTAGTTGGTGCATACCACCATGTACGTCCCTATACATGTTATTCTGCGGCAGTTTCATGCTGAGCTCCTCTTCATTAACCTGTAAAATGAAAAACAATGACATTATCCCAAGTTATGTTCATTATGTGACTAAGATAAAGTATAGTGGGTTTGGAGTAAGACTGCTCATGATATAGAAGAAAGCACTGTGATCAGGCTGGGCTGGTACCCCCGCATCCCTCTCGATAGTGTATATTACTCCAAGGGTTTGTGCTGGTTTTTATGAAATATAGAAACACACACTCCCATCTTAGGTAAGGTAAGGATGTATTTTATTTATCCCAACAGCAGAAACAAATTATACAGAGAGTGCGGCTAGTGTAGTGGTTAGCACATCCGCCTGGCATGCCAGTGCTCTGAGTTCGAAACCTGGACCGAGCAGGCATGATATTTGGTGTAAAAATCTGGCTCTCAAAATTGGGGACGGCGTATCCCTCGTGACTCGGTGATCACATTAATGTCGGTCCCGTCTCAATTTGGGACGTAAAAGAACCACTGAGGACGACAAGCACCCTGGTAGTGACGACTCACTCGGCCCTTGTCGATCTCGGCCCATGTTGACCTCGGCCCACGTCGATCTCGGCCCACATATTCGACCTATTTATTTTGTAAATCAGTTACTTGTACAATGTATACCGTCGATCTCGGCCCACCTAGGATTCATGTAAAGTGTAGTTTTTATTGTAAATAAGTTGATTGTATAAGGTATGTCATCGATCTCGGCCCATGTCGATTTCGGCCCACCACCATTTCAAAGTTAACTACAGCAGGATATAGTTTTATTGTGAATTAGTTTATTGTATAATGTATAGGTCGTCGATATCGGCCCACCTATTTAGTTGTAATTTAATTAACGATAGTTGTTCGGGGATGTGTGTAAAAGGACTCCGATATAGGTGTAATGATATGCACATCATTATGGCTAGCTGCAGATTAGCTGCAGCTCAGTTGGTTTGACCTAGTTAGAGAGGCTGGTGTTTCAGACATAAAGCATAAACGTTTCTTATTAATCCGTGTTCTGTGTTACACGCTACCCGAACAAACACAGCAACATGACATGGCGGCAGCGGTGAGATCGTGAATGTATAGCATATCATAGCCTATCAGATGTAGCCTTGGCGAAGTTTTGAAGAACATTGCGAACGATTTCACGCACCAAAAATGGCGCATCGGCTATGAACTGTCATTCTCGATAACCGTGTCAAAGGTCACGTCAGGCGCTGTGTACAGTCGCAGGCCTAGAACATTCGTAAAAACACCTACGCTGATCTGTAAGCTAGTCATGACTCAAAACAATAGTCAGACAGCTGTATACGATTATTATGTAAGCTTAGACTCGTAAAAGCAGTCATACAGCTACACATCGACATTGCCACTCAACAACAACAACGTCAGCGAGAACGTCAACGCGATAGCCAATAGCAACATGGACCACGTACCACGAATGGACTGGTCAGTGCCGAATCCGGCCGACACTTTCAAACTGTTCAAACAGAGAATTGAGTTGTACTTCAAGGCTAAACGCATCGAGACCGCAGATCAAGTTGTCCACATTTTGCTTCAAGTTGGCGATGACGGTTTGCGACGCTACAACTCTTGGACACTATCCGAAGAGGACAAGAAAGATCCCAAGAAGATATTCGCAGCATTTGAAGAGCAGCTTGAGCCACCGGAAAACTACCGGATCAGTCGTCTGAAACTGACGCACTACAGACAGACGCGCGAAGAAGGATTGGACGATTTCATCAACAGGTGCAAGCTACAAGCTTTAAAGTGCGATTTTGTTGACGACGAATTGAATGAACGTTTAATTGAGCTGATCATAGCAAGCACACCAATCGCAGACTTTCAAAAAGAGCTGCTGAACAAGCCAAAAGGCATGAAGCTTCACGAGGCAATAGCCCTTGGACGAAGTTACGAAGCATCGGCAACGCACGTCAAACAACTACAGCAATTGCATAGCGACGGTCGAGCACAGCAGATGGATGTCATCCGAGACAAGCGGGACACATGCTGCAAATACTGTGGTCGAAGTCACCCATACGGAAAGCAGTACTGTCCAGCTAAAAACGACACTTGTAATGCGTGCCAGAAGCGTGGGCATTGGCAAAAGTGTTGTTTGACAACAAAGCATGAACAACTAGCTA
Source organism: Paraescarpia echinospica (assembly GCA_020002185.1). NCBI lineage: Eukaryota > Metazoa > Annelida > Polychaeta > Sabellida > Siboglinidae > Paraescarpia > Paraescarpia echinospica. The sequence continues at coordinate 9,055,849 of CM034534.1, read as the reverse complement.
CGAACTCTTCCGCTAGGGGACGTTACCCTCCACAGCAAACAACAGACTCGTTCGGTAGAGGGCAGCACCGTAGAATACAACCCCAAAAACGTTATGAGACGCAACGCCAAACGCCCGACGTACATCGTCCTGACAGACGCAATCAACGACTTCACACAGTAGATGAACAATGCGACTACGATGACAGCAGGTCACAAGCAAATGAATTTTCATTCAATGTAGTCCACACTTCAAATTCAAACAGGAATGAGGCATATGCTACTCTGAAGATTCAGTTATGCAACAGGCCAGGCATGCACAACTTTACGCTGAAAGTCGGCACAGGCAAACACTATGCCTTTCCGCACGTTCAGAGACATGTTTCCAGAACAACTCGACACAGTTGGAAATCCTCGTGTAGACTGCCTACAGCCAACATATAGCATTCTAACAGCGTATAACGGAACCGCTATCACATGCAGAGGCACTGTTGACATCAACTGCTCCTACGACGAACGAGAATGGAGAAAGACGAAGTTCTTCGTGGTCGACGTGACAGGACCCGCAATCCTCGGGTTATCCACATGCGAAGACCTACACGTCGTCACAATGCACTGCGCATTGAGTAACGAGACGCCTCATCCGCATAAGATTGACAACATCGGAGACTTAATGAAGCAATATCCACAACAATTTGATCGGATCGGTGAGCTACAGAAGACGCACAAGCTGATGGTCGATCCGAACGTTCCTAGTCGCATCGACCCACCACGCAGAACTCCTATCGCTCTTAGAGACAAAATAAAATCAGAACTGGACAAAATGGTCGACCAACAAGTCATTCGCGTCATCGAAGAACCAACCGATTGGGTCAGTTCATTGACGTATGTCACCAAACGAGACGGCAGCATCCGTGTGTGCCTCGACCCGCGTCAGCTAAACAAAGCGCTGATTCGTCCTCGACACCAAACGCCAACGTTGGACGAACTCAATCATAAGTTTGCGAACGCCAAGTTCTTCTCCAAACTCGACGCAAAGGCAGGATACTGGTCGATTAAACTAGACGATGAGAGCCAGAAGCTTACGACGTTCCAGACGCCATTCGGGAGATACTGCTTTTTGAGACTGCCATTCGGACTCTCGGTGAGCCAGGACATATTCCAACTGGAAATGGACCGAATACTCGAAAAATGCACTGGGGTTTGCGGGATAGCAGATGATTTCGTGGTGTACGGCGCAACCGAACTCGATCACGACCGCAACCTGCAGCAGTTCATGTGCATCGCTAAGCAGCATGGTCTAGCACTCAGCAAAGTGTAACATCAAGTGCAACGAAGTATCATTCTTTGGTCAACTTTACACCAGCGAGGGAATCAAGCCAGATCCTCAAAAAGTGAATGACCTCAGGGCAATGCCTGTACCGACAACAAAAGCCGAACTACAACAATTCCTGGGCTTCATCACGTATCTCACGTTTCGTGATAGCATTCAGCGCCAAATCTGCGGTGCTGAGAGAGCTGCTACGTCAAGACTCGGACTTTGTGTGGGAAGCGCATCACCAACAAGCGTTCCTTGACATGAAGAACGAAGTATCGGAGAACTCTTTGCTACAATACTATGATCCGCGTAAACCGGCATTCCTCCAGTGTGATGCGAGTTTGAAAGGTATTGGAGCTGCACTCCTGCAACCAGACTCAGATGACGAGCTCAGACCCGTCGCGTACGCGAGCAAAAGTCTCACGACTACCGAGCAGCGATACGCATGCATCGAGCGTGAACTATTGTCGATCGTATTCGGAATGCAACGATTCCATACGTACTTGTACGGACGAGATTTCAACGTCATCACCACCGACCGCTCGTGATGATCACAGATAAACCCATCGCATCAGCTCCGCCAAGACTGCAACGGATGTTGATCAAGTTGCATGGGTACAACTTCACGATGACGCACCGACCCGGTTCACAAAACCAACTCGCAGATGGTTTGTCGCGATTACCTAGTCCACACAACGCCACACCCATCGACCTTGATATGCGAGTAGATCTTGTTCGTTTTTCAACGGAACGATTGGATCAAGTCAGGCGTGACACATCACTGGACGCAGTACTGAACCAGCTCTTGGAAACAATCGTGGCAGGCTGGCCAGAAGACGTCAAGGATCTACCTACAGACATTCGATCGTTTTGGAGTTTCCGAGACCAACTGTCTGTTGAGAATGGTCTGGTCCTGAAAGGCCAACAACTCGTCATTCCACGAACACAACAGCCTGAGATCCTGCGACAACTACACACCGCTCATCTCGGCAGAGAGAAGACCAAGTTGCTGGCAAGAGACACGGTGTACTGGTTGAACATCAATAAAGACATTGATCGACTTGTGCAAACCTGTAACGTATGCCAAGAACACCAGTCATCGCAGACACCAGAACCTTTGCTGCAACACGATATTCCATCCAAGCCGTGGAGCGTGTTGGGGACTGACCTGTTTGAGTTTGAAGGGCACCAGTGGTTGATAATCGCTGATTACTACACCAAGTACCCCATCATCAGACAACTACCAAACCCGTCTCCAAGTCATGTCGTGGTGAATGCCACAAAACAGATCTTTGCCGAGTTCGGAATTCCTGACCGAATGGTAAGCGACAATGGCCCGCACTTTTCCAGCGAGGCCTACCGTGATTTCGCACGGACTTGGCAGTTTGATCACATCACAACCTCACCTAGACGGCCCCAGGGAAACGGTTTCATCGAGCGACAAGTGCGGACAATCAAAGCCTTGCTGAAGAAATCTAAGCAATCCGGCACGGACTATCAACTCGCCCTGCTCCACTGGCGTATCACTCCCATCAACGCAAAAATAGCTAGCCCAGCGCAGCTGATCATGGGACGACGCCTCCTGTGAGAGTTCGAAACGACGTCCCAAACGAAGACGATGTGCACCTCGAGCTACAGCGGCGACAAGTCTCACAGAAACACTACTTTGATCGACGAGCACAATCTACTGACTTGCCTCCTCTTTATCCCGGTCAACAAGTTCGTGTGCAACACCCGGTAACAGGATGATGGGACCCCGCCACTGTACGAGCAGAATCAACCGATCCACGATCCTACATTCTACGGAACATGAACGGGAAGGAGTTCAGAAGAAACCGTCAGCATATCCGCGAGAGTCGTCAACTTCCGCAGACTGATGAAGCCATCGAGGACACACGTCATGCGACACCAACGCCATCACCGACCGCGGCTACAGAAACTGAGCTACTGAGCACAGTCGCCCCAATACCTTCGCCATCAACTCCTGCACGATACACCACGCGAAGCGGTAGAGTTGTGAGAAGCCCGCGACGACTGGACTATTAGGACTTGTGCCATATCCTTTTAGTCGCATAGCTAGTATTTGTATTTTACCTTTGAACATTTATCAGCATGATACTTAGATAGTTCGTTTTGACATTTACACGTTTGCTATTTGCACTTTTCGATTGTTATCTAGTTCTGCTGTTCGAAAGAAGGGATATGTAATGATATGCACATCATTATGGCTAGCTGCAGATTAGCTGCAGCTCAGTTGGTTTGACCTAGTTAGAGAGGCTGGTGTTTCAGACATAAAGCATAAACGTTTCTTATTAATCCGTGTTCTGTGTTACACGCTACCCGAACAAACACAGCAACATGACAATAGGTATATTATGTTTAAAAAAAGAAATTAAATGTTACATATGTTACGTGTTGTTTATGCTTAACCACGTCGATGTCCGACAACGTCGATCGCGGCCCACCTATTTTAATGAGATTACTCGCACAGTCGTTATGCTTCTAGAAAATGAAAAGGAGCCTAGTTTATATACATTTAAATTTGACTAAAAATCATGAAAAAACCCAAAGACCCTAGTAAGCTTAATTGGTGATCTTGCATTGTTTCGTTGAGCAGATCCTTTCATGTGATGTGTCTTTGAGTTGTGTGCCGGACAAATGTGTTGCGGCCTTAGTAATTTGCTTGCTTCTCTGCATTGTTTCAATGAGCATATAATGTTATGGTGTTTATCTTTGTTTTGTGTGTTGTAAGTACTTGTTGAGTCGGCAGAGGCATTACTAATCGGCTTGATGCTCTTGCATTTTTACACTGAACAGATCCTTTCATGTTATTTGTCTTTGATTTATGTCTGTTCAGAAAGTGTGACCGCAGTAGTCCGCTTGCTGCTCGCACTGGTTCATTGAGCAGATGTATTGTTTAGTAAATAGTAAGAATTTCCATTATCCACAGGCGAAGTTAACGCTTTGTTTCTTCATACTTGCCCATTGTACAAAGTACATCGGAACAAAGCTTCCGACATCTGCAATTACTGGATCATGAATGTTTTGAATGAAGATGTGAGCAGATCTTGCGTGTCAAGTCTTCCTGTGAAGTATAAAACGGTTCAGGGTAGCTTCTTATATCTATCTTGCAAAATTGGTTATTTCTTGTTTATTTAACATACCTTTATTAATAGGTACAGAACAATTCTGTAGGGATAGTAAAACACAAGCAACCCAGCTAAAAAAAACAGGTTCCCAGAGTGTGTGTGTGTGTGCGTGCGTGTGCGCGCGCGCGTGCGTGTGTGTACTATTTAAATCGAGGAACGGAACCAAGGCTAGCCTCACCCCTTAGTACAGGAAATCAGGAGGAGAACAACAACTATTTATTTCCCATTTCTACATATACTCACCTATTCTGATAGCATAGAAACCTATGTACCACCCAGGATAGTCATCATATGGAGAGAAAAAAATTCGTTAACCTAAATATAACACTATGCTAACGTTAGCGGAACGTTATGTGTTTGCTGGGAATAAATTGAAATAAACAACAGTGTTCTCGTAATTAATTCTAGTTGGCTCATTTTTATAATTAAGTTATCAAGTCATTATACATGTTAAGTTTAAAAAATGCCAATGCTGGAGATTTATACGTAAATCACAATCAATCACAATCACAATCAATCACAATACTTTATCGGAGGGTTTCGAAAACAGTTCTTGGAAAAATCGGAGGATCTAAGAAAATCGGGCATTTCTACGTAAATCGGAGTAAAATATCACAAAAAGAAAACTTTCATAATACGGTAACAGCCAAATTTTAGTAAATTGGAGAGTCTTATGGTATAAGGAAATTGTGCGTATTCAGTCTCGGCATCAGGGAATTATGGAATTGGATTTAAATCAGTGCATTTGACGAAAATGGTCATAAATTAGCTTTCCAAATGTGTTAAACTAAACAAATTAAAAAACGTGGACAAATAAACCAAATATAATTATTTTTGGTGCAACTTGCATATACGGATCAGAACTTAGCATTGTAGTTGGCGATAGTAGAGAACCTGCGGCCGCAAGCGCGGTTTATGATGCTTGTCTAAAACTTATATGAACTTATATGAACTGAAGGGATAACACCCAAGAAGAGTATAGTTAAACGATAGTTGTTGTCTAGTCAACGCAAAGCGTGATTTAAACAACCTCTTTGTTGTCCGTGCAGCCTTGGTCCATCATTGCAGCGATTGCAACTAACTCGCTGGCTTTATCAGGCCACAAAGCGTTTCCTTTGTTTCACTGACCACTTTCTGTCGATCCAGTCAACAAGTCAGCCGGAAATAAAATTACGTCATAAACTATCCTTTTCAAGTAAGCCTGTGGGTTTAGTGATTGCCTATAATAATTATAGTACACACAATTCAGCCTTAAAACATCCTGTTATATTTGGTGGGTCGTTTTAAGGTCGTGTTGAGCTTCACTGGCGATGTCAATCGTGCATGGCTGCGTCGCCCGAGATTTCGTCCACGTTGGTTGAGTCTCCGTCTACGTCGAGTGAGCGAATTCGACACAGATCGACATCGCCATCCAGATCGCCGACTCCACCGAGAGCGCCGACGCTATCCAGATCGATATCGCCGTCCAGATCACCGACTCCACCGAAATCGCCAACTCCACCGAGAGCGCCGACGCTATCCAGATCGCCGACTATACCCAGTGATGTGACGTATGTCGTGCCACTAAACACGCCACCACCAGGGGATCGGTCAGGAACGCCCATTCCAATGGACATTGATGATGGCTTAGTGGATCTGGAGTTCTCTGCGCCACCAATTCCAGCCGATCTCCAGGAATCGTCGATTGCAGATCCTGATCCAGCGGATATGAGTGCTAGTAGCACTAGCGGTGCCGTGAGCTACAGGATCGTCACAGACACGTCCATCCGGGGGAAAGACAAATTTTTTGACACGGTCGGCTACGCGTATACAGTTAAGCGAAGAATCAGACGTTGCACTCCCTGGCGTTGTACTCTCCGGTCCAGAAAAGTTAACTGTCCAGTCACCGTCCGCCAAGTTAGACATACTTTCTTGGAAGGTCCCAGAGAGCACGTCCACCAGCCGAGTCTCGGTGCTGATGTTGTTGCGGCAATCACTCACCTGGCAAAGAAACAGGGCGACGAGCAGCCGTTTCGATCAGCTGGGGAGATCGTCGGAGACCTGGTGTCCGAATTCGTTCCGACCACACGCCCATGCCCAGCACTTCCAGCCATGGGAAGTATAGCTGCCAACGCCAATTACCACCGTAGACGCAACCGACCGCAGCATCCACAAGACCTGGCGTTCGCACTAAACAACACTCACATTCCAGATAACTTCCTTCGCCGGGACATCAACGTCGACGGGGCACGGCATCTACTCTTCGCCACGGATCTTCAGCTGGACCTGCTAGAGAAGGCGAAGACGTGATACGTCGACGCGACGTTCTACGTCGTCCGCCAGCCGTTTACCCAGTTATTTACTGTGTTGTGTACTTGTATGCCAGTGAATATCACGATGTAACATTTGCATAATTCAAGAAACATTTAATTGGCAGAACAACTGAAAATACATGTGGTCACTTCCACAAAACAAGATGGCAGACACTGTAAAGCAATTGGTCAGTGCCTGGTCAATGGTCACTAGAGGGTGGTCCAATAATAACAATGAGTGCCACTGACACACAATAGCATTGACTGCAATGTCAGCTAACACAACATATAGTTCATATAGCGTGGAATGAGAAACATGACATACTGTAAACGGGTTTGTTCGACAAGATGGCTGTACAAAGCAACTCCCACTTGCGATGTGTCATGTCACGCCGACGCAAGAGTGACTACACAGCGGTTTTCAGAGAATTGTCTGCCATGCTGCCACGTCGACGAGTGGAGCGCATGGTGCTCGACTTCGAGGATGCGACGTGGAGAGCTGCTCGGGTCGTCTTCCCAGCCATGGAGTTGAAGGGGTGCGCCTTCTACTTCACGCAGGCGATCTGGAGGCGCATCCAGGAGTGCGGTCTGCAAGTCCCCTACGCCAGTGACGACGGCACCTTCAAATTCCTTAGGAAGGTCATGGCGTTGTGCTTCCTCCCAGCGCAGCACATCACGCCGATCTTCCGCCGACTGGAACTGGAAGCGACAGCCGCGCTGACTCCGCTTCTACAGTACGTCGGCCGCACCTGGATAGAGAGCAACATCTGGCCACCAGCATGCTGGAGTGTGTACTTCCAGTCCGTCCGAACTAACAACGACCTCGAAGGCTGGCACACTCGTCTGAACGCCAGGGGTCGTGCTCGGATGAACTTTTACATGATGGTGGCGTTGCTGTACGACGAGTCCAGCGTGATCCCCGTCCAGGTTCGGCTGGTCTCCGACGGAAAGTTGCGGAGGCACCAGAAGAAGGTGTTCGTCGACCTTCAGCCGAAGATCTTCGGCTACTGGGAGGAATACGAGCGTGGCGATCGCACTGCTCTTCAACTCCTCCGAGCATGTGCCCGCCTGTACGGCCCACGCGTGTAGAAAGATAGAGCGGGATTGTCGAGTTGTTGTAATACTGACACGTATTCTATATGGGTATGCAGTACCGACTGCAATTTTTAACGTACAATAATTCTAGGGGTGCATTTTAGTATTATTATCACTTACGTAACTTTTATAAAGAATATTATATCTGTTTAGAAGTTTTTTGTATTATAATATAAGTCACATTGTAAGCGTAGGTAAAGATTATATGCAGAATGTGATACTGTTGTGTACTATATAGTTCATGTGTAAAAGTATTGAGTATATACTTGGTTAACTTTATTGCAATTTTTGCGTGAGTTCTACTATTATTGTGATTGGGCGTGGTGCTCAACAAGAGTTTTCTTAATACTTTCTTTGGTGTTGTTAGATATGTCACAAATGTGAATAGTGTGTATATGTAATGAGTCTCTGTACATATATATAATTGTTGTTTTCATTCATAATAAACGGTTTGGTATTTATATCACATGATTACGTTTTGATGTATTCCTGTACAACTACACGTGTATTATTATTAAATGTATATACAGGTGTATATGTATATATATATATAATTATAATATATCCACCCCATCCCCTGGTACGAATAATGCCATCCTACAAAAGTTAGGCCGGCCGAGATCGACGCCATAGTAAGCTTAAAATCAAACCAAAGGGCAGCATTTAATTTTTTGACGTATACATTGCACAAGAAACTAATTTATGGTGGGCCGAAATCTACACGATCGACGACATATATTGCACACACAACAAATACACGAATCCTAGGTGGACCGAGATCGACGACATACATTGTACAATAAACTAATTTACAAACTAAATAGGTCGAATATGTGGGCCGAGATCGACGTGGGCCGAGGTCAACATGGGCCGAGATCGACGGGCCGAGATCGACGAGGGCCGAGATCGACGGACACCGTAGTGACCACCCTCAGTGCCAGTATATAAAGAATGAGACCTCATAAGACCATTACATTGTAACCACAATAATACAGACTAGTCAGTTAATAGAACATTGCCAAGCACTGGAGACAACTAGAACTACAAAATATGAAAACAAATACTAAGCTACAAATTTTACAATAACAATTTACATAATGTCAACAAAATTCAAAACAAATCACAGTTTGATGGGAGACTCCACACTATTATTATCTTTAAAGTTTAATAATATTCACTTAAAAACAGCCTCCCCCGTTCATGACATAGACGCTCACGCTTCATAGACGAGACTGGCTGCACTGACCGTTTTATATACATTTTAGATGGATGTATACGTTGCTTTCACTGAATTGTACACGTTATAGTACGAATAAATATTATTATTGAGTTTTCGAAACATCACGAATTATCGCTCACACACAGTACCAACCTACCTGACAATAAATTCGCGTTTTCTGCCAGACTGCTTGGCACTTCGTTTCTTCCGTTCATCGACTTTGAGTTCTTTTAAACTCCAACTTTGATAAAACAGCTCATAACGTGGGTGAAAAATGCTCGATATAAGTATTCTGTACACTACGTCGTGACGTTGGTGATGACAGCGCAAGGCCTGACTAAAGCAATTATATAATTGCTTTGGCCTGACTTGCAAGGGATACTTCAGTATTTGCAAGTTGCTTAGCTGCTTAGGTCACTGAGTGCAATTTGTGCCAGATTATCCTTTCGAGAACTTCTTTTTGAGAAAAAAATTTGGAGAAAATATTTGACCAAACGCCATTCTAGTGAATTATTTGACAACAATCTTGCACAATGACAGCGTAAACGGATAATCGAAAGTCAGAATTCGACAATCTCGGCGTAAATGGATAATCGAAAGTCAGAAATCAACAATGTAGCATTGTGGAATTATGGCCCTAATATCGTTCCATAGCCGTCGAGCAGTGTACTAGGGTCTCGGTAATTCAATATAGAGAGGTTTGTATTTTGCCGTTTGTCGTCGCGGTTTGCCGTTGCCGTCGAGCAATGTAATAGGGCCTTTAGGCAAACAAAATAACAACGCGTCGATCGATCCTTTTACTTAGCGGGGAATTTTCAACTCCAGTTCCTACACACACCACGTCGAATATATATCGATTCGGCAAATTCCTAAAAACCTCTCATCCATCTCGCCTTACTATAAACCTCATTCTAGCCTCCGCTCCAACCCTAATAACGCTCGCTTTCTTCACCACAGAACGGCGTTATCTCAACCGACCAAAGGCGGCGCTACCATAACCGTCGTCTACTCCACCTACATTCTTTCACACAGAAACTTCTAGAATAAAATAATACAACAAAAACCCATAGGTGGCGCCAACAACTAATCAGCGAATTTTCACATGGTCATTACGTCATATTACCAACAACAATATAAACGCTCCATAGAGTCACGAACTAATTAAACATACGTGTGACGTAATCTTACTCAATTTCCTGATATGGGACTGGTTTAGTTCCGTTGTTCATTCTACCAGGACAATCTATCGCAGTGAAATGAATCTACGATCGTAGCTGGACGACAGTCGGCGAACGGAGGAACCAGACAGCACAACTATACTTGTAAGTGCAATTATGAAATTACTGCTTCATCAACTGTTTAGGCCATAACGAATCCTGTTTTGGGATTTCCAAATAAGGTCTGCATGAATAGTTAAAATGATATCCACAGTTGTTTTGAACAAGATGTCGAAATAAATTGTGGTCGTTACACCTGGTTATTTGCCAAGGCCAAATGCCGGGCCGAAACCTATCCTTCAACCATCTGAATTGGTCGGTGACATGGTTTTTAACAGCGCGAGAAAAATAGTCAACATCAATGCTAATCCAGAATATGGCGTAGTGTATACTGTGGAGGGTTGTTTTCTTCCTAAATTAATTTGAATTGAATCGAGTAAAACAACGAATTCAAATTTATTGTAACACATTACAATACATACAATACAAATCAAATTAAGACAAATCACATATAATAACACAATGAGCACAACAAGGGAAGAACATTATATAATGTTACACTCCATCGGAGAATTGTGGAGATAGCGTTAATCGTCTTACTACATGGTATGACTGTTGTATTTCTCTCCTCAATGTAGTGGTGAAAAAATGGCATATCAACAATATTATTAAAATTAATTTAAAACATGATATTAGCAATGCCCTCACTATAATTATCAACAATTTTGTAATGACTGGTATATTTCCAAACAAATCCAAAATTGATAAAGTCATACCCCTCTTCAAGAAGCATGATGATTCTAAAATTGACCATTATTGTCAAACTTTTATCTTGACAGTTTTTAAAAAAAGCAAAATACACGAATTTTTCCATTCCAAAATGCTATACCACAATAGCCGATATGATTTTAGAAAGCAACATTTTACTGAATTTGCGATCCTCAAAATTATAGACAGAGAGATAAGTAACTTTTGACACAATATGGCTGCCGTGGTCTAAATCGCGTACCTTTCGCGGGAGAAAAAAATTCAAAGGAACATGACACCCAAAGATAAAACGTCCAGTGTTACTGACAGCGAAGTATAGGACAATAGTGTGCTGCTGCTGAAATTCGTGGAATTGCTGAATGATTACGCTGTGCTACGAAAACTGAGGTTAGCGTTGTACCCTCAAGCGCGAGCCGATAAGATCGTCACCTTTACACAGACAATCGTTGACCTGAACTCGAAGCTCGAGTCATAGACATACGGGTTAGAAGCCGATTGTGTAACAGCGTCAGTGAAAACCAACGAGGACTTGACGAAGCGCCGCGCTTCGCTGGCTAGCGCTACAAGGTAGTTGAACCGTGCGAAGAAAACAGCTGACTGCTGGACCTATAATGGGAAAGTGGTAATCAAGACATTGGCTAACACGATCAGGGTCATCCACACGCAGGCGGATATGAACACTGTACTCTGGCGACTACATATATCAGTTAGCCGTCTGACCGTTGCGCGCGACATCGAATTTTGTGTGTGACAAGTTTCAATATAAGTTTAATGGCTACTTTTGCAGTTTAGGCCCGCATCTCGGAAAAATCATTAAAACGGTCACCTACAGTCACCAAACTTCACATGATATATCTAATACACATAGTCTACACATACACACTTTTAACGTGATCAAAACAAATTATTTACTGTGTTTTGTCTATCAAAATGTACAAGAAATTCACTCGTTTTTTCTTGTACACATTAGTTACACTCCGATAAAACCTCCCTTTCACCACACCCAATCACCTAAAGAGCCTCTAAAATAAACAAACAAACTACTCATAACGCATGCGCACAAACAAACACCACAAAACTCCTGCGTTAACTCAAGTTTGGGCTGTTTGGAGTAAATCGCCTAAGACCTAAGATAGGTGGCACCACTTTACGGTTGATTTACTCTCATTATATGTAGACATTTATAATGGTCATTCTGTAAAGGTGGTATTGGGTGAAGGTGGTTGGTTTGTCATTAAAGGATAATAAATATTTTTTTGAATGTCTTGTTTTATTTTTTAAATAAAAATACGGGTGAAATCAGTAAGTATAATGTGGCGTGGCAGTCCACATTCAGTGTAAGTAGATAGTGCGCTCTGTACGGTCTCAAAACCCTACTTATAAAAAAGAATTTAATGACCACTAAACGATTTCGACAACCTACTTATAAAAAAAAGATCAAAGGTTTTTTTGACACTAATTAGTTTCGGAAACCTACTTATAACAAACAAGATTGCCATCCAGAAAATTACTCTGGATGGCAGGTGGACAAGGAAGCCTTTTGGCTTATCGAGAGTCCAATACTTTTTATCTACATGTATCCCGCCTTTTTAAGGTGTGTGTCGATTTTATTTTTAAACATATTCACGCTACTAGCACCAACACAATCAGGAGATAATCTGTTCCATTCATTTACAGTCCTTTGTGAGAATGAGAACTTTCTTATATCTAATCTACACTGCTCCTTTACTAATGTAGCTTCATGTCCTCTGGTCCTTCTATTTTTCTTAACTGAGAAAAAAATGTTTCTATCAATATTTTCATAACCATTCAATATTTTAAACACTTCTATGTGATCTCCTCTCAATCTCCTGGTCTCTAATGTTGTTAAACCACATTCTTTTAGGCGTATTTCGTAACTAAGATCCCTCAGATTTGGTATCATTTTAGTCGCTCTCCTCTGTACTCTTTCTAGCATATCTATGTCCTTCTTGCGATATGGCCTCCATGCTTGTATACAATATTCTAAATGAGGCCTCACTATTGTTTTGTACAGCGGTACTATTAATTCTTTTTTCTTATACGCTATATTTCGCCTAATTAATCCAAGGATTTGATTTCCCTTTGATGCTGCAATTCCGCACTGCTCTGAAACCTTCATATCAGCACTAATGGTTAACCCCAAGTCCTTTTCTTTTACAGTAGTACTTAGAACAGTACCCCCCATTTTATATTTTACCTCTTCATTCCCATGACCTGTGTGGAGGCATTTACATTTCTCAAAATTGAACAGCATTTGCCACTTTTCAGACCATTTGATCAACCTATCAAGATCATCTTGTAAATGCTGTCTGTCTCCATCACTTTTAATCCTTCTAAACACTTTTGTATCATCCGCAAATTTTAACACCTTGCTTGTTATATCATCGTTCAAATCGTTGATATATATTAAGAATAATATAGGTCCTAGTACTGATCCCTGTGGTACCCCACTCAATACCGATTTCCAGTTTGAAGCCTCCCCATCAACTACTACACGTTGTCTTCTGTCATTCAGCCATTTTTCTATCCAGTTTATTATACCATTTCCTATGCCATGGGCCTTTAGCTTAAGGAGTAATCTTTGATGTGGTACTTTGTCGAAAGCTTTTTGAAAATCTAAATAGATGATATCTACTGGTGATCCCTCATCTACCCACCTAGTGATGTCTTCCAAAAAACATAACATATTTGTTAAGCATGACCTCGCTTTTAAAACCCATGTTGAGATGGGTTTATCAAGTTATGTTTAACAAGAAAATCCACCATGTGATCTTTAATTAGTCTTTCTAATAATTTGCAAATCACTGATGTTAAACTCACTGGTCTATAGTTCTCTGACTTGTTTCTCGAACCTTTTTAAATAACGGTATAATGTTTGCCTCTTTCCATTCTAAAGGAACCACTCCCTCTTCTAATGACAAATTGAAAACTGTTGCAAGCGGTACGCTAATTTGTTCTACAATTTCCAATAGTAGTTTGGGCGGAATCCCGTCCACTCCAGGTGATTTATTATCCTTCATAGCCCTTATTTTCTTAGCTACCATTTCCGAGGTTACAACTAACTGTCCTAAATAGTCTGAATCTGCCCCCTTGAACTTAGCCCCTGGTACTGGCAGTGAACTAATATCTTCCCTGGTAAACACTGAACTAAAATACTCATTCAGGTCTTCTGCCATTAAGAATCCCTCTGATATTGTATTTCCAGCACTATCTTCTAGAGGACCGACTTTATCCTGAACTTTCTGTTTGCTTCGAATATACGCATAAAAACTCTTACTGTCATGTTTTATATTACTAGCTAATTTTTTTTCATAGCTTCTCTTTGAATTTCTAATTTCAGCTGTAGCTTGATTAAGTGCTTCTTTATAAATGTTGTAGTCTTCATCATTTCCAGTACATCTATATGACTTCCACATCATTTGTTTATACTTAATTTTTCTAATGGCTTCTTTCGATAAGTGTTTCTTTTTAGACCGTTTCCCTTGTTTTTTGAAAGGTACAAATTTATCGACTATGCACTTAATTTCACTATTTAAGATATTCCAGCATTCGGTTGCTGTCTTATTCTTCAGTGTGTTATTCCAGTCTATCTTTGCTAAATATTTCCTCATGTCCTTATACCTTCCTTTGTGGAAATTTCTCCTATACTGCTTTTTACTATTCCTTTCTGATTTTACTTTGATGGTAAAATGTATCTGGTTGTGATCACTACTCCCCAGTGGCTCACATATCTTGACATTGTCAACTAATTCTTTCTGTGAGGACAAAACTAAGTCTAACACATTCTCTCCCCTGGTTGGTTCTAGCACATGTTGAGAAAGGAAACTATCTTGTACTAAAACTAAAAACTTGTGGTCCTCACTCCCCATACTCTGTAGAGATTTCCATTGTATATGCCCATGGTTAAAGTCCCCCATAATAATACAGTTCCGTTTGCTTACTTCCTTTATAGCGTTTTGTATTTTTTCATTCTCTTCTATGCTTATGTTTGGACTTCGATAAACTAACCCAACTGTTAACGTTGAGTTTCCTGTAACTATGTTACACCAAACAGCTTCTTCACAATCTGCTTCTCTTTCGAATTTTATTTCATAAGCCTGGATAGATTCTTTAATATATAAAATAACTCCACCTCCCTTTCTTCCTATTCTATCTTTCCTAAACATTACATATCCTGTTAGTCCCAATTCGGCATGTGATATATCAGTGGTGGCCCACGATTCGGTTATAACTATTATGTGAGGGTCAATATCTTCTACCATAATGTTTAGTTCACTTCTTTTGTTTACTATGCTCCTTGCATTTAAACAAATGCATTTATATCCTGATTCAGAACAGTTTTTCAGGCTGTTCTTTGCCGATTTATTTCTGCTGTCTTTATCTATGCCTCCAGTTTCAGGCTTCTCTGTGAATCCCCCCTGCGAATCTAGTTTAAATAGATGCAGCCTGTCCCACTGTCAACAGATTGCAGCAAGTTCTCTGAGAAAACTGCTGCCCCCTTTCCACTTAGATGTAGGCCATCTCTCATGTACATATCTTCCCTCCCAACAAAGTATCCCCATAAATCTACGAATCCCACCCCCTCTTCTTTACACATCTGCTCAACTAGTGCGTTGATCGCCATCCTCTTGCAGTTTCTATATGTCGGCCCCCTTCCTCCCATTTCTGGCAACATTCCTGAGAGGATAATCTGTTCTACTCTTGTCTTCTTTAACTTCTTCACTAACTGTCTGTACTTCTGAACTATCCCAGTTGTTCCCTCCCTCTCTGCGTTATTTGTCCCTACATGTACTAGTATAGACCCTCCCTTGCCATGCCCCAGTACCTTCTCTACCCTTTCAGTTGCATGTTCTATCCTAGCCCCCGGTAGACAAACAACGACGTCCTCCCCCTCGCTTAGAGTCTTATCTGTCTTTCTCATAATCGAATCGCCCATAAACACCCTCTCTCTCCTCATTGCCCCCTCAATCACTGCCTCAGTGTAGCTCTTTCTACGGTTTGCATCTGTCTGGTTGTAATCTTGTTCCCCTGTCTTCTGCTCTCCCGTCACAATCTCGTCCGTTCCATTCTTTCCTGACGCTGTTTCTCTTGTCACCTTTCTTCCTGTCATCGTCCCTCCCGACTTCTCTTCTGTCACATGTACTCTCACTTCCTTTCTTCCCGTCATCTTTCCTCCCATTGCATTTCCTTCTCTCCTCTCCCGTCTCTTTTTCCCTCCTACCTCTTTCTCTACGGTCACTTTCTCTCCTGCCACCTTCACACCTGTCACATTTCCTGCCGTCGATCCTCCATTTTCTTCCCCTCCGATCACTTTCCCTCCTCTCAGTCTCCTTTCCTCGGTCTTGTTGCCACTACTCTGCTCCTTCAGTTTCACAGTATTCCCAACTTTATCCCTGTCGTCTCTCTCCGTTCCATCTGTCTCCTTGCTGATTCTCATCTCCATCCACTTCACAATATCTACCAACCTAGCTACCTCTTTCTCCAGACATTTCACCTTCCAACACCCCACGCTCTTCCTTGGTTTCTGTCCATGACTTCGTACAGCCGGATAAGGCAAAATCTACCCAACTGTGGCAGTCGTCGCACACCAAGTGTCTCTTTGCCTTGACTTGCCGCTTGCAAGTGATTGATGAGCGATGTAATTTGATACTAATTGGATGATTGATTACCCCTACACTAGAGATGCCACCTAGCGGTGAATGCAGAGAGTATTTTAGTCCTAGCGATCAACGCCGTACCTAGAGCGTGCTGACGTAAGCAATAATACGTTTATTGCGCTAACCACGCTAAAACCATTGTATCGAACCACGCTAAAACCATTGTATAATTATCCAACGTTTAGTTTCGTACTTTTAACGTCCTAGCGATCAACGTCGTACCTAGAGCGTGCTGACGTAAGCAATAATGCGTTTTTTAGATTCGTTGTATGTGAGTACAGAGATGCTATAACATAACCGGGGTAAAACCACTGCATAATCGTTGGCGACGGTATAGCTCTCTTAGGAGAGCGTTCGCCTAGGGATCGAAAGGTTCCGGGTTTGAACCCTAGTCGCAACTTTTTAGTTCTTCTATCTAGCGATGGTGGTGACAATATATAAGCGATGGCGGTAGCGGGTGATCGGTAGTCGGTATGATGTCGTCGCCTATAAGGTTTGGTGGATCGCGGTCGTCCTTGTCGAATATGTATATGCGTCGACTGTCGGCGTTCGGTCGGGGCTTTCGATCCGTCGAGCACGCCTATCAGTATAGGAAAGCGATATTCTACGACGACGTGGAATGTGCCGAAAAAATCAAAAGTTCGTGAAGCTCTTATGCAGCGAAACGACGCGGTTACGACATTCGACTAAAGAGAATGGCAACCAAATGGACTAACGTTAGGGTGAGACGTATGAAGATGTTGTTGAGGAGGAAGTTTGATGGATCGAGCGATTTGAAGGCTGCACTGTTGGTGACCGGGGACGCCGAATTGGTGGAATGGGTAGCGAATAGAGAGGGTTTCTGGGGTAGCGGAATCGCGGGTGATGTGGGGAAGAACATGCTCGGTAAACTGTTGATGAAGTTGCGCGATGAGTATAAAGACGCGTAAAAAAAGTGTTCGTCGTTCAGTCGTGAAAAATGAACGGACCGTCGTTGAAGCATCCTCTTACGTGTATAGTAGCCGGTCCTACGGGATGCGGTAAGACGACGTTCGTCGAGCGTTTGATACGTTACGACACTATGATCGATCCGCCGCCGGAGAAAATCCTGTGGTGTTACGGACAGTGGCAGAGTGGCTACGCGTCTATGTCTTCGAAAATAGAGTTCGTAGAAGGCCTGCCGGATCCGAAACGTTTAGACGGTAAAGCAAGAACGCTTCTAGTACTCGACGACCTCATGGAGGAGACCGATAGCCGGGTGACGGTACTATTTACTAAAAAAGTCATCATTGTAATACGTCGGTCGTACAATTGCGACAGAACATGTTTCCGAAAGGGAAAGAAAACCGTACAATCAGCCTGAACGCTCAATACATATTGCTGTTCAAGAGCCCTCGAGACGCCGGTCAAGTAGGTCACCTAGCGAAACAGATGTACCCGGGAAAGGTCAACTACATGATAGAGGCTTTCAAAGACGCGACGTCGTCGGCGTACGGCTATCTATTCGTGGATCTGAAACAGGAAACGGAAGAGGACATGCGCCTGCGTACGTGCATATTTCCGGACGATCGCCTTCAGTACGTGTACGTACGGAAGGGTGGCGGCGGTGGTGGCGGTGGTGGCGTCGGCGGCCTATAAGAAGAGAGGGACGACGGGGCGTACGTGTATTAGTCGCTATGACGGGGCGCGCGGTGGCAGCGAAGAGACGACCGAAGGTGGCGGGACCGACGAATCAAATAAAGAGACACATCGTCGCCCTGCAGCTGTTGGAGAGACATAGGCGGAACATCGCTCTGCGAAAAGCCCTACTCGCCCACGCGGACACCGGTCTCATTTGTAGTCTGTGCGATTGCGCGTACAACATTTTGAAAGGGAACGTGAAGTTGTCGCCGAAACAGAAACGCGTATTGTCGAAATACCGGGATCACCTGCGTAAACTCGTCGACAAAGCGTGTCATCTTGCAAAAGGGTGCGGGTGGTTTTCTGACGGCCCTGCTAGCGCCGTTAGCGAGTACTGTTATCCTGCCGCTGCTCAGACAGGTGTTCGGCGGCGGCGGCAGCGGAGGGTGATTGATGCAGTACGTGAAGAAGATGGCGTTGGTCGATCCACGATTGGTCGAAAGCCTTCTGCCACGTGTCGATCAGTCGTCGAGCACGCCCCGATCACGTGTGCTGAGTAGCCTTGACAACGACATGAAGGACATTCTAGAGCGTTCGGATTTATCGGAACGCGAAAAGGTAGCGTCGTGCAATCAACTGCTGAGTCGGTACAATACGATAGAGCCGGCTCGAGCGGCGCAACCGGTACGCGTGTCGGTGGTCAACAGCGGCGAGACGCCCGCGGTACCGGTGGCGCCAGCGGCGGCGGCGGTGGCGCCCCCATCGTCGGAGGTGATAGAGCGCGAAATCGTAGCCAGTATGCCGAAAATGTTGAAAGGGAAGGCGGGACTGCTTATCGAAAAAATGAAAGCCGATCCGTTGTCTCGATGGAACGATCGCGGTGAATTCGTGTACGACGGTAAAACGATCGCGGGGAGTAATATGGTCGATCTAGTAAACGATCTCATGCGAACGAGATCGAAGACGACGGCGCCCGTAGGATGGCGGGAGTTCGAATTGCACATGAAGGATATGAATATCCCTATGGAATCCGTAGGCAACCCGCGCTATCGATCGTACATGGAGCGACGACAGAAGCACCTACTAGAAGAGGCGATGATGATGCCGACGACGTCTAGTTCATCAGCGCCGACTGAGTGGAGACGTCGTCGGATGCGAGGCGAACCTAAACGCAGACAACGATCCTCTTCGTTGGGCGTCACTGCGTGGGATACGTTGTCGTGATGCCCATGCGCGATCATCATCATCGTCGTCGGTTTCATCATCGCGCTTATCGCACTCTATATCATCGTATCATCATCGTCGTCGTCGTCGTCATTGTGTCCGGGTGGAGTCGTCGTCGTCGTCCAAAACGAAAGCATCGACAGCAACGAAACGACGACGACGAGCTGAATAACGCGTACTTCGATCCGAAACGGGTGGGGAGTTACGGAGGCGTCGACGCGTTGCAACGGGCGTCGAAGCTCCGACGTCCGGCCGTCGAGAGGTGGCTAGCGTCGCAGGACGCCTATACCCTACACAAACCGGTTAGACGTCATTTCAAACGACGTCGCTTCATCGTGGGCGGTCGAAACCAGCAGTGGCAAGCCGATCTGGTCGACTTGACTAGACTGAAAACGCACAACGACAATATAACATTCCTATTGACGGTGATCGATGTGTTTTCGAAGTGGGCGTGGTGCGTTCCGTTGAAGAATAAGTCCGGCGCGTCGCTCGTCGCGGCCTTCGAGCGCCTGCTGAGCGACGACGAGACGCCGAACACGCTGCAGACCGATAAGGGGAGCGAGTTTTTGAACCGACCCCTGCAAACGTTGCTAAAGATTCGCGGCGTTCATCATTTCGTGACGCATAACGAGGAGACCAAAGCGAGCGTCGTGGAACTGTTTAATCGAACTTTGAAGACGCGTATGTGGCGCTATTTTACGAAACACGAAACGCTGCGCTACGTAGAGGCGTTACCGGATTTCGTGCGATCGTACAACAACGCCTACCACCGAAGCATCGGTAGGACGCCGGCGAGTGTCGACGCGAAGAATCAGGAGGCCGTATGGCAACGACTGTACGGCGGCGACGATCAACGACGAAAACCGAAACTACGCGTGGGAGATCGCGTACGTATCAGCAAGACGAGGGGTCAATTCAAAAAAGGATACATGGCTAACTGGAGCGAGGAGCTGTTCACCGTAGTAGAGGTGCACCCGTCCGAACCGCCCGTTTATCGCCTGAAGGACGACGCCGAGACGCCGATAGAGGGCACCTTCTACGAACCGGAACTACAACGCGTAGTCGTTCCGAAAGATAAACTATATCGCGTGGAGGCGGTTCTACGGCGTCGTCGGCGTCGTGGCGGCGGCGGTTCGGAGGCGCTCGTAAAATGTAGCGGATATCCGGCCTCATTCAACAGCTGGATCGACGCCTAGTCGTAGTACGATGAATCGTTGGATGCGTCACACCGGCTGCTGGCGACTGCACGAGGCGGGACTATGCAACGGATCTTCGTTCTTACCGTATAAAGGTCCCTGCTGCATCGACAGCGCGCAGTGGCGCGACGATGTGCGACGACGACGAAACTACCTCGAGTGGCGAGCGTCGAACGAACGCCGAGCAATCATCCGTCGTCGACGACGAGCACGACGCGGACTCCATCGACGCTACAACAACCACTGCCGAACCCGTTCCATGGCGAATCTGCGGCATCGAATGCCCTAAGGCCGAAATCGTGTTCCTCTGTCAGGTCGTCGTCCTGTACTTCGTCATCGCCGTTAGTATATACAATCTGACGAAAGGTCAAGGTGACTCCAACCTGTGGACGGCGCTGTTGAGCAGCTGTCTCGGTTACCTGCTCCCGAATCCGTCTATGAGTGTCGGCGGCGGCGGCGGCGAACGTCGACGACACGATGGCGGTCTCGTCTGACTTTTACCTGACGCTGCCGAGCAACGCGTCTATGAAACGTCACCCCGAAAATACGTTGACGCACTACGTCACGACGTTGCCGCGACGTTTCGACCTATCGGGGGAGTGGGAATGCGGCGCGGTGTCGGTACACTATCCGCACACGTGGTACAACGTGAGAGAGAAGGACGCCTACTTCTATCTGACTTGCGCGGCGGGCGAACCGGGTGTTTACTCGCAGATAGACAAAGACGGCTCGACCGTGCTGATATATCGTCAGACTTCGATTCCTCACGGTTTCTACAACAACGTTTATACGTTGTTGAACAGGATCAACGAGGCGCTAGATAAATTATCCACCAGGAAGGTCAAGGCCGTGCTAGAATACTGCGCCGTCTCTAACCGATTTACGCTACGTATGTCGGCGGGTGTCGAATTTATCATACCTCATTCGAGCCGTCTGAGGCACGTGCTAGGTTTCCATAGCGACACGATCATGAGTTCGTCCGCGTTCAGTCCCGCGCCGGCGGTGAGGCCCGTCATCAGCACGTCGCCCGCCGCGTACACTTTCGAGTACGAAGGTCGCAATACGGTGAATATGTCGGCGGGCATCGAGAGTCTGTACGTGTACACGGATCTCGTGGAACCGCGCGTCGTCGGTGACGTGTACGCGCCGCTCCTTCGAAACATCGCCGTCCGCGGTGAGAACGGTGACGTTATTTCGGAAACGTTCGATCGCGTGCAATACGTGAAGCTGCTGCGGAATCAATTCGACGAGGTCGACGTCGATATAAGAGACGATCACGGCCAACCGATACCATTCGAGCAGGGGAAGGTGGTGACGACGCTTCACTTCAGACACTGTAAATCGAAATTGTTTTAATAACATGTCGCCGTCGAAGAACTCGTACGTGGACTACTACGTTCGTCAGGTCGGCGGACAGCTGCCGGTCTTCGTCGGTGCTCGGGGTCAACGAGGTCACGGTCTGGGTAATCTCTTCGGGAGTCTGTTTCGAAGCGCCATGCCGCTTATCAATAGAGGCGCGTTGGCGTTGGGAAAACGCGCGCTCAACACCGGCATGCACGTGGCGCGCGACGTCGTCGCCGGCGGCAATCTCAAACAGTCGATAAAAAGGCGCGCGAAGGAGGCCGGCGCCGATCTTCTCGACGGCCTATTGAATTCGCAGCAGCCACCGCCAAAGAAGAAGCAGAAGAGAAAGAAACAAACGCAGCAGCAGCGCCGTCCCCGCGGCGGCGGCGTCGGCATAAAGAGAGCGCGCTTAGCGGCGACGGCCGTCAGTAGGCGGAAAAGAGCGCGTCGAACGGACATATTCGACGAGTAACGACGACGACGATGGACAGCGCTCTCGAGAGCGGTCAGTGGACCGTCTACCAGCCGCTGACGACTCTCGACGCTATCGAGTTCCCGGGTTCGGGCTATACGGACCTTCCAGTGTACGGGCGCTTCATAGTGACGCGGGGAGGGGACGATACCGATCTGGTGGCCGCCGCCGCTGTGGCGCCGGTCAACAATTTCCTGCATACGATATTCAGTCAACTCGACGCGTCGCTGAACAACGTCCTCGTGTCGCCGTCGACCAATACGTACGCGTACCGCCCCTACGGAAGAAACAAACGCAGCAGCGCCGCGGCGGCAGCGGCACAAAGAGAGCGCGCCTAGCGGCGACGGTCGTCAGTAGGCGGAAGAGAGCGCGTCGAACGGACATATTCGACGAGCGATGGCGTTCGTGAACGGCTCGACGTGCGAGGGCGTGAAGGCCGAACTGGATCTGTTCAGCGGACCGGTGACGCAGACGAGCATCGAGAGTAGTCCTTGGACCGTCTGCCAGCCGCTGACGACTCTCGACGCCGGAGGCCCTATCGAGTTCCTCGTGCCGGTTTCGGGCGAAGATTATACGGACCTGGGGAGCGCTCAACTGTACGTGCGCTTCAAAGTGACGCGGGGGGACGGTACCGATCTGGCGGCCGCCGCCGCGGTGGCACCAGTCAACAATTTCCTGCATTCGATGATCAGTCAAATCGACGTGTCGCTGAACAACACCCTCGTGACGCCGTCGACCAATACGTACGCGTACCGGGCCTACCTCGATACGTTGCTAAGTTACGGTAGCGACGCGAAACGTTCGCATCTCACGTCGTCGTTGTGGTACAAAGACACCGCCGGACGGATGGACACGCTCGGCAACGCCAACGTCGGGTTCGAGGCGCGGCGCCTCATGACGGCCGATAGCAACGAGGTGGAGATGATGGGACGCATGCACATCGACGAGTTTATGCTAAACAGACACATACTGAACGGCGTCGACACGAAAGTACGCATAGTGCGCTCGAAGGACGCCTTCGCGCTCATGGGCGCGCAAGCCGTACCGGGGTGGCGCATCGTGCTGCAGGCGATTCGACTGCACGTGTGAAAAGTGTAGTTCAACCCGGCCGTCCAGATGGGACATAACAAAGCGTGGGGGTTGGGAACGACTAAGTTTCCGATGCGCCGCGTCGACTGCAAATCCTTCTCGATAACGGCGGGTACGCTATCGCACACGCACGAACACCTGTACATGGGTACGATTCCGAAACGCCTCTTCCTGATGATGATCGATAACGTCGCCTACAACGGCGACTACACTAGAAATCCGTTCGACGCGCGTCACAACGACATAAACTTCCTCACGCTCGTCGTCGACGGACGTCAGGTGCCGAGCAAGCCGCTGCAGCCGGACTTCCCGCACAACCGGTACGTGCGGAGCTACATGAATCTCTTCGAGGCGACCGGAAAGGCGTACGAGGACGAGGGGAACGACGTATCGCGCACGGACTTCGGCGCCGGCTACACCATCTTCGGTTTCGACCTGACCCCCGACTGTTGCGACGGCGATCATTTCAACGTCGTGCGTCAGGGGAGCGTGGGCGTCGAAATGCATTTCGGGACGCCGCTACCGCTTCCGGTGAACGTCGTCGTGTACGCGGAATTCGAGACGGTGATGGAGATCGACCGGAACCGGAACGTCGTGTACGACTGGTAGTAACTATGGATACGTTTCAACTGATGCGTCGTCTGGAACGCGATACGTACGCTAAACGTATCGTCGTCGGCGTCGTGCCTAAAGACGCGCTACTTACCACCGCCGCCGTCGCCGCCACCTACCCGACGGCCTTCGTGTGCAACACCGACGACGGCGGCGAACCGGGACAGCACTGGGTGGCCGTCTACGTCGGCGCCGACCGACGAGGCGAGTACTTCGATTCGTACGGTCTGCCGCCGCTGCACGCCGACTTCCGCGCCTTCCTGCGCCGCCACTGCGGCGACGCGTGAACGTACAACGACAAGCGGCTGCAGAGCGTCATCTCTAACGTGTGCGGACAATATTGCGTCGCCTATCTTCTCCTCCGATGTCGCGGTATGCCGTTGACGACGTTCCAGAGCCTATTCGGCACCAATCGGGTGAACAATGACTGTCTCGTATACGATTTATTAAAACCTCATTAATTTCACCTCTTACGTGTATAGTAGTAGAAATAAAAAACAAACAAATGATCATGTACATGTTGGTGTTTATTATTACCCTACCTATACATACATACAGAAACTACCCCTAGGGGGGTGGTGGGGGTTAGGTTAGTAGACGAGTTAGACGAGTTTACGAGTTAGACGAGCATCGGTGCCGTAGTGACGCCGTCGTCGAGCACGCGGCGTTTAGCGTAGAAGTAGCTTAACGCCGCGCGCTCTTGAACGTACGTCAACACGGACGAGTCTTTCACTTGGAAACCGCGGTTCCAGCCGACGCCGTTGCTACGGTCGCGCAGTACGGCGAGGAAGGTGTGCTCGTCGATGTCGGCGTTCTGTCGCTTGCTCAGTCCCTTCGTGCTGTACTTCGGACCGGCGGCGCCGCCGAAGCAGTAGTAGGTCTTGCTGCACAGCACCACGATTCCGTCGCCGCGCCACTCTTCTTTGAAGAGGCCCGGCGTTCGACGATCGAACAGGCGTCGGCGCGCGCAGCAGGCCGCCGCGTCGTCCCACGCTAGTCCGGCGACGCGCCGTCGTACGTAGGCGTCTACGTGCGCGTCGCAGCATTCGGCCGGAAACCAGAGCGAACGATTCCGGAAGTAGTGTTCGCGACGTTCTTCCGGTACGAGCGCGTAGACGTCACGTCCGGCTAGGGCGATATACGCCGAGTCCGTGTCCATAGCGCAGTACTGGAAGAGCGGACGGGGAATGTAGGCGTCGACGAAATCGAAATAAAATTCCAGCATTCTCAATTTTGCGTACTGCAATACGAAATAGCCGATATGTATCGGCAGGCCGTAGACGATTTTGCGCTTATTCAGCGCCACCTCGTACAGCGCGTCGTCGACGACGACGTCGAGTTGCCGGAAGCGCTGATTGTTGACGAGCAACGACGCGCCGTCCGGCGTGGCGTACTTGATTTCCCGGTGCCGATCGACGCGCGTAATCGATTTCCCGTAGGAACTGTTGCCGATAAGTTTAAAGGTATCGGCGATGATCGATTTGTCGGGATCGATATCGCCCTCGCGTCGCGCCGTCGAAACCGCGTCGCCGAAGCGGCGAAAGCACGCGATCGGCGCGTACTCGACGACGCGCGCTCGACGACGAGACCGTGCGCCAGATACCAGCGTAGGAGCGGCGTCGCGAGCACGATCGCCGCGCCGAAGTAGCTACCGACGAGCGTCCGTTGAGGTCGCGTGAGGAGATCGTGCGACTCGGCGTAGTCGCGCATGAACGGGCTGAGATCTTCGCGCACGATATCGACGTTCTTGAATACGGGCTGCATCTCGGCGAACTTGTCGCGCAGCGCTTCCGGCACGGCGATATCGCACTGCACGAGGCCGAACAGAGAGCCGTCGTGCACCGCCTCCAGTATCGTCGAGAGCGTAATGCTCGGTGGTGGTTGCCATCGTGACGCGTCGGGCGGTGTCGGCGCCGTCGGCGGTCGCACGGCGTGCCACTGGCACTACCACATTTCGACGACGTCGTCGACGAAACGGCGCAGGTAGGCGGTAACGGCGATCGTCGCGGCGTATAGCGTTGTCATCGGTTGACCGTTGACGGCGTTCGTCGTCACGTGCGCCTGACACGTCGGGCAGCCGTGAAAATAGCAGCCGTGAAATTGATACGCCGTTCGCGTGGCGGCACACCAGCCGTCGACTCGGTGCTTTCCGATGCGCTTCTCACGTCCGTTCAACTGGTGACGTATACGCGCGCCGGTTTCCGCCTCCACGCACGTCAACCACTCCACGGCCATACGACCGTAGCGGTGCACGCGTTCCGCTCGAAAGGCATTCTCCGCGCGTCGGCGCGTGTACCAGCCCGTCGGCATCTCCTGCATTATCGCCCATAGATAGAGGCCGTTTGCGTCGAAGCCTACTATCGATCGGCACGGCGCGCCGTCGACCCCTCGAATTGACGTCACGTCGGCCTCGTGGTGGCGCGCGAAGATGATCGACGTGCCGCCGACGATCTGCGCCTGCAGCAGACGGTGGAGATCTTTGTTCGGCTCGTTGAAGAGCGAGAAATGGATCGACGTCGGCAGGTCGTTGAACAGGTACAACAACGTCATCCCGGTACGCTGATGGCGTCCTTGAACATGTCGATACGTCGGCGCCGATAGAAGGCGAACTGGCGATCGACGGCCTCGAGAAACGGCGCCACGTCACGATTGTTATACCACACAAGAAAATCGCGCATCGACGTCATGCCCTCGTCACGCCGCGCCGTCGCGCAAATCTTGTACGCCTCCGCGGAGATTCCCTCGCGTTTCAGCTGGCTGTAGAAAGTTTCGCGCGACGGCAGGGCCGTTTCGTCCAGACGCGTCAACGCGTCGATATGTTCGTACGGAAAGTAGCCCTTCGTTGCCGAGCAACCGTACGCTTTCAGAAAGCGATCGTAGCAAACGCCGGGCGCGAGGTAATTCGTTATGTCCAGGAACTTCAACGTCGTCGTCGACAGGCACATGTAATTGTTCTGACGTTTAATGGTAAACGCCGACGACGTGTGCTGCGCGTCGCCGGTTATGAGCAGGGGGGTCAAGTATTTTTGACGACATTCAGGTCGTACTTACCCGAATTGAATCCCAATACGAGCATTTGACGAAGGTACGTCCACAGCCGGTCGGCGAGAGTGGCGTACGGTGACGCGGCGGTGTCGTCGTCGTCGTTGCATCGTCGCCGCCAGTCGGCGTCGAGCGCCTCGAAGGTCGCGTCGTAGCGGGGACGTAGAATCGCGCACGCCGCCGCGCTCACCGCTTCCAGGTCGTCGATGAGGCGACGCGCGTGTTCCGACGAATCGCCGGTCGTGACGTAACACCGCGCCGCTTCGTGACCGGGCACGTTCGACGCGACGTTCACGCTGAGCAGTTCGTGTCGCGCGATCCAGCGGCATTTGTCGGTATCCATCGGCAGATCGTTATCGGCGAAATAGCACTCGAAATCGAACGTCGCGCGGTACGGGTAGTAGCGCAGGTCGTCCTCGCCGACGTCGATGCCTTCGTCTTCGAGCCGCTCGAATACGGACGGCGACGGTCGGTAGACGCCGCCGGGGAACACGTGACGAACGCCACCTTCGCACGTCGCTTCGTGACGTCGTAACTCGCGCGCGTTCCGCCAGAGGGCATTGCCGCATTTCCCGCACTTGTACGTTTTCGTGTACGCGCGCGGATCGCTTATGTACGAGAAGTGCGACTCGTACAGGTTGACGTTCAGCGTCGTGGGGTGCGCTTCGTCGTTCGTCAGTCGACGATAGACGACGACGTTGATGCCGAAAACCGTCTCCACGCGATCCAGTTCGTTCAGTCGCACGCCGTTCGAGGCCGTCGTGCGCGCGGCGCGACAATACCGTGCGTGCAGACGTTTAGCGACTTTCGTTAAACGGTTCGTATCGATGTGGCTGCCAATTTCGCCTCGTCGGTGACCTTGCAGGTGGAGTCCGATGCATCGGAAGAGACACAGATGGTCGTCGTAGGGCGTGCCTCGATGATCTTTCGTCAACGACACGATGGCCCTGTTGAGGCGCACGTAGGCGGGAAGCGTCGCCACGCCAACGCAGCCAATAGGATGATTGATGATGACGTTCATGAAGTAGGTGGCGTTAGTTACGAGCTCGACGATCCACCCCGAGTCGGGGCTCTGCGCGATGGCGTACTGCAGTACGTCGGTCGTGCGCACGGCGTCGAGGAATCGTTCGAATGAACGGCTATCGGTGACTAGGGCGGGTGTTTCGAGGAGTCGACCGCAACAGTTACACGAAGAATGAAAATATCGGTACCGACCCGACACCTTGTGGCGTAATACAAAACCATAGCTTACGTTAATTTTAAACGCGTTCTTTTGCGTGCGAAACATTTCCTTCAGACGCGGTTCGAGCACGCGCGTACTCGTACAGGCGGTCATATGATAGTTGTAACGCGACTGTATGGCACCGCGCGCTACCGACGTCTCTATGCTACGCCGGTGCTCGTCCACGACACGCTGTAGATCGTCGGGCGACGGCGACGGCGCCCTAGCGGCTGCCGCCTCCGCCACTGATTCATTACTATTACCAGGAGGTGGCGACGTCTGACGGCCACACCGCAGCTGCAGATGTCGTAGCATAGCGTGACGCGCGGTGAATATCGCGCCACATTTTGGACACTCTCGACGTTTTACGCAAAGCGCTTCGTCGCCGCATGTTTTCGAACTCTTTACGTGTCGTTGTAACGTCGACTGTGTCGCGAAATAGCTCCCACATTTCGGACATTGCCATCTAGTAGGTGGTGATGGTGGCATTCTCTCTAATGATATTTTCTCGAGCACCGCTATTTATAACAACGACGGTGACGGTGACGGTGGTGGTGGTGGTAAGTACACCCTAGCGGGAAGAATGCGGTCATTTTTATAACTACGACTAGCGGTAATTTTTCTAACTGTGTGCGGTATCTAACGGTGGTGGTTTTTATAACTACGACTAGCGGTAATTTTTCTAACTATATCTAGCGTGTGGTGGTTTTTATAACTGCGACTAGCGGTAATTTTTCTAACTGTGCGGTATCTAGCGGGAGGATGGCGGTCATTTTTATAACTAAGGTGCGACTAGCGGTAATTTTTCTAACTAGGTAACTCGGAAACGGAAAGTACATTTTCAACGTTTTATTCGGTACTCTTACAACATTCAAACACAGCGTCGTGAAGCCTTTGTTTCAATAGCAAGCAAATATTAATAAAATGTTCTCTATTCTACTAGTGTTCGTTCATTCCAGTCCGCTCCGGCGATGCACGTACGTGTGCACGGCCGACTCGAGTTGCACGCGATTCATATAATCGCGCCAATTTGTTCCCAACAACCAGTTCGATACAAACTGCACCAAATACAATTCTCCTGCACGGCCCGTTTGCGGCTGCTGTTCACCGGAAGAAGTCGACACCGTAGTCTCGTGTAGAATATGCACTAGTCTCGTGAAACAGGGGATGAGCGATCGACGCAGGAACGTTTCGATGACGCCGTTGAAATAGCGCGTCACAATACAGCCCGGCTTATCGAAACGTTGCATGTATACACGATTTGGCCGCCCCGCGCGATAGCCGGGCATGTGAACGTATGGACAGCCTTCATTCGGTTCACATACCCCGCAATGATCCCGCGCCTTCTCCAGAATCATTTCGCCGAGAGTCTCGGCGACGAGATCCATCGCCAGTCGTTCGTAACGCCCGACCAACTGACTCCGGCTCGGCACGACGAGTTGCCGTTGACACGTCCCCAGCTCCTCCGATACGCTCCAGTACGGCGAGCACGTCGGTCCCATCGTCCCCAGGCTGTCGTTATACGTTGTTGGCGCGGGACGCATTCGGTTCGAGCCGCCGCCCAGCGCCTCCTCGATGATCGCCTCCAATACGTGAGCGTCACGTACTCCTCCACTACCCTACAGCACAAAGCAGTTCTACTCTTTACGAATCACCGTCAGAAACGCGTGTAGGAAGTCGCTCATACACTCACGTCTGGTGTGTTGCATCAGAGCGTCCTACAAACACATTATTATGATTAGTCCGCCTCCCTCTTGTTCTCTTCCTCATCCTTCTTTATCGACCCCTGCACACCCCGTTCCAACAACGTTCTTACGAACGAGGCAACCTCGTCGTACTGAGCGCGAATCCTTTCGTTGTTTGCAAGCATTTTTTCCAGTACGCAGCGCACTTCCTAAAGCATATAAAAGCACAACTGTTAGTACATCAAACTACTACTAAATAGGCTTGCTTCGTAGGCCAACCAAAACGCTCTTATATATTGTTCGGCCGACTCGGCTAATAGTTCAAAGCTCTCCGCGCTTAGTTCCCGACCTCGACGATCTCTCATTCGTTGTCGTTCGTTGGCGTGCGTCAATAAGTCTACCAGTAGCGGCCAATTTTCCTCCTACAAACAACACAAGACAACAACACATTCGTCATCGTCGTCGTCGTCGACGATGACGTATCTCTTTAGTGTGCGGACTGTATACGAGGGGTCCCCGTTCCAACTCGTCTTCCGCACACTAATCTCCACATTAGTACCGGCTAACTCGAGCACGGTATCGCGGAGATCCTCCTCGTTCAATTCCGTCAAGTACTCGGCCGTGTACTCGACGAGATTAGACATTTGGCTATCGAACAACGTAAGCCAAAGCTCGTCTTCCTCCTCCTCGCCGTCCTTCACCATCACACGCAACGCGAAGAAATATTTCGGTACAAACACTTCACCGTGCGTTCGACATATCACGGTCCCGTCTTTGCTTGTCTGCAATTTCCGACGACAACGGGAACATCCCAAATAGGTGGTGCCGGGCTCACCTTTGTACGAGACGGCGTCGATCGTAACGGGCGACAGGAGTTTATACACACCGTTGACAGCACACTTCAGATGTCTCAGACTCACCACTGTGGCGCGTGTCGACGCCGACGATTCACGCTCCATAGAACCGCTCCGCGACAGGACCGGGGGCTGCTCGGCCGTTTCGTCAGGCTGCTCCAAGTGCGCCTCTTCAGCGCTTCGCTTTCGGCCGACAGTCAACGGGGCCGCGATGAGCGCGACGGAACGCTTAACGGGTGGTGACGCCCCCGTTGACAAGGCTGCAATCAGTGCCGAAGGTTGACTGCTGCTGCTGGCCGCCGCCGCCGCCGCCATCATCGACTGCTTCCGCGGTGCCTTCGGCTTTTTTGGTTGTTGTTGTTGACTTTCATCCGCCATGTTTCGGAAGAACGTCTGCTGCTTGCTGCTCTGCTGTTGTAGAAAGAATACACGTTATAACTTCAGCGTCATACAATATAGCTTTTTCTCAACCGTTTTATACCTTTTCCAAATAACACGCATGCGCACTTCACGCTAATACGTCATCTTACTCAATTATCAGCGTGCGTGCCTCGTACATTTCAGACATTTTGTTTTCGGAAAAAAGTTTCCGGTCACGTCAGTACATTCGCCGTTAAATCTCTCCTTACATCGATTTTCTCTAATATCGATGCACCTCACGTTTCCTGACTCCACAGCGAACCTATACAACGTTTAGTTTCGTGCTTTTAACGTTTCGTTTATTGTTTTTGAAATGTCATTGTCTACAACATAACGCGCATGCGCACTTCACACTCATACCGTTATCTTATTCAATTATCGACGTGCATACTCCATCCATCCCAGGCATTTTGTTTTCGGAAAAAAGTTTCCGGTCACGTCAGTACAATCGCCGTTAAATCTCTCTTTACATCGAATTCTCTAATATCGATACATCTCCCGTTTCCTGACTCCACAGCGATCGTATACAACGTTTAATTTTGCGCTTTTAACGTTTCATTTATCGTTTGTAAAAATCCATTGTTCTCCGTTCACATTCCAATCTCGTTAAGTCACGCGCAACAGATTTAACAAGATTTAACAAGATTGCCATCCAGAAAATTACTCTGGATGTCAGGTGGACAAGGAAGCCTTTTGGCTTATCGAGAGTCCAATACTTTTTATCTACATGTATCCCGCCTTTTTTAGGTGTGTGTCGATTTTATTTTTAAACATATTCACGCTACTAGCACCAACACAATCAGGAGATAATCTGTTCCATTCATTTACAGTCCTTTGTGAGAATGAGAACTTTCTTATATCTAATCTACACTGCTCCTTTACTAATGTAGCTTCATGTCTTCTGGTCCTTCTATCTTTCTTAACTGAGAAAAAAATGTTTCTATCAATATTTTCATAACCATTCAATATTTTAAACACTTCTATGTGATCTCCTCTCAATCTCCTGGTCTCTATTGTTGTTAAACCACATTCTTTTAGGCGTATTTCGTAACTAAGATCCCTCAGATTTGGTATCATTTTAGTCGCTCTCCTCTGTACTCTTTCTAGCATATCTATGTCCTTCTTGCGATATGGCCTCCATGCTTGTATACAATATTCTAAATGAGGCCTCACTATTGTTTTGTACAGCGGTACTATTAATTATTTTTTCTTATACGCTATATTTCGCCTAATTAATCCAAGGATTTGATTTCCCTTTGACGCTGCAATTCCGCACTGCTCTGAAACCTTCATATCAGCACTAATGGTTAACCCTAAGTCCTTTTCTTTTACAGTAGTACTTAGAACAGTACCCCCCATTTTATATTTTACCTCTTCATTCCCATGACCTGTGTGGAGGCATTTACATTTCCCAAAATTGAACAGCATTTGCCACTTTTCAGACCATTTGATCAACCTATCAAGATCATCTTGTAAATGCTGTCTGTCTCCATCACTTTTAATCCTTCTAAACACTTTTGTATCATCCGCAAATTTTAACACCTTGCTTGTTATATCATCGTCCAAATCGTTGATATATATTAAGAATAATATAGGTCCTAGTACTGATCCCTGTGGTACCCCACTCAATACCGATTTCCAGTTTGAAGCCTCCCCATCAACTACTACACGTTGTCTTCTGTCATTCAGCCATTTTTCTATCCAGTTTATTATACCATTTCCTATGCCATGGGCCTTTAGCTTAAGGAGTAATCTTTGATGTGGTACTTTGTCGAAAGCTTTTTGAAAATCTAAATAGATGATATCTACTGGTGATCCCTCATCTACCCACCTAGTGATGTCTTCCAAAAAACATAACATATTTGTTAAGCATGACCTCGCTTTTAAAAACCCATGTTGAGATGGGTTTATCAAGTTATGTTTAACAAGAAAATCCACCATGTGATCTTTAATTAGTCTTTCTAATAATTTGCAAATCACTGATGTTAAACTCACTGGTCTATAGTTCTCTGACTTGTTTCTCGAACCTTTTTTAAATAACGGTATAATGTTTGCCTCTTTCCATTCTAAAGGAACCACTCCCTCTTCTAATGACAAATTGAAAACTGTTGCAAGCGGTACGCTAATTTGTTCTACAATTTCCAATAGTAGTTTGGGCGGAATCCCGTCCACTCCAGGTGATTTATTATCCTTCATAGCCCTTATTTTCTTAGCTACCATTTCCGAGGTTACAACTAACTGTCCTAAATAGTCTGAATCTGCCCCCTTGAACTTAGCCTCTGGTACTGGCAGTGAACTAATATCTTCCCTGGTAAACACTGAACTAAAATACTCATTCAGGTCTTCTGCCATTAAGAATCCCTCTGATATTGTATTTCCAGCACTATCTTCTAGAGGACCGACCTTATCCTGAACTTTCTGTTTGCTTCGAATATACGCATAAAAACTCTTACTGTCATGTTTTATATTACTAGCTAATTTTTTTTCATAGCTTCTCTTTGAATTTCTAATTTCAGCTGTAGCTTGATTAAGTGCTTCTTTATAAATGTTGTAGTCTTCATCATTTCCAGTACATCTATATGACTTCCACATCATTTGTTTATACTTAATTTTTCTAATGGCTTCTTTCGATAAGTGTTTCTTTTTAGACCGTTTCCCTTGTTTTTTGAAAGGTACAAATTTATCGACTATGCACTTAATTTCACTATTTAAGATATTCCAGCATTCGGTTGCTGTCTTATTCTTCAGTGTGTTATTCCAGTCTATCTTTGCTAAATATTTCCTCATGTCCTTATACCTTCCTTTGTGGAAATTTCTCCTATACTGCTTTTTACTATTCCTTTCTGATTTTACTTTGATGGTAAAATGTATCTGGTTGTGATCACTACTCCCCAGTGGCTCACATATCTTGACATTGTCAACTAATTCTTTCTGTGAGGACAAAACAAAACAAAACATTCTCTCCCCTGGTTGGTTCTAGCACATGTTGAGAAAGGAAACTATCTTGTACTAAAACTAAAAACTTGTGGTCCTCACTCCCCATACTCTGTAGAGATTTCCATTGTATATGCCCATGGTTAAAGTCCCCCATAATAATACAGTTCCGTTTGCTTACTTCCTTTATAGCGTTTTGTATTTTTTCATTCTCTTCTATGCTTATGTTTGGACTTCGATAAACTAACCCAACTGTTAACGTTGAGTTTCCTGTAACTATGTTACACCAAACAGCTTCTTCGCAATCTGCTTCTCTTTCTAATTTTATTTCATATGCCTGGATAGATTCTTTAATATATAAAATAACTCCACCTCCCTTTCTTCCTATTCTATCTTTCCTAAACATTACATATCCTGTTAGTCCCAATTCGGCATGTGATATATCAGTGGTGGCCCACGATTCGGTTATACCTATTATGTGAGGGTCAATATCTTCTACCATAATGTTTAGTTCACTTCTTTTGTTTACTATGCTCCTTGCATTTAAACAAATGCATTTATATCCTGATTCAGAACAGTTTTCCAGGCTGTTCTTTGCCGATTTATTTCTGCTGTCTTTATCTATGCCTCCAGTTTCAGGCTTCTATGTGAATCCCCCCTGCGAATCTAGTTTAAATAGATGCAGCCTGTCCCACTGTCAACAGATTGCAGCAAGTTCTCTGAGAAAACTGCTGCCCCCTTTCCACTTAGATGTAGGCCATCTCTCATGTACATATCTTCCCTCCCAACAAAGTATCCCCATAAATCTACGAATCCCACCCCCTCTTCTTTACAGATGTCACACATGTGCGCTTAACGCATTCCGCCTAGTCTACCGAGGAATTTGTTTTAGGAAAAAAGTTAGCGTTCACGTCAGTGCATCCATTGTCAAATGTGACTTTTACAGCAAATTTCTCTAATATCTATGCATCTCGTGTTTCCTGACCCCCCAGTGATCGTATACAACGTTTAATTTCGTGCTTTTAACGTTTCGTTTATCGTTTGTAAAAATCCTTTGTTCTCCGTTCACATGTCAATCAAAATAAGCCGTAGTGTCATGCTCCGCCGCCGCCGCTGTTTGACGACGCTCACATTTCATACACACTTTTACAAACACGCGCGCACGACGCCTCCACATCGCTCCATCTAACATGGCCACGTCCACAACACCACGGTAAGACATTTAAACAGCATGCATTTTATTTAAACAGTGCTTACTACAGTAGTACGCAACATAAATAGCATGTATTTTATTTTAAACATGCATGCATTTTATTTAAATGAACGTTTTTACTACAGTTGTTGTAACATACCGTTTAAACATGCATGCATTTTATTTAAATGCACGTTTTTACTACAGTAGTACGCATTAAATTGCATGTATTTTACCGTTTAAACATGCATGCATTTTATTTATAAGCGCGTGCATATCTCTCATTTTATTTTTACTACCGTTTAATGTCTCATTCATCGTTTAAACAATTTTACCGTTTCATTTTATTTCATCGTTTAAATGGTCCTTTGTTTATTGTGGTTTTATTTCATACACCGATCCAACTGCCTACAAGCAGCGCATCGACGGCATATAGACCGATCCAAATGCCCGACGTATCGACGACGTCGACCCAGGCAACATGTGTGGTCGTTCCATACATCCACACGTCGCCGCCTCCTACGCGCGACGTCACGCCTGACAGCTCTGACGACGATGACATCATCCCCGATCTGGCACGGGTATTTCTCGTAAAGCAGGCCAATGGACTATGGAGAACGATCACGCCTCCCGAACTGTATCGTCGGGAAGGTTTCGGTTCCCCGCCGGAGAGCAGCAGGCAACCCGTTGGCCGCGGCCGAATGCTCGCCTATCAGAGCAGCAGGCAACCCGTTGACCGCGGCCGAACGCTCGCCGCCTATCATGATTCAGAATAAAATATTTCAGACACTTCTCACGTTTTCACGCGTCTGTTTCCAATGCATAAACACCCTACTGAACGTTAGTGTATTTATGCATTTGATTGTCATTGTAATCCCACGACTAGATGTATTTAAACGCATTGGTTTCGTTTTAATCCTTCCACCAGAACAACGTTGTTTACCGTTAGCCAGCTATGCTGTCATCCAGGGGTCAAAGTCCACTAGAGCAGCAGCAGCCAGCGGCGGCGCCTTATCGCTGCAGCAGCAGCGGTCGTCGCTCTTGCTGTCAACATAGGGTACAGTGCACCATTCATAACGGGGGTCGACGTTTATACAATGGTTTTAGTTTATACAATGGTTTTAGCGTGGTTATATTAGCGCGATAAACGCATTATTGCTTACGTCAGCACGCTCTAGGTACGACGTTGATCGCTAGGACGTTAAAAGTACGAAACTAAACGTTGGATAATTATACAATGGTTTTAGCGTGTTTCGATACAATGGTTTTAGCGTGGTTAGCGCAATAAACGCATTATTGCTTACGTCAGCACGCTCTAGGTACGGCGTTGATCGCTAGGACTAAAATACTCTCTGCACTCACCGCTAGGTGGCATCTCTAGTGTAGGGGTAATCAATCATCCAATTAGTATCAAATTACATCGCTCATCAATCACGTTTTTTATAAGTAGGTTTCCGAAACTAATTAGTGTCAAAAAAAGCCTTTGATCTTTTTTTATAAGTAGGTTGTCGAAATCGTTTAGTGGTCATTAAATTCTTTTTTATAAGTAGGGTTTTGAGACCGTACAGAGCGCACTATCTACTAGTGTAGGCCCATACGCTGGGGAATGCGATGGGTGCATATGCACTACCTCACTGATGGAAAACGTTTCAATTGAGGGAAAACATTTCCACTTGAAATCTACATGGAGGTTGCAGTATAATGTCTCAAGAGAGGTGCAGTATAAGGTTTGTGGGAGCCTTTAAACGCAAGTCTATAAAATAATGCATCCCCAAACATTATGGGCCTGGTTTGGTTGTAGTCTGATTCTGAAGTTCCACATGGATATAACTGACATGCCGTCATATAAAGCTGTGAATATAATATCATACAATGTTTGAACTTCATGTGGATGAAGGCGAAGTGTCAAAACAAGCGAGAGTGCGGTACGACAACATGTCAAATCCGGGAAGAAATCCTCTTGGACATATAAAGGGTTTATCCAGGTTGGCCAGCCACGTGAACAAGGTTGACTGCAGCTATAACACACCGTTCTTTTTAGAACAAATTGCAAAATATAATGAGACATGTAGAGAGTTTATTCACACGTTCTGCAAACATTCATCAATATTCATCTTTAAAACCAATGCAATGCACATTATAATATAACATATAAATTATAAATTGCCAAACAAATTAACATTATTATGTTTCACCAATAGATATAATAATCTGCCAAACAATATTTCATACAGAGGCTTTTATGGAGCAAAGCGCAGTAGTGCAGTAAAATATCAACAACAGGAATAATCCATACTAAATTTAATATAATGGTATTATATGGTTTCACAATTAGCTAACAATAATTAAACAAAACATATATCTGATAGGGGGCATCCATGACCAAATGCCCACCTTAATACATCATTTTAGGCGTACAAGCGGAATAGATCAGGATGAAATCCATTAAAATAGTTATTAAGACCTTTATACAGTCTTTCATACTACTGACATTATTTAGGTTTAAAACTGTTGAACCATTCAGTAACTGCATGACAAGCACACCTATTCGCTACAATTTTATAAAAATTCACCTGTCACTGTATATAATAAAGCTAGCAATTATTATCAGGAAAAAAACTAATTTTTTTTTAATAAAATGTTTGTAAAACACAAACAAATTAATATGATTTGTATCATAGCCATGATAAATTACCTCTGATAAACAACATTAAAATGCAGAAATATTTATACGAGCCGAAAATCGTAATAAATACCATCAGCTGCTGTCTTAAAATTAAGGTACCTTATTTAATTAAATATCGCGTGTTTTATTGACTTTGACAAAAAAATATTATTGAAATATAAAGTTTGATCTATGCCCACGGGGAAATTAACCATAAAGTGGCGCCACCTACCGGAGTTTCCGGTGGAACTAATGTATACACGCACAAACGAGTGAATTTCACATACATTTTTTTTCGATAAAAGACAATAAATAATTTTGTTTGATCACGTAACGACTGTTTACGTGTAGACTAGGTGTATTAGATATATCATGTGAAGTTTGGTGACTGCGTGTGACCGTTTTCGTGGCTTTCTCTAGGTCTGGGCCTAAACTGCAAAAGTACCGTTTAATGTTGAATAGTTGTCATATTGTAGTATTATCTGATAAAAGTGTATCCTCTTTTAATTTGTTATTTCATAGTTGGCCTGAGAGCCAATCATCGTCTCTACCCGAATCTGGGGTAAAGCCCCCTACCGGTAACATTGGCAGGGCCTTAATATTTCAGGCCATAATGAGGAGCGAAAAAGTGCTGCCACCTCACGGCGTCTGGGTAA
Source organism: Paraescarpia echinospica (assembly GCA_020002185.1). Lineage (NCBI taxonomy): Eukaryota > Metazoa > Annelida > Polychaeta > Sabellida > Siboglinidae > Paraescarpia > Paraescarpia echinospica. The sequence goes on along the minus strand of CM034534.1, from coordinate 9,016,930 downwards.
TCGAGGCTAGTATACGAACGGTTTTTGTTTTTGTTTGATTAGTTTTGGTACACGAGACAGCGCTGTGAGTCTCCTGAGCGAGACGTGATCTACGCAGCAATGAAAATAAAAGAAAGATAAGTCTTCATTACTGACACTGTAAACTCCTGGATAATATAATTATATGTCCATTAATATTATCATTAATTGGTTTAAATTATTATTCTTTCTAATTTTATCTTTCTCTACAAGCTGTTTTTTTTTTTTCTCTCTTCTTCTCCTTTCCCTTTCTGTTAATTTATAATACTTGTAAAGCTGACGTAAACACATGACAGCATTACGTCGACTTTTGCATATCATATTAAATTGTATTTTCTACATTGAGTCAGAGATTACATGCAAATGTTGTTGCAGTGACATCAGGGATATTGGGAATATTCCCAATATCTCTGGTGACATTCCTAGTTAGTTAGTCTGTTCCCACATGCTTAACAATCAATCTAGTTTAACTTATCTATCTGAATTGCTAATGTTTGTTGTACTCTTGACATGCAATTTCTCTGTGTGATATTTAGTACGATAATATTTAGTCTTAGTATCTTCCTAGAAATATTAACTCTATGTGGACTACTGCACATCCCGTTAAACTGAAACTGTAAACTTTGTTTTTCTTATGAAAAAGGTATGTATGCGCCCCTGACACATACACCCTCCTATGCAAAGCAACAATTAATGCAAGACAAACGTAGATTGAAATAGGCCAATTTAATTACATTTAGTTTTATTCATTTACATACATCATGTAAACGACAACATAGTTACATCAATACATATTCACAGCAAGTATGCCGGCCCCACTGGTATTGCTAACCAATACCTAGAAGTCCTAGACGTATTACCAACCACCAGTACTAACTAGCTCACGATACTATATTTACAATTGACGCCGTATCGGTGGGGTCACTCCGCCGCCTCCATCCTGGCCGTACCATTAACAACCTATTTTATTTACCGCACTAAAAACCCTGAGTACACTACTGAGACTACACGCAGAACAGCTCAATATCTCCGTGAACGGCGAATGGGACGAACCAGTTCTTTGTCCCTGCAGTTCTAGTATTTCTATAGCAAAATGCCAGAAAACATAAATGCATGCCTGCATGAATGCCTGTGTTCAATCACACATATAGTAATGAACACTGATAGAAAGACTTTTAGACTTGGCATAAAGCTATTGCAATAGTGAATGTTTACTGTCCCTGCTTACATACGGCGAGGGCTAATTACTCCTATGTAACCTTACGCGCACGAGTAAGTCCGCTTCATATATTGTCCACCAGGTTACTGTTGGCCTACTCCGCTAGGGGATACCACCTTCCGTCTTACTCTGTCACTTCACATAGGTTATTTATTTTTATTTTGTAAGTTGAATGCTATTTATGTTGTTTTGTATATTTGTTATTTCAAATAGTTATACAGCTAATATATAAATACTTCTGTATTCTGTCAGTAAAATAGATTTACAAATATGATGTCTAAATCTGAATTGAAAGCACTGTGTTAGTTATTGCACACTATGTTAATCAGTAGCTTCTTCACGGAATCCTTCTTTTTGTGCAATGTAAACCTGTAGTCATATTACTATATGCATAGAAATAACCTTCAAGTATGTATATGCATGTGTGCGTTTATATGTGTATAATTATATCTTATCATATCATATATGCAAAATGGATAATTCAAGCATAATGCTTAACTCGAATGTATTGCACTATGTTTTACTGGTATACTTTATGTAAACAACAACTTTATCTTGTCACTGAAGTAACTAAATACATGTATTCGTTCTGTATGTTGCTGTGAAATGCTTTAGTACGCAGGGACGTACCCAGGATTGACATGTTGGGGTGTTTCCAAACGGGTATTACCAGTGGCGCGAGAACGAAATTCATATTGCGGGGGGCTACCGGAGCTTCAGCACCACTGAAAAATGTTTGCCGTCGCTCCGCCGCATATCTTCACATCTTCCTTCATCTTGTGGCTGTCTCGGTTGGCTCGACCGTGACATCGGAAGGCGGGGGAAATTTTTCAAAATGTTTCGCCGCTGTGCCGCTGTAACTTCAGCTTCTCCGCTGTCTCGGCTGTGAACTCATGACATCAGAACACGGGGGGCACAGTGCTGTTCAACACCAAGTTATAACCCTAAGACTTTTCACGCGCCTGTGGATATTACCGTCATCGTTCCGTGTACTCACGTACATTGCCATATTTTGTATCATACAGCAGTGCAGAAATGTTGAGGGGCTTCCGGGCAACCAAAACACCCCTGGGTACGCCCCTGCTGTACGTTACCGTATGGATCATACAATAGTGATGAATTTTTTGGGGGTTTCCGGAAAAATTTGGGGGGGGTTTCCGGGTAACCCCCCCCCCCCCCGGGTACGCCACTGGTATGTTACTACAGATATTTAGGTAAATGTCGCTTGTAAAACCGTTTAAACAATGGACGCTCTACACCTCTCCCACGACAACGTCTTCTTGCATTCATTATGCAAATCATCTTCCTTATTTTATGTAATTGTTTCATCATACAAAACTACAATATGTATATCTCAACCTGTCCTCACATTTACAATTCTAATCTATCTCGCGTTTACATTCAGTGCATTACGTTATTAAAAATTACACCAGGCAGTGCCACAAATAAATTTAATTATCGGGATACGCATATATCACCATGTTTTGGACACTCATTTACATATACAAATATAATAACAAACACATGCAATAAATGCGAAAGTAAGCATGCATTAGACGAAATGTTCCTCTCCTATTTAGGAGGTATTAA
>CM034534.1:8974756-9013103 GCA_020002185.1 Paraescarpia echinospica | reverse complement strand
TAATAATAAGAATAATAAAATTCTTTATAACGGCTATGTCCTCGTGATTACAAAGCTAATGAACTCCAGAATTTCAACGTTGTATGACGAGAAAGTAAACAATATAATTCATAAATAATTAAATATGGAAGGGTTGTGTTGTTTCTAGGATATGCCAAAGAAAAGAGCTCAAGCCCCACATATTTTGCTATTAAATACATAAACTCACATTACACAATTCTTTGATAATAACTCACTATCATTTTGTACTATTTACGTTTTATGGATGTAAATAGTTAGTGCAGTGTATGGTTATTTTTATAGCAGCATAATTGAATAATGTGTAAACTATATCGTTTTAACATCTTACCTGAACAAAATATGTTGCAATAAGCCGTTACATGTTTAGTGTTAACGAGATTAATGTTTCGAAGTGAATGCCATATTTGCATGTCAGGTGAAATAGAACGTACACACTATATACATCCCTTGATATCGTGAACACATCATCACGATAACATGTGTCCGCAGCTGAGGGAAATTGTTGGAAGCTGTTCACGAGTGTACTGAATACAACGTTGATATTCCTAACTAGAAAATGGTGCATACTTTTCATTACAAAAAAAATTGGGCGTTAAAGATGTTGGAATAGACATCGTTTAATATGTAACAAGATAAAAATATGTATGAGAAATGTTGTTAAATGGTGATGAACCTGATCCGTGAAAAGGTATCGGAAATTAAAGAACTTAAGAAGATACTGTATGCGGATGACATAGCCATGGTAATAAAGAAGAACTACAGAAAGCATTGCAAGAATGGAATAACACTTTTAGAAAACATGACCTCCGAATGAATCTTGAGAAGACTGACGTAATGTGGATAGGTGAACAAGAGGTAGATCTGCACGTAGTTGTTGACGGAAAGACCATTAAACAAGTTAACCGCTCTGTATACTTGGGCGGTACAGTGTGTGTACATTTGGGCGGTACAGTGTGTGTACACTTGGGCGGTACAGTGTGTGTATACTTGGGCGGTACAGTGTGTGTACACTTGGGCGGTACAGTGTGTGTACACTTGGGCGGTACAGTGTGTGTACACTTGGGCGGTACAGTGTGTGTACACTTGGGCGGTACAGTGTGTGTACACTTGGGCGGTACAGTGTGTGTACCCTTGGGCGGTACAGTGTGTGAGGATGGAGGAAGTAATCAAGAAATACAGAAGATAGTGCAAGTTGGAGCGGCAGCACGGAGGAGTGTGAAAGGCATTGTGTGTGACAGAAAACTGTATAAACAACTAAAAGAAACAACTGTTGGAAGCCTGCGTGATACCAGCCTGTATATATTGCTTGGGAACACTGGCGCTGACAAGAAACAGGAGGAGAAGCTACAGGTGGCAGAAAATAAGTGGGTCTGGAAAATGCAAAGTAATTCCACAAGATAAAAGTAAAAGGGAGAAGTAAGAACTGAGAGGAACATTTGGCTTGAAAAAAAACACATAACGATGAAAATAGTCTAAAACAAAACACTGTAAAAAAGAGCATGGAAAATAGAAGAGGGTGGCAAACGACAAAGACCATGGCTAAGACGGAATGATAGCGTTCAACAATACCTTGAGAGGACAGGTTTAAACAGTCAAGAATGGAACATGATCTTCTGGGATGACAGAGATGCATGGAGAGAGTAGACAAGACAATCGGAAGAAGGTACGAATTGAGTAACAATGACCACATCCCGCAACGGAGCAAAGGAGAATGGATATATTTACTATAATTGTAAAGCGAAACATCTGTTGCCCTCTTTGCAGTAAGTGTAATGCAGATTAACATGAATATACAGGAAACACGTTGAAATAATTTACGTTGGCAGCTCATAAAAACATACTAATTTAAGGACATTATAGACTGCGGTTGCTTCGATTCACCTGGTCGGAGGAGTAGGCGACTAGTCGTGAGAAGACGTCACCGTCAACGCCGTCATTGACGTCTTCTCCATCAGATGTGCCGAGATTGGCGTTCTTCCGTGTCAGCATGAGACTGCGGGCCGCCAGCAGTGTCACTAATGTCACCTCGCTCCCGGAGCCCTGCGAACAATTGCCATATGTTGACACTACTTCATTCCCACATTCTAGTTGTTCTATTTGTTTTCAGCACTCAGCAACGTTCCATTAACTCACCAATCTGTACATATATTGTGGCTAGAATGTCTTATACGGTCTTAGTCCACTAGTCAGCCCTTTTCGGAACATTATCGCCAAGCCGACCATTCCTTCCCGATGTCATCAGTTATAGACGTCGTATATCTGATTTAACCAGATTTAATAAGTTTTTACCCAGACAATTAACTCCGGATGACAAGTGAACAAGGAAGCCTTTTGCTTATCGAAAGCCCAACTTTAGTTCTTATTTATGTGCATCCCGCTCTTCTGGGGTGAAGGTTATTTTAAAACTTATTCACGCATGCAGCAACCCCGCACACGGTCAACAGGTAATATGGGGGTGGGGATCGTCGCAAAATTTACCTGGATGATGCCTCCTCCTTTTCCTCCGGAGAGGAACTCTGGCGGAAGCTGCAACATCTTCCCTAGCCAATCCATCATGGCGACTTCGAGCTCCGTCGACGCGGGAGAAGACACCTGAGTCATTCATACTTTAATACATTACTCGCACATTCGCACGCACACACGCACACACGCACACGCGCACACACGCACACACGCACACGCGCACACGCGCACACACGCACACATATACATATATATATAAATATACATATATATATATATATATGAAAATTCACTTGCTCGTGTGCAATGTTGAACCATATCAATATTTGTTCTTAAATACTAAACGGGTGGTCTATTTTAACTGTTCTACTCAATTCAATTCGAATGTTATTTCGTTAGCACCATCATGAAACCTCGGTGAAACATTTAACACAAATCTAATAATCTACATTTCGTCTTATTTGATAACCACTGAGACTCCTATATTGAGCATACATTATCTTTGAACGTTGAATGGATGTCATCGCGACCTGCAGTTGTAAATAACATAAGTGATATGTTGTGATGCTAGCCGTTTGTTTTGTTATCGTCAGTTTATGTTGATTCATTCTGACGATGGCCGTCTACGTTCTACTCGCCGTCGTTCCTGCACGCGCCACCGCTCCTCGTGATAGCACTCACCCAAGTTAACCCGACAGAGCCGAGTCCGGCAGAAAGAAGCTCTCCACAGATGTCCGCATATGACTGACCAACCACGTAGTAGGCGTGGAACTGCGGGCTTTGCCAGTGAGTCATCTATAACAGAAAATGTTTATTATTTTGCTATTTGTTTTGTACGTATTGATTTGTACGTATAAACTATATTCATTGTCATTGTTGTTACGGACATACTAAACACAATTTGGCGGGCAGCATACCTTCAACATAGTTGGAATAGTTTTGAGAACATCGTATTAATTAATAAAAACAATTAGGGACAGACTACGCCCTTTTAAATACTAAACAGTGCGCACATGTTTTAGTAAAAGTCGTTGTACACGAGTGCAACATGTTATATCCGATACCAACCCCTGGCATTATGACGCGCTCGATGTCCCCAAAGACGTCTTCCCATTTGTCAGGATCTTCTGGAGCGGTGTCAGGGACAAGAGCCTTCAGGTAGCCGGGTTCAACGTTCGGCAGGGGGCGTCTCTGTCGAATGGTGTCGTGATAACTGGCGACATACTCGACGAGCTGTTTCGCTCGAAGCCGGAATTCTTCGGAATCCATTGGTCGTTCACAAACGTTCCGATGTTGCGAGATCTGGAAAAGGAGCAAGTGACAATGGAATTGCACTTTGTCATGATATAAGGGAGTAACTGTCTATGACCACTGCCATCTCATGTTACTGAAAAATATAGCCTCCCAGGAAGCATTTCTGACATTGAGCACGAGAATTCAACCGTGAGATAAGCAATTTAATATATATGAATAAGAATCTGGCAGTACATTTCAAACAAATATATGTGCTATATCTAAAAACAGTAGTGTACAAATATAATATTTACATTTCATGCAACAGTGCATTGTAAAAGTAAAGTGAGGTAATTTTGTCTTATGATTACCATGGCTGAAATTGTGCAACATAATATACGTGTGTAGTTCGGGTTATTCAAGATTGATTTCATAACACTTGTTTCTTTATTTTCACGTTGATAGCCAAATTAAATGACAAAAGGGAGTAAGTGACACTAGGGTAGTTATAAAATGAACAAAGTCACACAAAAATAGGTGTATTATTAATAACACTTATAGATAATAAAAAAATAGTCAATAAACTTGTGATGTACTGCAGGTCCAACCGGCACGGGAATCAACGTCTCTGAAGCCACATTGATACCGAGTACTAGTCGTTCCTCTTGGCCTTCTCGAACGGACCGTCTTCAGACACAACTGGAGTAGACATTTCTGTACACCTGAACTTATTATTATTACTACTACTACTATTATTACTACTATTATTATTATTATTATTATTACTACTATTAATATTACTACTACTACTACTATTATTATTACTACTACTATTACTACAATTATTATTACTACTACTATTAATATTATTATTACTACTACTATTATTATTATTATTATTACTACTATTAATATTACTACTACTACTACTACTATTATTATTACTACTACTATTACTACAATTATTATTACTACTACTATTAATATTACTACTACTACTACTACTATTATTATTATTATTACTACTACTATTATTATTATTATTATTATTACTACTATTAATATTACTACTACTACTACTATTACTACTACTACTACTACTATTATTATTACTACTACTATTAATATTATTACTACTACTACTATTATTATTATTATTACTACTACTACTACTACTACTACTGTTATTATTACTATTATTATTATTATTATTACTATTAACTTCAGTTATAATTATGAAACTCTGCTCTGAATGAAGCTAACCCGCACGTAGTCCAGCCAATCGTTGGGGGCCGATGTGGTGTATGCAGCTACGAGAAGCCATTTGTGGTCATTGCAATTTGCCAAATTCTTAGTGTAACTTGTGAAAGCATGAATCACCTGATGCATGCAATGCAGATTTATAAACGCACAAACGATCCCGATCTTTGAGCGATTTAATCGACCGCTGCAGTATTCTATTAAACTTTCTGCAATATCAGTTGATTGTTGCTGCTATGACTCAATTTTGTTTAGGAACTCAGAACTGATAAGTAAGGTCGGGGATACTCCCATTAAGATATTACGATGTCGCTAGCAAAGAAGCCACCCCATAAAGTTAAATATAACAGAACGTTTATATGAATGATCAGATTAAATGATTTGTTTGATACGTAATGATAATTCAAAGAACACGCACGCACGCAGAGAGAGAGCGAGAGAGAGAGAGAGAGAGAGAGAGAAAGAAAGAGAGAGAGCATAATGCGTGCGCACGGCGTATGCCACATAATGTATAATGTATAGCATTCGTTTTATATAAACATAGTCGATACATCAAGTGCTTATCACATAGAAATCACAGATCACATAACGTTTATTTAACGTCATATACGTACACAATTCATTGATTTTTCTGAACAACACTTAAGCAGTGACATCAACAAACATCAACATTATACAGGCATACATATATGTATAAATTATCGTTCTATGTTCAACATACTCTTAGAAAATACATACAAACGCATATACACCTATTATGGTATTGATGTACCATAGAATTTTATCGTACAGCTTATTCAATCGGGGTCGGTGACTCCTATTAAGACACAATTGTCGCTGTCATAGGAGCCACCCTATTTACGTAATGATTGATATGATCGTTTTACAAGGTGTCAATCTTATTTGATATGAGAATGTAAGTTCCGTTGTGTGCTGATCCTCTGAAACTAGCATCAAATGTATTTTATTTATTTGTTTTTTTTGACATGTGTAGCAATTTGATAGAATGTATATATCATTATATTTGTATAACAAAGACGTTTTTATATAAAATGAGAAACCTCGAAAACTGTGAGCGTACATTTTGTCTTTGATTATATCGGGGTGTCATTTATAGCATGTGGTAGGCTGTATTTGAGACATTTCTTTGCAAATTCATGCTTAGTTCTAAAAGTATGTATATATATATATATGTATTTTTCACCACTATTATAATTACACTTGGGATAATTTGTCAGTTAAGTAAGTAAGGAAGTAATATTTCATGAATGTATTTAAAGGAACATTTTTATTCTTGTAACTTTAATATGTCTTCTACTTTTAGTAGTTAAAGTTTTTTTTTAAAGTGGTTCCGTGCGTGAGTTTTGTTTATTTAAGGTTATTATTCGCACGACTTTTTTTAATTCTCGTAATTTTATTTCTTTGATATCCCCAAACCAAGATACGATAATTAATATGTGATAATATTAATGTGTTATATAACAACACTTTTACATCTAAAGGTAATACATATTTTAATCTGTTTATTATGCCAACTGTTTTGGAGCATTTATTTTAGATTTGATTATTAATTTATAAAATGATCTAATAAAGTACCATTTGTTCTAGTAAATCTGGTAGGAAGGGTAATTTGCGGGTAAAGCCTGTGTGATATCAAGGTGTCAAAATAGTTACTATAATGTATAATTTTCTTTTAATTTGAGCACTTTTATATTAAAATCCCCTGCGATAATGATATTGTTATTACAATTGTTTTCAAATGATGATATTATTGAAGTAAATTCATTTATAAAAGCATTTCAGTTATCATTAGATGTTCGTGGAGGTCTATATATGTTTCTAATCGTTTTGCTCTTAGATAGCTCACCAATATTTACTTGGACTATCATCCCTTCCCTGTGTTCGTACATGTTTAGATTTAATTTGACCTCTTATCTATAATTGTTGTCGACATATATCATTAGCCCTCCTTTGTTACTGCACGTTTTACCTTGAGCTAAACAGTCATAACCATGTAAGGAAAATTGTGATAGGTCATCTTTTTTTCTGATTTCCAAGTTTCTTGTAAGCAAATGACAATAAATTTAAAATTGTTACTACTTAGTTCTTCTACAAAAGCTTCCAGTTCGTTAAATTTAGAATTTATTGATTGAATGTTTGTGCTTTAGACACTAAAACGTGCAATGTTTGAGTAAGTTTGCTAAACTTGTCAAAGTCATAATAGGATGACCGACGTATTAGTTGAGGTTAGTAATTTTCAATTTCATTTGTGTCTAAGATGTTAATTGAGTCATTATTATTAATACCTCCTAAATACATGTTTTTATATAATTTGGCATTTATTGCATGTGTTTGTTATTACTTGGTATATGTAAATGAGTGTTCCAAACATTGTGATATTTGAATATCCCGATAATTAAATTTATTTGTGGCATTGCCTGTTATAATGTTTAATAACGTAATGCACTGAATGTAAATGCGAGATTGAAATGTAAATGTGCGAACAGGTTGAGATAGACATCTTGTAGTATTGTATGTAGAAACAAATGACATAAAATAAGAAAGATGATTTGCATAATGAATGCAAGAAGACTTTGCCATGGGAGAGGTGTAGAGCGTACAGTATTTAAACGGTTTTACAAGCCACACTTACCTCAATATCGGTAGAAACATACCAGTGGCGTACCCAGGGTTTTTTTTGGTTGCCCGGAACCCCCCCCCCCCCCGAAAATTCCTCACTATTGCATGATCCATACGGTAACGGACTGGTTTTTTTTTGGTTTCCCGGAAACCTCTCCAAATGTCTCCGCTGCTGTACGATAGAAAATACAGCAGCACAGCGGCGAAAACATTTCAATAGCACCCCCCCCCGTCTTCCGATGTCACAGTCGAGCCAACCGAGACAGCCACAAGGTGAAGGAAGATGTGAAAATATGCGGCGGAGCGGCGGCAAACATGTTTCAGTGGTGCTGAAGCTACGGTAGCCCCCCCAATATGAATTTCGTTGTAGCGCCACTGGTAATACCCGTTTGGAACCCTCAAACATGTCAATCCTGGATACACCCCTGCATACTAAAGTATTTCATAGCAACATAACAAATACATATCTTTAGTTATTTCAGTGACAAGCTAGAGTTTTTGTTTACATAAAGTACAGCAGTAAAACATAATGCAATACATTGGCGTTGAGCATTATGCTTGATTATCCATTTTGTATATGGTTTGATAAGATATAATTATACACATATAAACTCACACATACATATGCATACATGAATGTTATCTCTATGCATATAGTAACATGACTACAGGTTTACAGTTTACTGACAATAAAAAAGAAAAAATATATATTAAATACAGAAATATTTATGTATTAGCTGTATAACTATTTGTAATAACAAATATACAAAACATCATAAATAGCATTCAACTTACAAAATAAAAATATACCTTTATATAAGAAAACAAAAAAATACAGTTTCAGTTTAACGGGATGTGCAGTAGTCCACATAGAGCTACAATTTCTGAGAAGACACTAAGACTAAATATTATCCTATTAAATATCACTTAAGAGTCCACGGAGAAATTGCATGTCAAGAGTACAACAAACATTAGCAATTCAGATAGATAAGTTAAACTAGATTGATTGTTAAGCATGTGGGAACAGACTAACTAACTAAGAATGTCACCAGAGATATTGGGAATATTCCCAATATATCTGATGTCACTGCAACAACATTTGCATGTAATCTCTGACTCAATGTAGAAAATACAGTTTAATATTATATACAAAAGTCGACGTAATGCTGTCATGTGTTTACGTCAGCTTTACAATTATTATAAATTAAGAGAAGGAGAAAGGAGAAGAAGAGAAAGAGAAAAAATGAGCTTGTAAAGAAAGATAAAATTATAATAATAAATAATAAAACAACAACAGAAACAAAAAACCGTTCGTATACTACCCTCAATTACTTAGGCGCCGTGAGGTGGCAGCACTTTTTCGCTTCTCGCTATGGCCTGGAATATTAAGGGCCTGCCAATATTATCGGTAGGGGGCTTTACCCCAGATTCGGGTAGAGACGATGATTGGCTCCCAGGCCAACTATGAAATAACAAATTAAATAAAGAAACACTTTTATCAGATAATACTACACAATAACAACTATTCAACATTAAACGGTACTTTAACTCGAGAAAGCCACAAAACGGTCACCTGCAGTCACCAAACTTCACATGATATATCTAATATACCTAATCTACACATTCACAGTCGTTACGTGATCAAAACATTTGATTTACTGTCGTCTTTTATCGATAAAAAATGTAAAAGAAATTCACTCGTTTTTGTGTGTATACATTAGTTCCATCGGAAACTCCGGTAGGTGGCACCACTTTATGGTTGATTCCAGACGTGGGGATAGATCACACTTTATATTTCAATAATATTCTTTGTCAAAGTCAATAAAACACGCGATATTTAATTAAATAAGGTTACCTTAAATTGAATGTTGACAGCAGCTGAGGGTAGTTATTACGATTATCGGCTTGTGTAATTACTGCTGCATTATAATGTTGTTTATCAGAGGTAATATATAATGGCTATGATACAAGTTATATTAATTTGCTTGTGTTTTACAAACATTTTATTACCAAAAAATATTGTTTTTTCCTGATAATAATTGCTATCTTTATTACATACAGTGACAGGTGAATTTTATAAAATTGTAGTGAATAGGTGTGCTTGTCTTGCAGTTACTGAATGGTTCAACAGTTTTAACAGTTTTTAACATAAATAATGTCAGCAATATTAAAGACTGTATAAAGGTGTTAGTAAATATTTTAATGGATTTCATCCTGATCCATTCCGGTTGTTCGCCTAAAATGGTGTATTTAGGTGGGCACTAGGTCGTGGATGCCCCCGTATCATAAATATGTTTTGTTTAATTATTGTTAGCTAATTGTGAAACCTTATTATACCATTTTATTGAATTTAGTATGGATTATTCATGTTGTTAATATTTTACTGCACTACTGCACTTCGCTCCATGAAAGCCTTTGTATGTAATATTGTTTGGCATATTATTATATATATTGGTAAAACGTAATAATGTTAATTTGTTTGGCAATTTATAATTTATGTGTTATATTATAATATGCACTGCATTGGTTTTAAAGATGACTATTTACTGATGAATGTTTGGAGAATAAACTCTCTACATGTCTCATTATATTTTGCAATTTGCTCTAAAAAGAACGGTGTGTTATAGCTGCAGTCAACCTTGTTCACGTGGCTGGCCAACCTGGATAAACCCTTTATATGTCCAAGAAGGTTTCTTCCCGGATTTGACATGTTGTCGTACCGCACTCTCGCTTGTTTTGACACTTCGCCTTCATCCACATGAAGTTCAAACATTGTATGATATTATATTCACAGCTTTATATGACGGCATGTCAGTTATATCCATGTGGAACTTCAGAATCAGACTACAACCAAACCAGGCCCATAATGTTTGGGGATGCATTATTTTATAGACTTGCGTTTAAAGGCTCCCACAAACCTTATACTGCACCTCTCTTGATACATTATACTGCAACCTCCATGTAGATTTCAAGTGGAACAGTTTCCCTCGAGTGAAACGTTTTCCTTCAGTGAGGTATGGGCCTACACTGAATGTGGACTGCCACGCCACATTATACTTACTGATTTCACCCGTTTTTATATTTAAATAATAAAAGAAGACATTAAAAAATATCCTTTAATGGCAAACCAACCACCTTCACCCAGTACCACCTTTACAGAATTACCATTATAAATACATACATATAATGAGTAAATCAACCGTATCTTAGGTCTTAGGCGATTTACTCCAAACAGCCCAAACTTGAGCTAACACAGGAGTTTTGTGGTGCTTGTTTGTGCGCATGCGTTATGGGTAGTTTGTTTGTTTATTTTATAGGCTCTTTAGGTGATTGGGTATGGTGAAAGGGAGGTTTTATCGGAGTGGAACTAATGTGTACAAGAAAAAACGAGTGAATTTCTTGTACATTTTGATCGATAAAACACAGTAAATAATTTGTTTGGATCACGTTAAAAGTGTATATGTGTAGAATATGTGTATTAAATATATCATGTGAAGTTTGGTGACTGTAGGTGACCGTTTTCATGATTTTTTTAGGTGCGGGGCTAAACTGCAAAAGTACCCGTTAAACTTATATTGAAACTTGTCACACACAAAATTCGACGTCGCGCGCAACGGTCGGACTGCTAACTGATATATGTAGTCGCCAAAATACAGTGTTCATATCCGCCTGCGTGTGGATAACCCTGATCGTGTTAGCCAATGTCTTGATTAACACTTCCTCATTGTAGGTCCAGCAGTCAGCTATTTTCTTCGCACGCTTCAACTGCGCGGCGAGGCGTCAAGTCCTCGTTGACGAAGTTTTGGAGTTGGTTTTAACTGACGCTGTTACACAATCGGCTTCTAACCCGTATGACTATGAGCTTCGAATTCAGGTCAGCGATTTTCGTGTAAAGGTGTCGATCTTATCGGCCAGCGCTTGAGGGAACAACGCTAACCTCAGTTTTTGTAGCACAGCGTCATCTTTAAGCAATTCCACGAATTTCAGCAGCAACACACCAGTGTCCTATACTTCGCTGTCAGTAACAATGGAAGTTTTATGTTTGGATGGCATGTTCCTCTGAATTTTTTTTCTCCCACAAAAGGTACGCGACTTAGACCACGGCAGCCATTTTGCGTCAAAAGTTACTTATATAGTTCTGTCTTTAATTTTGAGTATCGCAAATTCAGTAAAATGTTGCTTTCTAAAACTATATTGGCTATTGTGGTATAGCATTTTGGAATGGAAAAATTCGTGTATTTTGCTTTTTTAAATAGCTGGCAAGATAGAAGTTGGACAATAATGGTCAATTTTAGAATCATCATGCTTCTTGAAGATGGGTATGACTTTATCCATTTTGGATTTGTTTGGAAATATACCAGTCATTACAACATTTTAAATAATTATACTGATGGCATTGCTAATATCGTTTTTTTAATTAATTTTAATAATATTGTTGATATGTCATTTTTGACCACTAGATTTATGAGATAAGTACAATAATCATACCATGTCTCCCCAATTCATTTGAATTTGAATTCGATGTTTTGCTAGATTCAATTCAAATTAATTTAGGAAGAAAACAAACCTCCATAATATACACTACGCCATATTCT
Organism: Paraescarpia echinospica; assembly: GCA_020002185.1. Classification (NCBI taxonomy): domain Eukaryota; kingdom Metazoa; phylum Annelida; class Polychaeta; order Sabellida; family Siboglinidae; genus Paraescarpia; species Paraescarpia echinospica. The sequence goes on along the minus strand of CM034534.1, from coordinate 9,000,891 downwards.
GGATTAGCATTGATATTGACTATTTTTTTCGCTCTGTTAAAAAACATGTCACCGACCAATTCAGATAGTTGAAGGATAGGTTTCGGTTCGGCATTTGGCGTTGGCAAATAACCAGATGTAACGACCACAATTTATTTCGACATCTTAAACAAATGTAGACACGTGTAGGTTCAAAACGAATGCGGATATCATTATAACTATTCACACTGACCTTATTTGGACATCCCAAAACCGGATTCGTTATGGCCTAAACTGTTGATGAAGCAGTAATTTCATAATTGCACTTACAAGTATAGGTGTGCTGTCTGGTTCCTCCGTTCGCCGACTGTCATCCAGCTACGATCGTAGATTCATTTCACTGCGATAGATTGTTCTGGTTGAATGAACAACGGAACTAAACCAGGTGAGTCGTAAGTAGGGACGTCATTGAGCCCCACATCAGGCAAATTGGGGAAGATTACATCACACGTCCTATCTTTTAAGCAAGGCGCTCCTCGATTTGCATGATTTAACGGATCAGGCCTGCTATCTAGCGGTGTCTTTTGTGTTTAATTAGTTCGTGACTCTATGGAGCGTTTATATTGTTGTTGGTTATATGACGTAATGACCTTGTGAAAATTCGCTGATTAGTTGTTGGCGCCGCCTATGGGTTTTTGTTGTATTATTTTATTCTAGAAGTTTCTGTGTGAAAGAATGTAGGTGAAGTAGACGACGGTTATGGTGGCGTCGCCTTTGGTCGGTTGAGATACCGCCGTTCTGTGGTGAAGAAAGCGAGCGTTATTAGGGTTGGAGCGGAGGCTGGAATGAGGTTTATAGTAAGGCGTATTGAAAGAGAGGTTTTAAGAATTCACCGAATCGATATATATTCGACATGGTGTGTGTAGGAACTGGAGTGGAAAATTTCCCGCTAAGTAAAAGGATCGATCGACGCGTTGTTATTTTGTTCGCCTAAAGGCCCTATTACACTGCTCGACGGCAACGGCAACGGCAAACCGCGACGACAAACGGCAAAATACAAACCGCGATATATTGAATTACCGAGACCCTAGTACACTGGTCGACGGCAAACCGCTCGACGGCAAAACTGCTCGACGGCAAACCATCGAGAATCGAAAGAGAAGCGATTTTTCAGAAAATGCCGCGCTGCAAATTTCACTTTGACCAATCAGCATTGTTGTTTTGGTATGACGTCAAAGTGCACATGTCAGATTGCACGTGTTCCAATATAGGGATGTAAACACTTTAAAATAAAGGAAAACGGATTCGAATTAGCAGCGCCGTCTGTTGAGATGAACCACTTCGCCATGATGTGCCGTTCGACAGCTGCAAAACCAGGTGCTGTTGTACGACAGAAGAGACTTCCGCGGCGAGTGCATACAATCGACGACTCCGACTGCGACGCAGCAAGCCAAGACGCTGCCATCGGATGCCTCACAGCCAGTATAAGCGCTGTCAAGGTTGGGGGACAACCGTACACGACCCTCCACATTGGGAGTGACAACATCCCAATAAAGTTCAAGGTGGACACGGGAGACGAAATCAACGTGTTTCCTATTACATTTGACAAGTTTTCCGAGAGTCGCACCAAAGGTTGGAAGCCGACCCGGATCAAACTAACAGGACATGGTAGACACGAGGTATGCACCCACCACAGGCACTTGCAAGATTGAGTGCAAGCTCAGGGGGAATAACCATTCCCTAGAATTCTTCATCACAGACACGAAAGCGACTCCCATTATCGGGTTTGACTCGTGCAGAGCCATGGGGCTGGTACAAATTGAGGACCGCGTACTGAAGATGACCCAGACCGAGGTGGCCACAGTGAAGATGGAGAGCCTCCCTGAGAACGTCCCCCGAGACATTGCTGAGAAGTACCCGGAATTATTTCATGGACTTGGACAATTCCCGCGGACCACACGATGTAGACCAAACCGGAAGTGAGTCCTGTAATACACGTACCCAAGCGTGTACCCTTCGCTTTACGGGGCCGTATGAAAGCCTAGCTAGACAAAGAAGACTCACTTGGCGTAATCGTGAAAGTTGATGAACCAACCGAGTGGGTGAAGCTCCGGTAGCCCCCCCCCAATATGAATTTTGTTGTAGCGCCACTGGTAATACCCGTTTGGAACCCCCAAACATGTCAATCCTGGATACACCCCTGCATACTAAAGTATGTCATAGCAACATAACAAATACATATCTTTAGTTATTTCAGTGACAAGCTAGAGTTTTTGTTTACATAAAGTACAGCAGTAAAACATAATGCAATACATTGGCGTTGAGCATTATGCTTGATTATCCATTTTGTATATGATTTGATAAGATATAATTATACACACATAAACTCACACATACATATACATACATGAATGTTATCTCTATGCATATAGTAACATGACTACAGGTTTACAGTTTACTGACAATAAAAAAGAAAAAATATATATTAAATACAGAAGTATTTATGTATTAGCTGTATAACTATTTGTAATAACAAATATACAAAACATCATAAATAGCATTCAACTTACAAAATAAAAATATACCTTTATATAAGAAAACAAAAAAATACAGTTTCAGTTTAACGGGATGTGCAGTAGTCCACATAGAGCTACAATTTCTGAGAAGACACTAAGACTAAATATTATCCTATTAAATATCACTTAAGAGTCCACAGAGAAATTGCATGTCAAGAGTACAACAAACATTAGCAATTCAGATAGATAAGTTAAACTAGATTGATTGTTAAGCATGTGGGAACAGACTAACTAACTAAGAATGTCACCAGAGATATTGGGAATATTCCCAATATATCTGATGTCACTGCAACAACATTTGCATGTAATCTCTGACTCAATGTAGAAAATACAGTTTAATATTATATACAAAAGTCGACGTAATGCTGTCATGTGTTTACGTCAGCTTTACAAGTATTATAAATTAAGAGAAGGAGAAAGGAGAAGAAGAGAAAGAGAAAAAATGAGCTTGTAAAGAAAGATAAAATTATAATAATAAATAATAAAACAACAACAGAAACAAAAAACCGTTCGTATACTACCCTCAATTACTTAGGCGCCGTGAGGTGGCAGCACTTTTTCGCTTCTCGCTATGGCCTGGAATATTAAGGGCCTGCCAATATTATCGGTAGGGGGCTTTACCCCAGATTCGGGTAGAGACGATGATTGGCTCCCAGGCCAACTATGAAATAACAAATTAAATAAAGAAACACTTTTATCAGATAATACTACACAATAACAACTATTCAACATTAAACGGTACTTTAACTCGAGAAAGCCACAAAACGGTCACCTGCAGTCACCAAACTTCACATGATATATCTAATATACCTAATCTACACATTCACAGTCGTTACGTGATCAAAACATTTGATTTACTGTTGTCTTTTATCGATAAAAAATGTAAAAGAAATTCACTCGTTTTTGTGTGTATACATTAGTTCCATCGGAAAATCCGGTAGGTGGCACCACTTTATGGTTGATTCCAGACGTGGGGATAGATCACACTTTATATTTCAATAATATTCTTTGTCAAAGTCAATAAAACACGCGATATTTAATTAAATAAGGTTACCTTAAATTGAATGTTGACAGCAGCTGAGGGTAGTTATTACGATTATCGGCTTGTGTAATTACTGCTGCATTATAATGTTGTTTATCAGAGGTAATATATAATGGCTATGATACAAGTTATATTAATTTGCTTGTGTTTTACAAACATTTTATTACCAAAAAATATTGTTTTTTCCTGATAATAATTGCTATCTTTATTACATACAGTGACAGGTGAATTTTATAAAATTGTAGTGAATAGGTGTGCTTGTCTTGCAGTTACTGAATGGTTCAACAGTTTTAACAGTTTTTAACATAAATAATGTCAGCAATATTAAAGACTGTATAAAGGTGTTAGTAAATATTTTAATGGATTTCATCCTGATCCATTCCGGTTGTTCGCCTAAAATGGTGTATTTAGGTGGGCACTAGGTCGTGGATGCCCCCGTATCATAAATATGTTTTGTTTAATTATTGTTAGCTAATTGTGAAACCTTATTATACCATTTTATTGAATTTAGTATGGATTATTCATGTTGTTAATATTTTACTGCACTACTGCACTTCGCTCCATGAAAGCCTTTGTATGTAATATTGTTTGGCATATTATTATATATATTGGTAAAACGTAATAATGTTAATTTGTTTGGCAATTTATAATTTATGTGTTATATTATAATATGCCCTGCATTGGTTTTAAAGATGACTATTTACTGATGAATGTTTGGAGAATAAACTCTCTACATGTCTCATTATATTTTGCAATTTGCTCTAAAAAGAACGGTGTGTTATAGCTGCAGTCAACCTTGTTCACGTGGCTGGCCAACCTGGATAAACCCTTTATATGTCCAAGAGGGTTTCTTCCCGGATTTGACATGTTGTCGTACCGCACTCTCGCTTGTTTTGACACTTCGCCTTCATCCACATGAAGTTCAAACATTGTATGATATTATATTCACAGCTTTATATGACGGCATGTCAGTTATATCCATGTGGAACTTCAGAATCAGACTACAACCAAACCAGGCCCATAATGTTTGGGGATGCATTATTTTATAGACTTGCGTTTAAAGGCTCCCACAAACCTTATACTGCACCTCTCTTGATACATTATACTGCAACCTCCATGTAGATTTCAAGTGGAACAGTTTCCCTCGAGTGAAACGTTTTCCTTCAGTGAGGTAGTGCATATGCACCCATCGCATTCCCCTGCGTATGGGCCTACACTGAATGTGGACTGCCACGCCACATTATACTTACTGATTTCACCCGTTTTTATATTTAAATAATAAAACAAGACATTAAAAATATCCTTTAATGGCAAACCAACCACCTTCACCCAGTACCACCTTTACAGAATTACCATTATAAATACATACATATAATGAGTAAATCAACCGTATCTTAGGTCTTAGGCGATTTACTCCAAACAGCCCAAACTTGAGCTAACACAGGAGTTTTGTGGTGCTTGTTTGTGCGCATGCGTTATGGGTAGTTTGTTTGTTTATTTTATAGGCTCTTTAGGTGATTGGGTATGGTGAAAGGGAGGTTTTATCGGAGTGGAACTAATGTGTACAAGAAAAAACGAGTGAATTTCTTGTACATTTTGATCGATAAAACACAGTAAATAATTTGTTTGGATCACGTTAAAAGTGTATATGTGTAGAATATGTGTATTAGATATATCATGTGAAGTTTGGTGACTGTAGGTGACCGTTTTCATGATTTTTTTTAGGTGCGGGGCTAAACTGCAAAAGTACCCGTTAAACTTATATTGAAACTTGTCACACACAAAATTCGACGTCGCGCGCAACGGTCGGACTGCTAACTGATATATGTAGTCGCCAAAATACAGTGTTCATATCCGCCTGCGTGTGGATAACCCTGATCGTGTTAGCCAATGTCTTGATTAACACTTCCTCATTGTAGGTCCAGCAGTCAGCTATTTTCTTCGCACGCTTCAACTGCGCGGCGAGGCGTCAAGTCCTCGTTGACGAAGTTTTGGAGTTGGTTTTAACTGACGCTGTTACACAATCGGCTTCTAACCCGTATGACTATGAGCTTCGAATTCAGGTCAGCGATTGTTGTGTAAAGGTGTCGATCTTATCGGCCAGCGCTTGAGGGAACAACGCTAACCTCAGTTTTTGTAGCACAGCGTCATCATTAAGCAATTCCACGAATTTCAGCAGCAACACACTAGTGTCCTATACTTCGCTGTCAGTAACAATGGAAGTTTTATGTTTGGGTGGCATGTTCCTCTGAATTTTTTTTCTCCCACAAAGGTACGCGACTTAGACCACGGCAGCCATTTTGCGTCAAAAGATACTTATATAGTTCTGTCTTTAATTTTGAGTATCGCAAATTCAGTAAAATGTTGCTTTCTAAACCTGTATTGGCTATTGTGGTATAGCATTTTGGAATGGAAAAATTCGTGTATTTTGCTTTTTTAAATAGCTGGCAAGATAGAAGTTGGACAATAATGGTCAATTTTAGAATTATCATGCTTCTTGAAGATGGGTATGACTTTATCCATTTTGGATTTGTTTGGAAATATACCAGTCATTACAACATTTTTAATAATTATACTGATGGCATTGCTAATATCGTTTTTTTAATTAATTTTAATAATATTGTTGATATGTCACTTTTGACCACTAGATTTATGAGATAAGTACAATAGTCATACCATGTCTCCCCAATTCATTTGAATTTGAATTCGATGTTTTGCTCGATTCAATTCAAATTAATTTAGGAAGAAAACAAACCTCCATAATATACACTACGCCATATTCTGGATTAGCATTGATATTGACTATTTTTTTCGCTCTGTTAAAAACCATGTCACCGACCAATTCAGATGGTTGAAGGATAGGTTTCGGCCCGGCATTTGGCCTTGGCAAATAACCAGATGTAACGACCACAATTTATTTCGACATCTTAAACAAATGTAGACACGTGTAGGTTCAAAACGAATGCGGATATCATTATAACTATTCACACTGACCTTATTTGGAAATCCCAAAACCGGATTCGTTACGGCCTAAACAGTTGATGAAGCAGTAATTTCATAATTGCACTTACAAGTATAGGTGTGCTGTCTGGTTCCTCCGTTCGCCGACTGTCGTCCAGCTACGATCGTAGATTCATTTCACTGCGATAGGTTGTTCTGGTTGAATGAACAACGGAACTAAACCAGGTGAGTCGTAAGTAGGGACGTCATTGAGCCCCGCATCAGGCAAATTGGGGAAGATTACATCACACGTCCTATCTTTTAAGCAAGGCGCTCCTCGATTTGCATGATTTAACGGATCAGGCCTGCCATCTAGCGGTGTCTTTTGTGTTTAATTAGTTCGTGACTCTATGGAGCGTTTATATTGTTGTTGGTTATATGACGTAATGACCTTGTGAAAATTCGCTGATTAGTTGTTGGCGCCGCCTATGGGTTTTTGTTGTATTATTTTATTCTAGAAGTTTCTGTGTGAAAGAATGTAGGTGAAGTAGACGACGGTTATGGTAGCGTCGCCTTTGGTCGGTTGAGATACCGCCGTTCTGTGGTGAAGAAAGCGAGCGTTATTAGGGTTGGAGCGGAGGCTGGAATGAGGTATATAGTAAGGCGTGTTGAAAGAGAGGTTTTAAGAATTCACCGAATCGATATATATTCGACATGGTGTGTGTAGGAACTGGAGTGGAAAATTTCCCGCTAAGTAAAAGGATCGATCGACGCGTTGTTATTTTGTTCGCCTAAAGGCCCTATTACACTGCTCGACAGCAACGGCAACGGCAAACCGCGACGACAAACGGCAAAATACAAACCGCGATATATTGAATTACCGAGACCCTAGTACACTGGTCGACGGCAAACCGCTCGACGACCAAACTGCTCGACGGCAAACCATCGAGAATCGAAAGAGAAGCGATTTTTCAGAAAATGCCGCGCTGCAAATTTCACTTTGACCAATCAGCGTTGTTGTTTTGGTATGACGTCAAAGTGCACATGTCAGATTGCACGTGTTCCAATATAGGGATGTAAACACTTTAAAATAAAGGAAAACGGATTCGAATTAGCAGCGCCGTCTGTTGAGATGAACCACTTCGCCATGAAGTGCCGTTCGACAGCTACAAAACCAGGTGCTGTTGTACGACAGAAGAGACTTCCGCGGCGAGTGCATACAATCGATGACTTCGACTCCGACGCAGCGAGCCAAGACGCTGCCATCGGATGCCTCACAGCCAGTATAAGCGCTGTCAAGGTTGGGGGACAACCGTACACGACCCTCCACATTGGGAGTGACAACATCCCAATAAAGTTCAAGGTGGACACGGGAGCCGAAATTAACGTGTTTCCTATCACATTTGACAAGTTTTCCGAGTCGCACCAAAGGTTGGAAGCCGACCCGGATCAAACTAACAGGACATGGTAGACACGAGGTATGCACCCACCACAGGCACTTGCAAGATTGAGTGCAAGCTCAGGGGGAATAACCATTCCCTAGAATTCTTCATCACAGACACGAAAGCGACTCCCATTATTGGGTTTGACTCGTGCAGAGCCATGGGGCTGGTACAAATTGAGGACCGCGTACTGAAGATGACCCAGACCGAGGTGGCCACAGTGAAGATGGAGAGCCTCCCCGAGAACGTCCCCCGAGACATTGCTGAGAAGTACCCGGAATTATTTCATGGACTTGGACAATTCCCGCGGACCACACGATATAGACCAAACCGGAAGTGAGTCCTGTAATACACGTACCCAAGCGTGTACCCTTCGCTTTACGGGGCCGTATGAAAGCCGAGCTAGACAAAGAAGACTCACTTGACGTAATCGTGAAAGTTGATGAACCAACCGAGTGGGTGAACTCCATCACGATCGTAGAGAAGAAGAATGGATCGTTACGCAATTGTTTAGATCCTCGCGACATCAACAAGGCGCTCAAACGCGAGTACTACTCTTGCCCGACCGTTGAGGACGTCGTAGCAAAGCTGCATGGTGCACAGATGTTCACTGTGCTAGACGCAACAAGTGGTTACTGGCATGTGAAGGTAGACACGAAGAGTTCCCTGCTAACCACGTTCAACACACCTTTCGGACGTTACCGGTTCACCCGACTGCCGTCTGGAGTGAACTCAGCACAAGACGTCTTCCCGAAGGAGATCGACCTGACATACAAGGGATTGGCTGGCATTGACGCGATTGTGGATGCCATATTGGTGTACGGCAAAAACAGAGAAGACCATGACGCCAAGCTCGATGCAGTGCTACGTAGGACCCGAGAACGAGGGATCAGACTTAATGCGGATAAGTGCGTCTTCCGGACCAATCAAGTCACCTACTTTGGACACATACTATCCGCCGATGGACCGCGACCGGACCCAGTGAAGACCCAGGGCATACGTGATATGCCGCCACCGACCACAAGGGACAAGCTGGAGACCGTGCTTGGAATGGCTACATACCTGGGGAAGTTCGCGCAAAACTTGTCGGACATCACCGCCCCACTGAGAGACCTGACCAAGAAAGAGAACGAGTTCATCCGGGATGCAGTGAGGGAGAAGGCCTGCGCAAACATGAAGCAGCTGTTGTGCAAACAACCAGGTCTAGTTCTCACCTACTTTGATCACCGGAAAGACATCGTCCTATAGTGCGACGCTTCATAGAAAGGTCTTGGAGCTGCATTGCTACAGGAGTGACGAACTGTGTCATATGCATCGAGATGTTTGACCAGCGCAGAGCAGAATTACGCGCAAATTGAAAAGAAACTGCTTGCGTGTTGTTCGCGTGCGAACGATTTCACCAGTACACATACGGGCGTGACGTAACAGTCGAGTCAGACCACAAACCCCTGTAAGCCATCACGAAGAAGCCACTAGCTTGTGCGCCACCACGGCTGCAGAGAATGCTGCTGAGACTCCAGAGGTATAACGTGACGATCACCTACGTGCCAGGGAAACATATTCCGTTGACAGACACCTTCTCCAACATCTTCCTGAAAGACGACCCGAAGCTACCAAGGGATGAATTGGAAGACGGTGTTCGGGTACATGAGGTTCTAACCCAGAGTGACTTCAGTGAAGAAGTTGGACATACAGGGCGACCACTGTGAACGATGTTTGAACATGTCCGTATGAAAAGAGGGATGTAATGCTTAGTGATCGATCGTCGGGCGGCGTCGTGGTCACACCAATATTGAACATTTAAGTTTGACATGGACATTAACAATATTCTGTTTATTTATATATGTTGTGTTTTGTATTTAGTATGTTAGATACAGACTAAGATTGCCATCCAGAAAATTAACTCTAGATGACAGGTGGACAAGGAAGCCATTTGGCGTATCGAGAGTCCAATATTTTTTTTATCTACGTGTATCCCGCCCTTTTAAGGTATGTGTCGATTTGTTTTAAACATATTCACGCTACTTGCACCAACACAATCAGGAGTTAATATGTTCCATTCATTTACAGTCCTTTGTGAGAATGAGAAATTTCTTATATATAATCTACACTGCTCCTTTACTAATATAACTTCATGTCCTCTGGTCCTTCCATCTTTCTTAACTGAAAAATATATATTTCTATCAGTATTTTCATAACCATTCAATATTTTAAACACTTCTATCTGATCTCCTCTCAATCTCTTGGTCTTTAGTGTTGTTAAACCATATTCTTTAAGGTGTATTTCGTAACTAAGATCCCTCAGTTGTTGTACAATTTTAATTGCAAAGGCATGGAGAGTAGATAACATCCTTCGTTATAATTATGCATGTATCACTGTACCACAATTTACACAGTCTCATAGCATACAGGGCACGGACGTATTGAGTTGTGTAATTGCGATCTCGGATTAAAGTCTGGGCTTGGCTTCTACCATGAGGCTTACGTCCCGTGCAAACGTATCGTGCCGTGTTCATTGAGCTCTTACGTTACCTGCCCGTTTGGCCAAGTGTAAGGCATTCGTGGCGTAAGGTGAGGGTTGACCAGGCTCATCCTGGCCGCTTTCTTTGTTCTGCACTAGTGAATGCAGTAGTTCAAGGAAAGCAGCATTACCATCTTGGTCGTAATGACTCGACAGCAGAAAGGATTGAGTGCACACAGTTCAGTGTAGCCCATGTTTGGCTTCGATAACAAAGCAGAATGTACTATGCTATGGAACGATATTAGGGCCATAATTCCACAATGCTACATTGTTGATTTCTGACTTTCGATTATCCTTTTATGCCGAGATTGTCGAATTATGACTTTCGATTATCCCTTTACGCTGTCATTGTGCAAGATTTTTGTCAAATAATTCACTAGAATGGCGTTTGGTCAAATATTTCTCTCCAAAAGATTTTCTCCAAAAAATTTTCTCCGAAATATTTTCTCGAAACGAAGTTCTCGAAACGATTATCTGGCACAAATTGGACTCAGTGACCTAAGCTAAGCTAAGATGTGCTTGCCCCCTAGCGAACTACACCGACTTGCAAATACTGAAGTATCCCTTGCAAGTCAGGCCAAAGCAATTATATAATTGCTTTGGTCAGGCCTTGCTGTCAGTCACCAACGTCACGTCGTAGTGTACAGAATACTTATATGAAGCATTTTTCACCCACATTATGACCTGTTATATCAGTGTTGAAGTTTAAAAGAACTCAAAGATGAACGGAAGAAACGAAGTGCCAAGCACTGAACCAGTCTGCCAGAAAACGCGAATTGATTGTCAGGTAGGTTGGTACTGTTTGTGAGCGATAATTCATGATGTTTCGAAAACTGTCAATACTAATATTTATTCGTACTATAACGTGTACAATTAATTGAATATTATTAACGATATAGCCGAGCATCGGAACCGTGTGCCTCAGCGCTAAAGATCCGAGCATTGAATGGGCATGCGCCAGTCATCACGTGTTTGCTCTCGCTTCCGCTAAATATGGCAATAGAGCATAGCGTAGTTTTATTTGGGATCAACGTTGGCGATACGGAACATCCTTTGAAAATCACATTTTATAAACTAATTATGACCAATAATATATTAAGTTGTGCAATTAATTAGTTTGGCTGACTAAAAAGTATTTTTATAATATTGAATGCTATTTGACATTTTAAAACCATGCCATGCTTGTCGTCATGCAAACTGATTATTAAGTCATTTTGAACTTCTTTTGATATAGACAGAATGTATTGAACATTAGATTAAAGTTGTATTCTGACAACATTCATCTTTTAAATACAAATTTCCAGTGAATCGTCATGCCCCATACAATACATAATTTTCATCAACTCCATATAAATTTGTGTTCACACAATATGTAAATGATCCAAATTAAAATTACATATGCATGTCATGTTTATTTTTTTGCAAAAGCGTAATTTATCAAATAATATCAAATGCTAAAGTGACATATACGGTAGCAAGTATACTCAAATAAGTATATATTGACATTATTGTTTAGGTTGTATATATACACCTTAAACATGGTTGTGTAACTCAGAATGCAACTTTAATCTATGACGAGTAGTTTTTAACATATGACTGATAATTAAAATATAACATTTCAAATGGAGCCTGTGACCTTAAGCCAGTGGCGTTTTAAAGGTTGAATTAATATTTTCATTTGATATTTTTGATTTATTTTATTGTTAATTAAGATAGCCTAAAGTAAATATTAGATAGTCCAATTACTATTTATATGTAATGTATTTACATATATTTAAACTGGCTAATAGGTTTATAGTGTCAGTACTTAGACACTGATGCTATTCTGCAACTGTGATTGTATTTATAGCATTACTTGACATGTTCTTTCACATATCTGTATGCACTATTTCAATAAAATCTTCTTCTGGTGTTTCTACTCTGCTGTTGTCATAACTCATCATAACTAGTATATCATTATATGTAGAACACATAATAGAGGCGTACCCAGGATTGATATATTTGTGGGTTCCCAAATGGGTATCACAGTAACGGTGGATGTTGCCTGCCATCATTCACTGTACACTGCTGTATAGTGGGGGGGTTTCTGGGCAACGAGAAAACTCCCCTAGGCACGCACCCGCATAATAACATGAACAATAATAATAATGACTTCTTTATTTACATACATACATATTTTACAAAACTACTATTGCCCACACATATAGGGCCTACATTGAAATAGTTCTGTATGTCCTTGCCAATACTTATGCTTTTCGTGTAATTATGATACCATAGTTTTATTCCGTTGATATTTTGTTGGCAATTATGTGCATGTATATGCTGTAATTAGACTACACTGCTTTGAGCAATTGCTTTTACAAATTACTATAGCTATAGGTGTACTAAAAGTATATTTTATTTATAATAATATGCTTTATTCGCAGACTTCACACAACAAACAAATGCATTATTGCGTTCTATAGTTGTGATATTGGCAATAGTTACATATGGCCATCAATAAAAATATAATTTAGAACTATAACCGGCATGTAAATCTATATGTCAAAAGTTCTAATACCAGGAACACAATAAGCAAATTACTGTAAATAAACATTTCAGTAGCACTATAATATCTGTCAAATCCTAACACCATTTGGAACATATTGTTGTAAGAGACACATTTTCTAATAGCATATATTTATGAAAATTCCATCATAAAATAGTAAACAAAGTTTTGTTTATATCATTTGAACACATAAATGTTCTTATAATCATGTTGCGTCGTGCAAATGACTGGCGGCATTACCGAGATAATAATAGTATATATTCAATGTATATGTTCTAGTTGTCTCCAGCGCTTGGCAATGTTCTATTAACTGACTAGTCTGTATTATTGTGGTTACAATGTAATGGTCTTATGAGGTCTCATTCTTTATATGCTGGCACTGAGGGTGGTCACTACCAGGGTGCTTGTCGTCCTCAGTGGTTCTTTTACGTCCCAAATTGAGACGGGACCTACATTAATGTGATCACCGAGCCACGAGGGATACACAGTCCCCAATTTTGAGAGCCAGATTTTTACACCAAATATCATGCCTGCTCGGTCCAGGTTTCGAACTCAGAGCACTGGCATGCCAGGCGGATGTGCTAACCACTACACTAGCCACACTCTCTGTATAATTTGTTTCTGCTGTTGGGATAAATAAAATGCATCCTTACCTTACCTAAAGATGGGAGGGTGTGTTTCTATATTTCATAAAAACCTTGGAGTAACATACACTATCGAGAGGGATGCGGGGGTACCAGCCCAGCCTGATCACAGTCCTTTCTTCTATATCATGAGCAGTCTTACTCCAAAACCACTATACTTTATCTTAGTCACATATTGAACATAAGTTGGGATAATGTCATTGTTTTTCATTTTACAGGTTAATGAAGAGGAGCTCAGCATGAAACTGCCGCAGAATAACATGTATAGGGATCAGGGACGTACATGGTGGTAAGCACCAACTACCCAAATTTACACTGGGGAGTCTAGAGGAATACTTATCCCAGTACGGAAAGAAGCTGGAGGAAAAGAGGAGGTCTTTATACAAAGAAAGGTGAGTTATCTTAACATTAAACTAAAAGGACTGTAGGATTAAAGATATATATGCGATTAACCACATGAGCTTAGTAGTTTGTATGTCCCTGTCAAATATGATACTGCCTCGACGAAATAATAATTTTCTTTGTCAATGGATACCAGCAGGCTTATTTGTAAATTTATGTCTTAAAATGTAAGAACAAACATTCGAAACATAACAATAAATTATTCAGGATCAGTATTCTGGAATACCCTGCCTCATAAACTTAGAATACTCCTGACCATTAACCAGTTTAAAAGAAACCTAACAGCTCCTTACTCGTGAATTATTATTGATATTACATTATATATGTGTCTGAGTAAATATATATAGGTGAAGCACAATACTGGGCCAAAAAAGAGGACTGGACAACAAAAACAAAAAGTCTTAGATGGTAACCAAGATACATCTACACATAAAATTAAAGAAGATAAGATATCTTTACTCACTGTTATGTGGCGCAATGCCAAGTGAAGTTGATCTAAAATATGAGAATGTGAAACCTTTCAGAAATAAAAAAATTGCTTGACTGATGTATGCTAGTACCTCAGCAGAATCCAACCAAGACTTTTAAAATGTTAAGAATGATCAGAGCACTCTGGACGTGAAATGGTGGACACTGTAACTTACGAAATGCACCACATTGTCCATAACCACAATTTTTTTTAAACAATAAACCGGCAGGATGCGTTTTTTTGTGTCTCTTCTTTCTTCATAGGCCTAAGATACAGCACAAATGTTATCAACAGGAACTGTCTGCAAAGAAGCTGGTTATGGAATAAATATAGCGTAACTTACATGACACCAATTTGGCCCGGTATTGTTCGACTCCACAATTTTTTTTATATAATGTACATTGTTTTCTTCAGGTTATTGCAGTATATGCGTACCACCACAGACAACACACAAGGAAAGTGGTTTGTGTCAGCTGTTATGTGGGCAGAGATGAGGCAGTCTACCTCATAAAGTAGATGTGTCCATGAACAATGATGCGGTGGTGTAAGAAGCACAATGTGAATGTGGTGCTGGGCAGGGCCCTACAGCTCACTGCAAGCATGTTGCAGCAATTCTGTTCAGCCTGACACTACTGTCAGACAGGAACTATCTTGACAGAAGTGACATGTACACAGGTAAGACGTTTAAAAAACACGTATTTTCTGCATTCAGTGTACTATGTACAAATATTGGGGCAACTGTCAATGCACAAAAAAATGGCATTTAGTTTATCCCAATTTTATACAAATAAGCTGGGTAGTTTCAAGAATGTGACATGCTCTTGTCAACATATCAGCAACAATAAATAAATGAAAGGGTTAAAATGCATATAAAATTCATAAATGTACACTTTGACTTGACCTGCAGGTCCTCCAGACGTTCCATCATGCTTTTAAAGGAACTATCAAGTCCAGCAGATTACATGCAATTCGTGGGAAAGACAATGCGGACCTTATATATGATCCTTGATCAGAGCAACTGCAGAACAACGACTCTACTCCAGACAGGTTCACTCTATTTGACGAAACAAATCTTATACAGCTTGTATTCCTTTTACAGACCAATTGAAAAATAGTTACTTGTCAAAACATGGGCATTAGTGCAGTCTCTGGCTTTATGTATAAAGCAAATAATACAATGTTGCTTATATCTCTACATATACATATTTCAGGAAAGTCAACCAATGCCAGTGATGCAGCTGTTCCCTCCTGCCAATCCACATGCCCTTGCCAACGACCACAACTACTTGAAGTTAACTCCACAAGATCAGTACTTGAAAGATGAAATGGTTAGTTATTTCCATACTTTTCAATTCAATATACATACATGCATCTGTATTTACACAATGTGCTCCATTGAAACAATGCATAAGGTTACAATAGAGTGCATTGGCTCAGTGACTAGAACGTTGGACTCTCAATCAAGAGAACCCGGGTTCGAATTCAGTGCTGCTGTGTTGAACCTTGGGCAAGTTCGTTCACTCTACGTTGCTCCAGTTCACTCAGCCGTATGAATGAGTACCTGGCTATAGACATTGGTGGATATTTGTGTACAAATAGCCTTTGTGCATTAATTGCGGCATGTCTGAAAGCTTCCCAGAGAAGTTGAGATGGTGCTCGATCAAACAAGTCTGCTAGGGAGTAAAGTGTAAAGTGCTTTGAGCAGTCATCAGGACTGGATACTGCGTTATTATATAAGTGATTACTTTTTATAAACATTACATCGTTACAGCACAGAGTCCAACTTACAAACCATTGTGCAATGCAGCTCTGAGCATTTCATTTGAAACTAAAATAAAACAAAATTAAAACTTGAAACAAAGAGGGGGTTTGTTGTATTGCAATTAATATCAGACTAACTGGTGATAATACAACTACCGGTATATAGCTCTTTTAAAGCTGCAATATCAGTTCGATTTTTATGCTCCTCACTTTTCTGACTAATTTCCCAAAAATCAAAGCTATCAATTATCCATTATAATATCCTAGTTCATTGGTGCACTTGTGCTACTTCGTTTTGTTGAAATTAATAAACAAACTGCGAACTATTTTGAATTTGGTTTTGAGTTGAAGGAGTCGAAACTAGCAACACTTACTTGGACATGCATCTGGAAGTGGAAACTTCATATAATAATATCGTGTTCGCGAATTTGGGCGAGACTGACCTCTGACCCTCAAGATTGGTGCCTTGATCAAGCCGTTTTTTTTGATAGTACAGTGTTCGCAAGTGTTTATACAACACGTTCTTATTTTATGGCATTTATACCGGCGATGGGATGTTCCCGGACATATGCCACCGACTCAGCAAAAAAGTGCCAAATTACGCAGATAACGACAGACAGTCAGTATTCGCGTCAGATGGTTTATTTGGGAAAAAACAGTATGGATTTGTGGAACAACATAACTCACAAAAGAAAGAGCTGGAGTAAGACTAAGAACAGATGCTGCGTTCGCAAAACTTCTTCTAGAGAAGTTAGTAATTTCAAAGTAGTCAGCTTGAGTCACGCATATTTATTCGTATGAATATAATATTATGTTGCTTATTATGTTCACAAAACCACCACCCCTCAATACTGTGAAAATGTCCATAACAATAGCATGTAGGCCTTCGTAACATGTATCAATAGATGTGAGAGAGCAGAGAAGTACCGTTACAATACAAAGAATTGCAGCCCATGTTTTGTTAAGTTACAAATCCTCTTGTACATGTAAATTATAGAAGTTCTGTTTTAGTTGTTTTTTATTTTGGTCTTTCAATTTATCAATAACATGCATTTGGTAATTTATACTTCTACATTCATACCTTTTGTAGAAAAATGTTGTAAATGTCGTTTTCCGTTTCATTTAATTAATTCACTTCATCTCACTTTGCGCGATTCAATTTAAATACAGTCAGGGTTGACAGCTAAGTTTCTGACAGGACAGTTTACAAATTGTTTGCACGTTGATGACACTGAAGCCACAGAGGCTTCGCTTCAAGGAACATACTTTCCCAGTCAGAAACCTCTAGTTAATAACCACAGTTGCTAGTAGTTGAAAGGCCGTAATAATTTTTGTTTGTTAAATCAAGCCAGGAAATCCATAATATAATGCCTTTGTTGCTCTCATAAGAGACAGGACGAACTGCTGGAATCTTCTTCTAAAGACTTACAGTGACTCAGCCAGCCTTTAGACAAGTGTAGCCAGCTTCCAGTGGCACCTTGCAGTCCAGCTAAAGAACAAAGGGGATATTGATCATTGAACAATAACAGGTGGTAATCCACCCTCTGAGTAAACAGTAGAACTTTGTGGATACTGCCAGGGGTTCACCCACTGCCAGCCAAATGTCCTCCTCATTAATTAGCAGTGTTAGATGAATGACACATTGAGACCACAACTAAGGCATTGGGTATTTTGCATGGTTTACTATTGAATTCATAAAACTTTGTTTTGTTGAACTGTCAGTGAAAAATTGCAAAACTTTTTATTTATTTTATATTTTTCGAATAAAATTAGTTTGACTTTATTTCCTGTAACCTTCTTTCCAGCCCATCTGTGTTCTACCTGTACTTAGTTAATAAGTTGACACTTGTAAATTGTCTAGTTGTTTGTTATGTACTACACTTTTACAATATATATACAATAATAACTTTGCCACTCTCATATCATTGTAATTGTTTCACAACTGGGCAAATGACCTTTTCACTCGCGAGTGCTGGGCAAATGACATTTTGGCAACATATGTTTACCTGTTAATGAAATTAAA
The DNA here is from genome assembly GCA_020002185.1 of Paraescarpia echinospica. Taxonomy (NCBI): domain Eukaryota; kingdom Metazoa; phylum Annelida; class Polychaeta; order Sabellida; family Siboglinidae; genus Paraescarpia; species Paraescarpia echinospica. The sequence goes on along the minus strand of CM034534.1, from coordinate 8,982,565 downwards.
AAGTTTACAAGTTACATACCACACACATATGTAATATTATATATATATTGACGGGTAGTAGTGCTGTCAAACCATGTTCATTTTCACAAATAATCTGACTCATTCCATATGCCAATTCATGACTTTGTTCGACAGCTTCAACACAAAGGCGCGAACTACCTCAACATCACTGCAGCCGTCACATATGACAAGATCTGTGTTGGCTCTATCGAGCATCAGTGTTCGTAGCAAAGGCAGCTCAGGTGTCCAGTCACTTCCTGAGGCTGGATGCAGCTCAGGACAGTTAGAACAAACGTAAGTATTAAGTGATGCTGCTATGCAAACGTTATATATTAAAGCCCTGCGCGGGCTGGAAATTTGAGTCCGCATCCGCCCTGCAACTATGTAATTTGACCCGCAGTCCGCCCCGCGTATTGCAACTCAGCCCGCCCCACATATTTTGTCATGTCCTAGCCCGCAGCCCGCCCCACAGTAACTTGGCCCGCAACCCGCCCCACAGTAATTAGTCAAAAGTCAGCCCGCACCCGCCCCGCAGCCCACAAAAGATGACATGGAATCATTAAAAATATATCGTCTTTATTAATCATTGTTGTTTACAATATTAACAAATGCAAGGCGCTGGGTGACAACCATGTCATACTTGGAATTCCATCTCTAAGACAAATAGAACCATTGTCATTATAATGTAAATGCCCGAAGGTGATAAGCAGACCTGGGGCAAAGTAAAGGTACGAGTAAAAATGTTAACGTATTTTAAAATTATTAATTAATCTAATTGATATAATTCAGCACAAGTGAATATGCGATGGCACACTGCTGGCATTCATTTCAGTGGCATCCTATGATCTTATAATCTATTTGTCATTGTACTGCATGAACATGAGTTGTTCAAAGGGCGAGTCTGGTGCACAAAGGCAGTGTTACAATTTGCCATCTGCTGATGTTAGAAGTTTGCAATTTATATTTTCTGATCGTAGACTACCGATTGTTGAGAGGATTTTTACATGTCCATATAACAGGCTCAAAATCCCCTCTGGACCAGACTACTGGCACCGGATAATACTAGTGTAGAAGGCAGTTTGACTTGAGCCATCTGACTTCTACAGAGGAAGACTGACAGTTCTTGTTCTTAGCAGTTAGCACTGTCAGACAGTGCCAAGTGGCAGGGTATCCTGTCTCCACATATCAAAGGCATTTCCTGTCTAATTAGTGGGGTAACTGCTCTTTATCAAGGAGAGTGCGCATGCGTCAGGTGTTGTCTTTTCTTTTTACCCGCTCCTACGTTGGCACCTAATTACACAAATTCTAGTGATTGTCATTATCCCAGGTTGGCAGGCGAACAATATTATCATCACCACTAAGCGTGCATATAAGTAAACTTACGATCTATCATCCCCAAGTCTTAGACTATTAAATTATTTTGCTTAACAACAGCCCAAACTTTTCAAAACAAGATGGCGGAGGTGTAAACAAGAATTAAAGCGCGCGAAATCAAATCATCCCCAACACAACTTAATCAATCAGCGTATACGCATAAAAAAAAAAAATACATAGGCATAGCTTGCAACCATTAAAAATGGATTATTCTTCCCTCCTCTGTTCTACTACATATTGAGTCACTAACAGGCCCTTCATCTATGTCCTGAGTCGGCCCAGGACTAGTTCTAAGACTATCATATAACCTAGTATTTGGTTCTATTGCACTAACACGACCCCTGCACTTTTAAAAGTTTAGTATACATTTTTACAATCACATGGTTTTATTGGAATGGCATCTGGTGGCACATTAGTAGTATATTTTGTCATTATAATTAATTTCTGGATCACAGTCAGATCCAAGGTAGATGATGCAAATGTACACGTCACTCGTTCCGGCCTAACCTCATCCGGAATTCACACGCTCCTCACCAGTGGAGATGTAGAGCTGAACCCTGGTCCCCGTCAAAGAGCCCAATCAACCCTATACACCCAAAAAAACAAACGAAAACCAAAATTCCCGTGTGGAATATGCGAACGTGCAGTCACGTGGTGTAAAACGAATCCATCAGTTGCTTGTGACGACTGCAACACCTGGTATCATAAATCATGCCTAGGCATGTCAACTATAGTCTTCCTTGGTCTAAAACCCGAAACACCATGGCAATGCGACAGATGCGGGATACCCAACTTCACGGATTCAACTCTTTTTTACCACCCAGATGTGTCACTATTTAATAGATACAGTGCCCTGTCTGAACCCGACCAACTCCACGACCACCCTGGCAGCCCTCTCCACACCTCATCACCCAAAGCTACACCAAACTCACCCAAACCACCACTCACTACCAAAAACATACTAAGAATCCTAGTAGCCAACACCCAATCCATTTAAAAAAAAGGCACACCCTAGCACTCACCACAGAATCTATCTCCCCAGACATTATTGTAGCAACAGAAACCCAGCTCACAAGCACAACAACAGATCCCGAATTCCTACCACCTGGCTACCATACAATATCTAGAACAGACAGAGATGAGAACATTAGCGATGGGTACGGTGGAACCCTCATCGCAATTAAAGATGATATTGTAGCAGAAGACATCCCTATAACAAACGAAAACCACACTGGAAGCGAGATATCAGCATGCAAAATCAAAATGCCACACAACCAACCACCTGTAATTGTTGTCGGCGTCTATCGGCCCCCTAACAGAGACGTCGCTATGGCCACATACGTAAGAGAGACCATTGCCTCCCTCATGCAATCAAACCCCAGAGCTACATTCTGGGTATGCGGCGATTTTAACTTGCCCAACATTGACTGGCTAACTGACTCCACCAAACCAGCCCCTTACAAAGTTCGGTATCCCAAACCCATCAATGAGCTCTTTCTGAATATGAAAGCCGACCTAGGTTTGGATCAAATAGTCCACGTAAACACTCGAGAAAAAAACTGCTTAGATCTAATTTTCACAAACAGACCATCCCTTGTAAGCCGAATTGAGGACATAGTCGGCGTGAGTGACCATGCAGCAATCCTTCTTGAAGCTACAGCTAATGTCACACGCACCAAATCAACCAGGAGAAAAGTCTTCCTCTGGTCCAAAGTAAACATCACAGAAATAAAGGCAGAAGCCGCCAGACTGTCATCATCAATCCTTGACAAATTCTCAGCAGAATCACCAGTGGAAGAGATATGGGAGTCTCTCAAAACAGGCCTGAAATCCTTTACAAACAGGCACATTCCAACTAAGATGACCTCAACTAGACGCAACCAACCATGGGTAAACGCACAAATCAAGCGGCTAGCAAAACGTAAGCAGCGAGCATACACTCAAGCCAAACAAACCCAGAAATGGGAAAGATACCGCAGCTTGAAAAACGAGCTACAGCGCACTTGTAGACAAGCACACGACCGCTATGTCAATGGCCTAATCACAGACGGAGGTTCCAGTGCTAAGAAAAAGCTCTGGACTTATGTCAAATCAAAGCGCAGTGACAACGTTGGAGTATCCCCCTTAAGAGAGATGGTCAGACACATAGTGACAATAAAACACAAGCCGATATACTAAATGAGCAGTTCTCATCGGTATTCACAAAAGAACCAGAAGGCCCCCTACCCAGCCTAGGCCCCAGCCCATACTACCAGACATAAACATAACCGTTAAAGGAGTGAACAAGCTCATGGCTGGATTAAACCCACATAAAGCTACAGGACCTGATGAGATCCCCACCAGAGTGTTGAAAGAAACTGCCGATGAGCTATCCCCCGCAATAACCCTCCTATTCCAGGCCTCCATTCAACAACACACCCCATCTGAGTGGCTAAAAGCAAACGTAGTACCAGCATTCAAAAAGGGCGACAGAGGGAAAGCTGAAAATTACCGCCCCCATCTCCCTAACCTCTGTCTTATGCAAACTCCTTGAACACATAGTCCGCTCCCACATCATGACACATTTTGATAACCACAACATCCTCACAGATGCCCAGCATGGCTTCAGGAAGAAGCGATCCACAGAGACACAGCTTCTAGGAACCCTACATGATTTAGCTCACACACTCGATGAGGGGGGACAAATGGATTGTATACTCCTTGATTTCAGCAAGGCGTTCGACAAAGTGCCTCATCGCAGACTCATACTAAAACTAAAATACTACGGGGTCCGGGGCAACATCCTAGAATGGATCGAATCATTCTTACACAACCGGACACAGAGAGTACTAGTGAATGGAAGATCTTCCAAAGAGACCCCCGTGCTATCAGGCGTCCCGCAGGGCACTGTGTTAGGACCGCTGCTGTTCCTAGTTTATATCAACGACATACCAAACTGCGTGACATCAAACTGTATGCAGATGACAGTCTACTGTATCGCAGAATCAGCAGCGTGGAAGACTCGGTGCGCCTGCAGGAGGACCTCAATAGGCTCCAGGAATGGGAGAAGACATGGCTCATGAGCTTCCACCCAGACAAATGTGAAATTTTAAGAATCACCAACAAAACTAAACCTATCCTCTCAGAATACTTCATTCATGACCACAAATTAGCCTTAGCCATAGACCACATCCCCAAATCAAAACAGCAGAAAGCTAGGCAAGTGGCAGCGTCTACAGGAGAACACCTACAAAACACTGCAAAGTACCTAGGCGTTAACATCAATAGCAAACTGTCCTGGAACCACCATGTGGACGCCATCACTAAGAAAGCCAATAGCACCCTTGCCTTCCTTAACCGAAACACCAGCAACTGCCCTAGACCAGTTAAATCATACTGTTATCAGACATACGTCAGACCAACAATAGAGTACGCTTCTGCCGTCTGGGACCCTGCCACCAAGCGAAACATCGACAAACTAGAGATGGTACAGAGGCGTGCTGCCAGATACGTCTATGGTGACTGGCGGCGCCACAGCAGCCCAACCTCCATGCTCCACCAATTGCAATGGCAGTCCCTAGAACAGCGCAGATGTCTTGCGAGGCTTAACATGATGTACAAAATTCAAAACGGCCTAGTCGACATCCATGCCAGCCTTTACACAAAGCCAGCCCGTACCCACTGCGCCACAGAACTCTTAGCTGAGGGGCGCAGAGGACATCCGTTCCAATTAATGGTTCAGGCTTTCCAACATTCCTTTTTTATAGCCACAATAGTACCCTGGAATAACCTAACCGCCCAATCAGTTCAATCTCCCTCCCTAGATGCTTTCAAGCAGTGCCTTGCCAACACTGGCACAAACAAAGTCTAACTACGAGTGACCTCTGTTGTTTTAACTTGCACTCGCACATGATTTTATAAACAGTTACAACCAGCACTGCACATATGCACACCTGGCACACGCAACAAACACCACACCATCCACGAAGTCGTCAGTAATGACGGTAGTGGATTACCGGAAGAAGAAGAAGTTATGGACATCCTGATGGCTTAATTACACAAACAGATTGATGGCCTAAACTGATACTTCCATCTGGAAGAAGCCACTAATCACACCTGACTGAAGCTGGCAAGGCAGGCCAGCACATGTTATCATAACACTGTTTAAACACAAACAAAAGGGCAATCTGGTAATCCCCTATTAACTAGCTCAAAGAATGTCCCACCTTTGAGTAACTGGTGAACATTAATGAGTTAAAAAAATCAGCCCGCAGTAGCCCACATGAAGAAATTACTAGCCAGCAGACCGCCCCGCCCCGCCCAAATTGAAACTTAACCTGCACCGCACTGCAACAACAACAAAAAATCCAGCCCACGGGCTGCGGGCCAAAACCCGCCCCGTGCAGGGCTTTAATATATATAAATCATAGCATTGGAAGATATGCAAACATATGTGATTGGGTTTAACAATTATGTTTTATTCTGACTAATCTTAGGGTACTTACACCATCTTTGGTTGATAAGGCTTTTGTGAAACTTTCAATTACATTATACATTTAATTTGCAGTTAAATTTTTTAACATAATGGTCTATTTATTTAATTTGGAATATTTATGTTGCAAACATAAATTCGTATATACAGTGCAAGTATATTCCATTAGCACCCCCCTCCCCCGTCTTCCGATATCACCACTCCAGCCAAGCGGCTGAAGTTATAGTTATGGCGGCTCAGTAGCGCCAAAATTTAGACTACACCATTTGGTTTGGCCAGGCTCAATTTCTGGATCCACCCCTGTATGTGAATGTGTTGTTTGTCTGCATGAGGATTTTGCAGTAATGGGTGTCCTCGTTTAATTGCATATTGTTAGAAATGCATGTGAATTAAAGTAAAGACAATGTAAAGTACAAACATTTTATTGAAACTATTTGATAAGATTGACTACAAAATTATGAAAAGCACAATACAACTACAGGTACAATCACTGCACTTGATGTGTATAATGTAATAATTTTTAATATCACATACACATCACATGCACATAATATGCAAAGCAACAAAAATTAGGAAGAGGTTGAAAAAATGTCAGGTACATATAAAAAACAAACTGTTATTTTTATCATGATTCTTTGTTGCAAAAAAACAACACTAGTTAGTACATGTGATATCAAATGCTAGTTGTAGTTTATACATGCCTTATATGTTTACAACTGACAAAACAAAATTAGTGACTAAACAATGATGTGTATTTAACAAAAAAATGTAATACCCAAAAAATGTAAACCAATGAGAAAAAGACAGGGTCATCCCTATGTGACTGAGAATTACATATACAATCACTACATGCTACATTGCTCCAGTTTACTCAGCTGTACGATGAGTACCTGCTACAGACAGTGGTGGATAGTCTTCGCATATTAATTTCAGCTTAATGCTTCCCACATAAGTCAAGATGGTGTTTTGAGCAATCCTGAGGACTGGATAGTACACAATATCAGAACTAACCTTACTCAGGTGTTGTTTAATTATCATGTGAAATAAAAATGTAATGTAAATTATTTGTGAAAATATAAAATAGTGATAAAAAAGAATAATTTAGAAAGATGATACATGGCATGAAAAATATATAACAGTCCTCATGATTCATACATAATTTAAACAAGTAAAATGCTGCTGCCAGTGTATCAACAGACTGTTGCAGAAAAATGTAAAAAGGCTTTCAATACCATTACTTCATCACAAACTTGTGTTGTACATAACTAGTGCCTGGTGTATGTTGCAAGAACTCAGCTGGCTGCCACTGACTATCAGCAACACAAAGACTATGAAACCCTACCACTATAACAATGCTGGATAATTCACGTATTTTTTTCAAGGACACTGGTAAAAGTTATAGTTGAATTGAATACAAATACCTTGTATTATTGACTTTTGATAAATGTGTCGTCACGTATAAAAATATCATACATGTCAGAGCCATGCTAATTGTCACTTTTTCTTCGGTATAGGTAGATGCAGATGTACAGCAAAAAGTCAGGAAGCTGGTATGCAGTACCATCAAAGATAGCGAAAACATACAGTGATGTCATCGATATCCAAACCGATGTAGTTCACCGAAGAATGCTCAACACTGAACCTCTCTCACAGCGTTGAAAGTTGTTGCCCGAAGACTCATGCCATAACTGCCAGACCCTGGCACCCACCGTTCCATCACCAATTGCAGAGCTAGTCAGGCGTCACTACATTCTTATGTTGAGCAACCTGCATTCTACATTGGTCTCCAGTCAGTCAAGCTAACTGACTGATCTGGAAGCCAGTGTACACCCCTTGGCACTGGGGAATCTATCATGGATGCAACTCACGACACAACTGGAATCACTCGGTGGACATTCACATGACAAACTGTTAATATGCAGCGTATTGCATGGCTGTAGAATCTTGTCCGAGATCCTGGACAT